>JAJEJO010049452.1:487710-619947 GCA_020662805.1 Glaucomys volans
AAAAAAAAAAAAAAAAAAAAAAAAAAAGAAGGGAATAAAATGTGCAATGCAGTTCACACATTTAAAAAAAAAAAAAGTTACAATAAAATGCTTAAAATCAGCTTCATAGAATTATTAAAAAAAAAAAAAATCCCAAGGCGATGTGAATGTTTTTTTAAACCAAGAATATACTACACCAACTCCATCTGTTAGAAAAAATGATAATCCTGCCTTTCTTGGGAACAAAAATCTCATCAAAGACAAAAATGGCAACAGGGCTCCCTTAAAGCTCAATTTAAAATGAGACATAGAGTAGCAGAGTACACCACAGTAACGTTCCTAGGAGAGTTCATTATCAGATTCCTACTACTAAAATATTAGCAGGAAAGTATTTTGTTTCCTGTGAATTAAAATATTCCAGCAGGACAGCTAGAAGATGCACACACATCAGTGGCTCATGTCAGAATGGAAACCTTGAGCACTTGCTCCCATCTTTCCCTGTGTGCTTCCTGCTGCCCCTCTGCTGCCAACCCAGTGAACAAGTCCTGATACACACTGCCCAGAGGTAAAACAATTCCATGTAAAAAGATTCCAAGATGCATCTTTTCTATCAATTATGATGAAAAGATATGTACAAGTTAGCTAATTCATTAGCTCTACTTTTTATGATACACTGTCATCTCAGGACATCTAGAAAGATGTTGTGAAATAAAGTATGAACTTTGTGTAAAATAAACACAAGTTCTTTACTAAAAATGCACATATAGATCTATGGCTGTAATATGAAACTGTCTTCCAGATATGGAGATGCTAGCAGAGAGCCCTTCCCCTTCCCCTTTTCTTCCTCTTCACCGTTCCAGTGACTGAGTTCAGGATGACCCCTAGTTGCAAGAGATGGATTGACAAAGATTCTCAGAAGAAAGTTATTCCTAAAAACTACCAAAAAGACATTTGTGGTGGGATTGTTTTGCTACTTCTAACATTCTTTGGGCATTAGGACTTATCTTTTAATCCCCAGCAATATTAACCAAAAGGCACATAAAACATTGACTAGACAATCAAAACTATCCAAGGGGCACAGAATGCTTCTCTCTGCATACTTTCTCCTTCCCCCATACACCACCCAGTGAACAGTCAACACACTCTCCAAGACGTCCAATTTAACAATTTTATCCACCAAAATGGCAGCCACTTAGGTAATAACCAAAACTAGTTAAAGGGCATTACTTTGTACTCTACTTTTACCATATGTTGTGTATGTTCAGACATCTTGAAAGACTATATTTTTCCAGTAAGGACTTAAGTGTTTTGCTATGTATATGGTATATATAATGAATAAACAAGTCCCAATTTTGCAACATCTCATTTCTAGATGTTAAGGAGGTTTCTGGTGTATGATAGAGTAGTTAGTAAAGTTAGCACATTGTGTCCATTTTGTGTTGAAAATCATAGGAAAGACTGTCCTCTGTAAATGACTTTTGGATATTAATTTGTGCAACCATCTCTAAGCATTACATATACTGCACTTGTCCACTGAACTGAAAGTAGAGATAAGGAAGTGAGAAGGGAAGGTTCAAGGCCAGTATGGTCATATTAGAAGATAACTCAGATTATAACCATTGTTACATGTACAATTTTATTTACCAGTGCTGTGTGCATAGTTCTTATGGTGGATAAGTTCTTATAGGAAATGTTTAGTCTTTCTAGATATTTAAAAGTATTTGATATACTTAGAAGTAGAAGTAGTAAAGTAAAAGTTTTTGTAAATATCTTGTAAAAACTGTTAGGAAATCTTGTGTTGGAATTGTTAAACCATCTCTGAGCAGCTACTGCCTGTACTTGTTCATTGGAGTAAGGGAGGTGGGAGAAAAGAAGTTGCAAAAGGTGTTTTGTTAGAGAGTGCTAGAAAATTTCAACTTAACCATTGCCTTTGATGTTATGTGCATTTCATTTAACTTTGCTGCATTTTACATTGTGTATATACTAGATGAAGAAGGCCTAATTTTATAATATCTAGTCTATAGAAATTAAAGAGGTTGCCAATATATGACAGAGTTAGTAAACTAACACATTTTGTGCACTTTGTGTTAAAATTTATAGAAAGGTAGTCTTCTGAAGGAATATATTTTTGATAGTATTTGTGCTCAGGTTTGTTTCTCTGTATCATGTGCTATTCTTTTAACTTACAGAATGATGAAAAGATGAATGAGGTAATGAATCTAGCCCATACCTTCCTACAGAATTTCTGCAGAGGAAATCCACAGAATCAAATTCTTCTTCATAAGCATCTGAATTTGTTTTTAACTCCTGGTGTAAGTATTTTAGTGACTCCTAATATTTATAGTAAAGTATGCATTAAATTAATTTTGGTAGTACCAATGAACAGAATTTTATTAATCTTTGTCACCTCATTTTTTTCCTTATAGGGATTCTCTCCCTAAAATTGATCATCTTTTTATTTCCATTAAGGACTCTTTTAAGTAAATCGAAGTATTGCAAAAATTTTATATGCAAATGACAATTTCATTTTTTCATATACAGTTTAATGTTAGAACAATGATATGGTACAACAAAGAACTAACTTAATAATACCATAAAATAAAATATGAGTAACTTGAAGATAGAGTTAGTGCTAGTCTTTTAAACATGTTTAAGCAGATCTTAAGAAAGAGCTGACTTTGAATAATAGATAATTAAATTAATGTCAAGAACACTATTGCTGACATGTTGTACTTCTCGATAATAAGCTCCTGTCTCCAACTGAGTTCCTTTGTGAACTGAATTTCTTTTAATGGTTAATGATCTCATTGCGTTTTGTAGAAGACTTGCACAGAAAATTCACTGGGACTTCATATAAAATGTAAAGCTGATCCCGAGCAGGAAAATTAGTCTAATTTTGTAGAATACAAAATTGATCTTGTTGTTATTACAAAGTGTGTTCCCTGTTTAGCTCCTTGAAGCAGAAACCATGCGGCACATCTTCATGAACAATTACCATCTGTGCAATGAAATCAGCGAGCGGGTTGTGCAGCATTTTGTGCACTGCATTGAGACACATGGCCGCCACGTGGAGTACCTGAGGTTTTTGCAAACAATTGTAAAAGCAGATGGTAAATATGTGAAGAAATGCCAGGATATGGTAATGACAGAGGTGTGTTCTCAGTTTGCATTTTATCAGCTTCACCTAAACAGTGTGCTCGAATATGTATTTTCTGTTTAATTTAGAGGAAGAAAAAAAACAAACAACAGTTTTGGAAAATTATTTCATCATGACTCCTGAAGCATAACTATATTTTGCTTTAGTTCATTGAAGCAGCACATTACAACTTGTTTATGATTTTCTAAGAGTTTTTCATTTTGATCCATAATGAATCTGGGTATGTTAAATAATGACTAAAGTCATATGATTTCATAAGATTATTTAAAATTAATGAAGAAAATTTAGTGTTTTTAAGTTTTCAATAATACAACAAAGAGATAGAACTCTGGTTTCCTAATAACTTTATTGCTGTTTCTGAAATGTAGGATGGGTGTTCTCTGCCATAATTTGCAAAGACTTTGAAAGGAACCAATGGATAAAAATTACTTGTCAGTGCTTTATTATAGCAGGTGGAAACTTGCCACTTAGAGTAACATAAGAATCTAAGAAAAATGAATGCCTGAAGCATTTAGTTTATTTTGCCCTTTTTATCTTGATGTTTGGCACTGAGAGAAGTTTACATAAAGAGTGAGTTACTCACTAGGAACCAAGTGTGAGACTTTGGGGAACTGGCAGCCCAAAGAGCCCATCTCCGTGAATCACCAATCTGTGACTGAATGGTTCTCTTGTGGCCTGTCTGGATTAAGGCAGCTTCAAGTCATGGCTACCAAACACTTACATTGTAGACTATGTCTGTTGGTTTGCGGACAGTTTTGTAATTATTTTCTTTCAAATTGGATATGGGAGATACTTTGTATTGATTCCATGTGAGTCCCTCTTGACATTTAGAAATTTTAAAATTAATTCAGCGAAAGCTTAGAATTTTTAAATGTAAATTATTGTTATTAAACATTGTAAGGAGTATTTTAAACTTATAGAATTTGCCTTTTTAAAAAGTATATTTATATTCACATTAGTTCTTCTTTAATGCCTAGAAATGTGTGGGAAGTAATCTGATTTGGATTCTGATCACCAATGAAAGAATTAGAATGAAAAAATAACAAATATTTAAGCTGTTCCTATGGCATTTATCAAATGAAGTGTTTTTATGTGTGAGAAAGTATTTTTAATATTATGTTAATACTTAACACATTTGTGATATGTACATTTTCTTTCAACAAAACTCACAGTAAGCCAATTCATTGGCTTATCAATTTAAATATTATCAATTTAAATATGATAAATAGATTAAAAATTGTATATTGTTCTCCACTAGAATACTCACATTGCAGTTAGAAAATTGGTACTGATAACAGCGATAGATGATAATATTTTATGATGGTTAAGCAGTAAAATTGCCACCTGCTGGAATTTTCCACTAAAATTATGTAATGAAATCTGACAGAAAATTCATGTTGTAAAATCTCCTACTTATTCATTTCTTTGTGTTTCATTTTTTCAGTCGTCTTCTCTTTATTTCGCCCTCCTCTGCTTTTACCTGTTTTCTATTAATACCTTTCCAATAAACAGGGAATTTTCCAGATTTTTGTAGGTTTATACTTGTCTCAATGTCCTTGCTTACTTATTTAGTCACTATTGAAATGGTTGGAGATATATCATACTGTTTAGTAAAAATTAGACTTGGGTGATAGCCAGTGCTTTGGCAGTGGAGTCCTCTAATGTGAAAGGAAATAAATTTATTCTTTCACAGGTTTTTTTCCAGTGTCTAACTCACTGATGAATCCCTTGCTACTCTCCATGTTGTTTAATTCTTGCCACCTCTACTGCTCCCATATCTCCCTGACTCATTTTGGTGGCTTTCACAACTGATCACTTGGCGCACAATTATAAGCTTTTCACCATTCTTATTTGGCATAATGATGCTTTTGCAGTTACCTATATTTTTCTAAAGAGATACATGTGTTCCTAGATAGATCAAGCCTTTGGAAATAAAATGCAGGGATGAAAATTTGGACTGCCATGGAGATTCTCTCATTATCATTTCAGTTGATAAATGGGGGTGAAGATGTGTTGATCTTTTACAATGATAGAGCATCATTTCCAATCCTTCTGCATATGATGTGTTCAGAGAGAGATCGAGGGGATGACAGTGGCCCCTTAGCCTACCATATCACCCTTGTGGAGTTGCTGGCAGCATGCACAGAGGGGAAGAATGTCTACACTGAAATCAAGTGTAATTCCCTTCTGCCCTTGGACGACATAGTGAGGGTGGTGACCCACGATGACTGCATCCCTGAGGTAAGACTGGCAGAAGCTCAGTGGCTGTAGAGCCATCATGAAGTTTTAAAGTACTTCTAAGTGCCAGAAGTCTCCCATACTGATGTTTATGAGATTCCGTATTTAATTGAGAAACTGTTGTTGGCTGTGTAATTTGGGAAATTTAAAAGAGCATGAAAAGATTTATTTTTTTTTCAGTTATATAAGAAATTTTGAAGGAGGATCAGAGTTTTTAAAGTATAGCCCCTGTTAGTTTACTGGAAGCTACTAATGATGTCTCTTAAATTTAAACATGGTAATCAGATCAAACAGAAACTTTACCTGTAGCCTCTGGTATATTTTTGAGTATAAACAGGCACTTCACAAATGATTTATAATCATTGTTTGGAGAGGCTAGGCTGGTGCTGCAGGATCACATACTGGACTCTGTAGGTTTACCTTGCTTTATGTAATAGATGCATTCTTGAAAATCTGCATACGCAGTTTGCTTTGTTCACACATCCTCCTTCACCTCTTAGTTTGGCTTTGATGATGGGGAAAAAAACCCAGCAGAAGCTGCTTGTCTGCCAATAGGGTTCTGTTAATGAGGCTTCCAGGAATGTACATTATAATAATTTCTTTCTTTTCTACTATTTTGGCATATTATTGAAAAATCTGTAAATGTGTGATATACTGAAAATGATAGGAAACCAAACATTTTAAATCACAGTAACTTAAAAAGGTGTCAGGGGAGGTTAAACTTCCTCATTTCTAAATAGTATTCTATAGTGATGGACTTGAAAGAAAAAATTTTGGAAATTCTATAGAATTGTTGACACCTCTATCCCAAGGTACTTCATGCCACGATTTGTTTGAAACAAGATGGCAGAGAAGATATAGTATAGTGAGGAAGTCTTTGGGTTCTGTCCTTATTTGAGGTCCTGGTTTTGGCTATGCCTCTTCCCACATGCAGCTCCCCTGATGACACCACCCTTACCTCTGTGTTTGTGTAAGTAACTCCCCTTCACCCTTCAGAACCTGATCTGAGCCTTGCATCTTCAGGGGCAAGTGTCCTGGCCTCCCTTAGTGGAGTCTATAAGAATCTATGATGTGAAATTTATCACTTGAATTTTATTAATTAATAAATATCTTTAACCTTCATACTCTTTTCCAAGGTTATAAACTCCAGGAGAGTAACAGGGCTATTTCTGTTCATCATTACATTGTCTGAGTAGGAACAACACTCAATACATATGTTTTGAATGAATGAACAAGTGAATTAAAGGATGAGTCAGAGTCCTGGATCAGTTACTTCCTAGTGATATCACTGACTCAAACAGATTACTTAACTTTCCAATACTTGCAATTTCCACAATTTTAAGATGAAGTAATTATAATACATGTCTGATAGGATTGTTGGAGAATTGAATTAAATAAGATAATACATACAAAATGCCTAAGGTGTTTGGCACACAGTAAACACTGCATGAATATTAGCTGCTGTGAAGCCTGTGATGGCATGCTGGCTGGCTCAGATGTCTCCTTCCCTGTGACCATCCTTGACACACGCACCTGCTGTGGATGGCTTGTGTTAGACCCCAGTCAAGCGGAGAAAACCACCGAGGATAGGCAAGCTGGCCTCGTGTGGTTCTAACTCCAATTCCATGGATCCCCCGAAATAGTTTGATTTTTTTGCATATATACATTTTTCTTATAGATTTATACCATTCTCATAATGAGAGAAAAAAAGAAAAAGAAGATAAAAAATGACTGCCCGGTGTACATGTTGATGAGACATCCTAATCCTTCATGAAGAATTTTGCTGATTCTGAGGGCTGTACTACATATCAAAATAATACTTTGTTTTTCTTCTTGTTAACCATGAGCCTTTTTTTTTCAGGATCAGTAATGTTAATTTTTTTCATATCAATGAACTATTATTTTTTCAACATATTTAAACTTTCTATTGGTACTTTTGGTTGCAAATGACAGAGACCTAACTTAAACTAGGTTAAACAAGAAAGGGAATTTAAGGGGATTTTACTGGCTCTTGTATTTGGAAATTTGAAGGACTATTGTTCAGATAGATGGAGAGGTTTAAACAGTGTTAGAATTCTTTCTCTTGTCCCTGGTTCCTTTGTGTCTTTGCCTCATTCACTTCTTCTGGGCCTACTCTTTCTCTCTACACCTCTAGAAGATAGTTTCTTGAAGTTAAGATTTGACGTTTCACTTTAGTAATAGATAGATAGAGAGAGAGAGAGAGAGAGAGACAGACAGACAGACAGAAAGAGAGAAAGAAAGAAAGAAAGAAAGAAAGAAAGAAAGAAAGAAAGAAAGAAGAAGGAGGAGGGAGCACCCTGACCCCCTAGGAGTCTCCATGATAGGATGATAGGCTTGGTTTGCATAAAGTGTATTCTCACATTAGTCCCCAGCCTACAGACCTGAGTACTAGATCATATGTTCACCCCTGGATTGAAGTGTATTGTCTTGGAAAAAGAAAGGAAATGGGAATGCTTTCTAGGTAGATAAACATGTAGTAATCTCTTATAGGAAGTAACACATTTTAACCTTTCATAATTGATATTTGAAAGTAATCAATAAAGAAATGAACTTTCTTTTGTATATGAAAATACAGGTTAAAATTGCTTATGTGAACTTTGTTAACCACTGCTATGTTGACACTGAAGTGGAAATGAAAGAAATCTACACAAGTAACCACATTTGGAAATTATTTGAGAACTTTTTGGTGGATATGGCAAGGGTAAGTTGCATTTTTCACCTGTAAGTATGCTTCATGTTTAATAAGGCTAGCAATATATATGTATTTTTTTCTTTATTTTTTTTGTTTGTGGTGCTGGAGATTGAACCTAGGACCTTGTGTTTGCCAGGCAAGCCCGCTACCAACTGAACTGTGTCCCCAGTCCCAGCAATATATATTTTGATGGAACAGAATTAAAACATCTGTAATTTCCATCAAATCTCCTACCTTTTGATTCAGTCTCTTACATTCATGAAGTTGTCAATGAGTTCCATAAGATTGCAAGATTTAATGAGTTAATATTCACAATGCCTAGTATAGTATATGTAGCAGTAGATAGTGTTCATTTTTTTACCTTTACAATGATATTTGTTTGTTAGTAAGTAGAATTTTAGTAGCCTTTTTACCTTGGTCTGAGATGACATTTGGCAGAGGTCAATTTGTAATTAACTCTTAGCTTGAGTGCAATTAACACCACAGGTTCGGGGAGGCCTCCAAGCCTCAACCTCCTCTCTCAGGCAGGAAGGCACTTGACCTGACTGCAGACTTAGCATCACTCACTGTTGCTCATTCAGCCTTCCTTGGAAGCATGCTGGGATAAGTTAGTCATGTGGTGTTATCACTCATGTTGGCAAAACTAGACTCTGCTTTTGACTTGGAGTTCATTTCCTCTTGTTTTTGTTTTGTTCCCTTTGGGGACAGGGGTTAAGAAAAGACATGTGGAGCTGAATGGCATTTTCTAGATACTGCTTACCATGTTTTTGCTATGTCATTACTAAGTAAGTGAATGAATAAAGAAAGGAAGGAGTGAATCTTCTTGATAGCACTGAATTCTTTTTAGTGTGTTTTAGCCTTTCTTTTTGCAAAGTGAATTATGATAATGTCCAGGGCCTATTATTCTAGTTTTAAAATCACTAGTTTTTAAAGTAATAGGACATGAAGTGAAAATAAGGGTTTCTTTCAGTGGTAAAAATACTGTATAGTTAACTCCTGTTCTGAGTTACAATGTCCTGTGCTGGTCTCTCTGGCCTCTCTATATTCCTGAGTGCAAGCTGATAGCTTTGTAGAGACCTCATATACATGTCTTTGGAAAAGTATTGGTGAAGCCCTTATTTCCACCACTTTACAGAATGTTATCTCACTGCCTCTCCACAACCCCTTCTAGAAGGAGGGACAACAAAGTAGATACAGTAAAACACTCACTGTGGCCCTAGATACCCACGAACACCTTTGGATAATGGATAATACAGTGGGCCATGTGCTTTTGCAGTTCAAGAGCACTTTCTTAGCCACAATTTCCAGGTGAAATGCACTCATTGTACCTTTGGGTGGTAAAGTGTGTGCCATCTCCACTAGGTTCAAGTTCACGTGAGGTCGGGTAGTTCCTGTTTTACATTGTTTCTATTTGACTGGAAGCCACTTTTATCTTTCTCAGGTAAATCTGCACCTGTAAAGAAATCATTCTGTTTTATATGAAATTTAACGTAATACTCATATTTATTCCCACTGGCCTTATGAAATCTTAGTATCTAGCCAGATGCTAGAGTGTGCAAGAGTCTCCAGAGTCCTTGAAGTAAAGGATGATTTCTGTGACAATGCCTGAGCTTTAAAATTGCACGTGCAGGAAGATGCTAAAGAGATTATAGACTGATTTGCAGAGTCACACGCACTGTATTACTGACTAGAGATAAGCTTGGGAAAGACCAAGGGCATATTTTAGGCAGCATGAGTTACAATGCTAAAAAGGACTTTGTTTTTTAAACCACAGAAAGCTGATGATAACTGCCATGGATCATGGCACCTTGGAAACGCTTTTCCATTTATGCATCTGGAAGACAAAAGTGTGTAGATTTATCTTCTTTTTTTTTTCTTAAAGTATGCCTGTGGGAAGGTTGCTTTGTGTTTGTTTGTTTTTCATTTTAGCTGTTTTGAATAAGCAGATAATGCATGTCACTTACTCTGTAGTCTCTAAGGGAATTTCAAGACCTTCTAGGTCTGTTCACTTTTCATGTCTAACCACGAAGGCTTAACTATACCATAAAAGTACTTTTTCCTTCTTGTTTCCCTCCCATCCATGTTTTAAAGCAGCAGTTCTCTAAACCACTCACCAAAGTTGTCAGGAAATCATCCTTCCTGTTCCAGGAAAGGAAAAGGAAACCTGACTTTCCCACATCTGGGATTTCTTTCTTCTCCTGTAGAAAGATGAAGGAGCTACTTCAAACTTTTAGATTCATCATTGCCCTGTGTACATGTATGAATGCACAGATGGTATGATTCTACTTTGTGTACAACCAGAGAAACAATAGCTGTACTCCATTTGTGCTCAATGAATCAATAAGCAAATTAAAAAAACAAATTACAAAATAAGTATGATTAAGTGAGTAGAAATTGGTCTTGTAGGGAAACTTTCTGTTCAGCAGGGTAGTAGTTCTCAAGCTTTAGAATTACTTGGAGGCCTTGTTAAAACACAGATGACTGGGTCCTGACCTGAGAGTTTCTGATTCAGTACCTGGGAGACTTGGCAATTTTAAGACCCAAGGTGATGATTTATAGTTGCTGGTCCAAGGAACACACTTTGAGAATTGCTCTAGTGGAGAATGGTGGTTGAGAGTAGGTATTTCACAGAAGTTAGCCAGTCTAACCAGTTAGCCAGTCTAACTGGCCAGTTAGCCAGTCAAAGTCTATGTCCAACCTTATCTTGGGCAAGGTACTTAATAGTCTCACTCCAAGTTTCCTTATTTACATAATGAATATAATAATAACATATTCCTCATAGTATTTCTGGGAAGATTTTAGTGAAAAAATGCTTGCAAAACTCTTAGCACATATTGGTGCTTTTTAGGAGAGTTGGCAACTTCACCTATATCATTATTACCAATATGAGAAATGATGAAGAGAATCTGTAGGAAAGGTTTTTGATAAGATGGATGCTGTGGTCTTACCCTAGCATGTTAGGGTTGGAAGACATTAGTATATGTTGTTTAACTGTATGTCCAGTTCATAGTTTTTAGCACTACCTGAATATTTCTTTTAACAATGATCTTTCTGTTTTTGAGGCTTTTGTTTTTATTATCATGCAATTATTAAAAGTTCTCATTTGTATCTATTATATATATGCATACCGAGGATCAATCCTAGGCCTCATGCATGCTGGGTAAAAGACCTCTACCACTGAGCTACATCCTTACCCCTTATTTATGATAATTTTGACCTTGAGAGTCTTCCAGCAATAATATAGAACAATTAAGTTCACAGATATGTCTTTATTAGAAGCAACTAATTCTTCTTGTCTGTGGTCTATGTTGAAATTGTAAAATTGCATAAATTAAAGGAACTTATGATCCAGCTTGGCCTCATAATTTTGTCTGTGGGTTCCAGAGAGATAATTTGCCAGGTGACTCCACTAGCTTGCTGTAGAATGGGAAGCCCTTCCCCACACAGATTATCAGGCATTTCATATTTCCTTCACATCTTTCTGTGAACTTCTGATGTTGTTTCTGGGATCCTTGTTTCCATGTACTTTCGACTTCCCTCTAGTCTGTCTGTATTTCTGTTTAAAGATTTGGCATCCAGGTTGGAGCCAACTACTTCATGTAGGGTCTGGCCAGCACAATTATATTTTAGTAGAAATTTGGAGAACAATTGTGTTTAAAAATTAATTGTTTAAAAATAAATGAAATGTTGACACACAGTAGCCCTCATTCTGCCTTCCGCCTTTCTTCTCAGGTTTTTGGAGCCAGCACTGACAGGGGCTTTCTGTTTGCTCTTTTGTTTGCTCTGGACTAACGCCCTCCAAAGAGTCACCTCTATTAGGATCTTTCATTTTCTTGTTTGCACCTTTTTGTCTTTTATCTTCTTAAGACCCATATAAGAAAATAATTCTTCAGAGATAGTTTTTAATAAACTGGTGCCAAATTATTTCACATACTTAGTCCATTCTGATTTCTGGACAGAGGCAGCATCCATGGCTTGTAAATACACCAGATTCAGGCAGGTCGCAAAAGCTATTAGACCCATAAAAAGTTGTTACGGTGTCTTTCAGAGCATTTAATGACAGCCCACTTTGATCTATGTTCTAATGCAGCTAAAATGGGTGTTCGTGGTGTAGGAATGCTTTCCTTTAGCTTCATAACTGTTGTTGCAAAGTCAGGGGACTCGAGTCATTATGAGAAAGCACATGGAGGAAGGTGGACTGTGATCAATGTCAGCCTCCGACTAGATATATATTTTTTGAAGATGTTCCCAATTTCACTATCAATTTCAAGATCCTATAATACCAAGACTACTCTAAGTGATATACTGGCAGAATGAAATTAGACCAAGAAATAATTTAGGAGGCACCCCTAACATAGTGTCATATCATTGTCCCATCAGTCACTGCCTAACAAGACAAATCAAGGTATTTCATTGTCAGATAGATTCTTGAGCAATGGCCCATTCCCTTTACTTAACTTACTAAGTAGGTAAAAGGTAGGAGTAAATATAGGATTTATTTGTGCTCTGAGACGTACTTTCCCATATCTTTCATTTGATAGGATTAAAAAGATTTTATTTAATTTTCTTGAGTTTCTTAAGTTGAATGAACCATTGATGAGCCCATTTTAAAACCTCATTAACTAGCATTGCAGGGAAGTGAAAAATTATAACGTTTTCTGTAGATTTTATTATTTGAAGTATAGCACCTTTCCTCCAGTCGTAATTCTATTCATATCTTTTAACTTTCATGCTGAATTATAATGATGGTGTCCACCTGGGATTGAAGAGCTGTTTGCCGGTCCTTTTTATTTATTTATTTATTTATTTATTTAGGTACCAGAAATTTCCCCCAGGGGTGTTCAACCACTGAGCTATGTCCCCAGACAATTTTTTTTTAAATTTATTTTTTATTTTGAGCAGGGTCTTGCTAAGTTGCTGAGTGTTTGCCTGTTCTTGATGGTTGGTTGGTTATTCCCTGTCTAGCATCATATTTTCCATTTTTCAAATTCTTTGCAATATTTATTATTGTTGATCACTTACTTCTTGAAACACTTCTTCCCTTGGGCCCCAAAATCAGTTCCATTCTCTTTGCCTTCAATTTCACTGGCTACTTCTTAGTCTCTGGGCTTTTTCCTCGGCATCTTTCCAGCTTCTAAATATTGAGATATGCCAGGCTCACACCTTGGATTTGCTTCCTTTTCTGTCTACTTGCTTGCTGATCTCGTCCCTTCTCATAATGTTAACACTGGGTTGATTGAAGCCTAGACCCTCCCCTGACGTCCAGTCTTACATATCTGTCTACATGATATCTCCACTTGGCTATCTAACCTCAAACTATTCATTCCCATGCCCTGCTGTAAAACAGTGCCTTCGCAAGTCTTCAGCATTGTAGTAAACAGCAGTTCCATTCTCACTCTGGGTGCAGGTGAAACATCTTGGTGCCGTCGGTAAACCTCTTTCCTTACATCTTAAATTCAACCCTTCTGCAAATTCTTGTCTTAAATGTCCCAAATTTGACTACTTTTGAACACTCTGATCATGATCACCCTGTTCCAAGGTACCCTTGTCTCTCATCTGGAGTAGAAAGAGGAGGAAGTGGAGGACGTTCAGGTCACTGCTCTTCCAGATTCCTTCAGAGACATTTTGTCTTACCCAGAGCAAAACTTCTGTGGGATTTGACCTTCACTCTTCTACCACTTCACTCTCTGGTCTCAGTGTTCTCCTATCTCTATGTTCTCCTAGCTCCCCATTCTGTCTGGTGGCCTCCTTGCTACTCTTCCCAATATGCTCCCCTCTCAGCACCTTTGCCTTTTCCTGTGTTGCTCAACCTCCCTCCCCCAGGTATTGTCATGACTTCTTCCTTCTCTTCTTGTATGCCCCTCCTTCAAAGGCACCCTTTTAGAGAGGTCTTCACTGACCACCTACTAACCCCCTACACTTGCTCCATTTTCTCCATAGAGCTTACCACCACCCAACATGACTTTATGTATTTGTTTCTATTTCAGGAGAAACAAAGGAAGGATGGGGATTTTGTGTGTTTTGTTTACTGCTGTGTTGTCACCTAGACCAAGTGTCACACATAGTGATATTCAGTAACTATGTGCAGAATAAATTAATAAATGTCATTTGAAGTTAACTAGACTTAAAAAGTGGTTTTAAAAACAAAGTAAGTATAGTCTTAATACAGAATTAACTAGGCATGGCGGTGGAATGAAATAAATAGCCAGAAACATGACTTTATATATGTAAGATCTTAATATATGATAAAAAAGTACTCAATAGTGAGAAGGGATTGGTTATTTCTAGGGATCAGCAAACTTTTTCTGTGAAGACAAGCTAATGAATATTTCAGTTTTGTAGGCCACTATTATAACTATTATAAGCAATTATTACAGGGTAAGGAGCCTCATACAATATGAAATTAAGTGGATATGGCCGTATTTGACCCATTGCCTGTCCTTAGATTATTAAATTAATAATATAAACTCCATTAGGGTAGTGATTTTTGTATATTATGTTCACTGATGGATTCTAAGTATGTAAAACATTCTTGGCATGGAATAGGCACTCAACAAAATTGTTGATTTGAATTAAATTAAAATGATTTTTCAGGACACTGGCTATTTGAGGTGAAATGGACTTATATCATATGGTAACAGTAAGCAAAATGGATTTTTAGATGAACAAATGGAAACTAAAAATGAATGGAAATGTAGATGAATATCTTTGGATAAGGAAGGTATTTTTAAGCATAAAAGCAATGAATGAAATTCACTGAGGAATATTCTAGACATTTCACTGTTTGAAGATTTAATACTTAGGCACATAAAAACATCCCAAGTAAAAATTTCAGAAAACCACCAAATTGGAAAAAGTTACTATATACTTTTAAAATGTAGTAACTGTCACATAAAGAGCTTACATATGTTGTTAAGGAAAGCTCTAACAATCTAATAAAACAGTGGGCAAAATCAGGCATTTGTGACTAATTAATTAATTTAGTTTTGGCATTTGGTATTCAAGGAAAGAGTAAATATAAGTAATTAATAGATCTCTGAAAAATGTCCAACTATTAATAATTTAAAAAATACAAGAGTAAATAAGATTCAATTTCCAACCATCCTAATTGCAAGAGTAAAAAGATAATGTTAAATGTTCATAATGGTTCAGGATGTTCATTTATATACCTTTAGATTAGATGAGAATTAGTGTTCTGCATAAAATTATATAATATAAATATCCCATTATTTGTATAATTTATATATTTTATTTATATTATATAATTTATGTAAAATAAGTATTATATCATTTTAAATATATTATGAAATTTACCTTCTAAGAATCTGTCCTTGGGAAATAATTTAAAATCACCATCGCCGGGCGCGGTGGCGCACGCCTGTAATCCCAGCACTTGGGAGGCTGAGGCAGGAGGATCGCGAGTTCTAAGCCAGCCTCAGCAACTTAGCGAGGCCCTAAGCAACTCAGTGAGACCCTGTCTCTAAATAAAATACAAAATAGGGCTGGGGATGTGGCTCAGTGGTAGAGTGCCCCTGGGTTCAATCCCCAGTACCAAAAATAAATAAATAAATAAATAAATAAATAAAAACACCATCAAGGATTTATGGTCAAAGAAGTTCAACATACTTTTATGATAATATAAAGCTGCAGTAATTTAAGTATTCCACAATAGAAAAAAGATATTAATTTGGAAATATCTACATGATAGATATTCGAGTCAATGATACTATTTTTTGAGGGCTTTTAATGTGAGAAATGCTGGTGGTGAAGAGTTGAGTAAAAAAAGGAGGATACAAAACCGATTCCAGAAGGATTTCAATTATGTAAAATATATGTGGCAGAGGAAAAGTATAGGAAACTTTCCAATATTAACCAAAGTTTTACCTAAATTATAGGATTTTGGATAATTTTTGTTTTCCATTTTATTTTTCTTTAGTTTTTCAGAGTTCCCATGATTAATATATACTCGGAAAAATTTTCTTTTTCTGAAATAAATTTAGAGTCTAAGAACTAATTTGGTGTATGAACAGGGGATTCACAGACAGAGGAGATATAGAAAGCAAACACTTGGGGGAGGTTTTGACCTCACAGCAAAGGGATGCAAATTAAATATGAGATATTACCTCAAATGTTTAGAGGAACATTTTGTTCTCTTTGAGGAATAATAAACTGCTCCTTTGGATTAATATTCTCTATAATCAAAGGTATGCTAGCTATAGAGCATTCCTGCCCTACATAGTAGCCACTTACTACGTGTGGTTATCTCAAGTTAAATTTTAATCAGAATCAATTAACTTTGATTTAAAAAGTCAGTTCCTTAGTTGCACCAGCCACATTTCAAGTGTTCAGTAGGCACGTGTGTCCAAGGGCTTCTGCATTGAGCATCAAAGACACAGATTTCCATCATTGCAGACCATCTAATGGACAGTGCTGCTCTAGCATCTACTAATTTATTTAGCATAGCCTGTCATCTTTGGGAGGGTAGCAGTCACTTTTAGAACAGAAGAGAGGAGGAACATCATATTCACTAGGGGAGAAATTCAGACATAGTTGTGCCTGGAGATTTCAATTAATAAAATTATTCAACAAATAATTTTAGAATACCTATTAAGTGCAGAAGTGCTGCGTGTACAGTGGTAAGCAAGACAGATCAGTTCTTGGCATCTGGGCACGTATATTCTAATAGTGGAGACAATTATTAATTGCTTTTCTCCCAGAAACCTCCATGGCTGCTTCCTCTTTCATTTATTCATTAAAATGAGATGTTATGCAAGAAATTTAAATAAGTAGTAATGTTTGACATAATCACCCTCCTGCAGCATTTTCTATACCATTTGCCTCTCCTCTCTTTTCTCTGTAGTCTATGATTTTCTTGATTTTTACCACTTCACATGTTCTATATTTATTAATTTGTCTATAGTGTACCTTTGTTTTCTTTTTAAAAATCTTTTTTTAAATATATTTTTCAGTAGTTGATGGACCTTTATTTTTTTCATTTCTTTATATGTGGTGCTGTAAATCGAACCCAGTGCCTCACACATGTGAGGTAAGCCCTCTACCACTGAGCCCCACCCCCAGTCCTAGGGTGTGCCTTTCTTGATTGAAATAAGGGCTCTAATAGAATATGGATTTATTTTATTTGGTCAGATATTTGAATTCCTAATCCAGTGTTTAGCTTTGACTTAAAAATTTAAGAAGCTATAGGATACATCATGAAGTTTGACAAATATACATACGTAAAATTCATCCAGAAATAAAAAAGGACAAATATTTCAAATGGTAGATTTTTTTTTTCCTGGAAAAGATATTGATGGTAGACACTTTTTTTCAACCTGGAAAACACATTACAAACTGAGAATCCTTCATTTTTATGAAGTTGGATTAAAATATTTAAAAAATCCTTAGTGTATATAAAAAATTTAGGGAGAGATTGAAGTAATTAGTGTCATACTGTAAGACAAACCTCAAGCAACCTAAGAAGGAGGCAAGAAATTACTATTCAATAAATATTTGGAGGACAGGTCAGTTTCTGTATGGAAAAAAATTAATCAGTATCTGTAAGTTAGGTTATCTATAGCCGCAAAATCTAGATAAAGAGTTAAAAACTATACAGGTATCTCATACTTGACAAAGGAGCCAAAAATATGCAATGGAGAAAAGACAGCCTCTTCAACAAATGGTGCTGGGAAAACTGGAAATCCATATGCAGCAAAATGAAACTAAACCCATATCTCTCACCCTGTACAAAACTCAACTCAAAGTGGATCAAGGACCTAGAAATCAGACCAGAGACTCTGCACCTACTAGAAGAGAAAATAGGTCCAAATGTCCATCATGTTGGCCTAGGACCAGATTTCCTTAACATGACTCCCAAAGCACAAGAAATAAAAGCTGGAATCAATGATTGGGATAGAGTCAAACTAAAAAGCTTTTTCTCAGCAAAGGAAACAATCAGCAATGTGAAGAGAGAGCCTTCAGAGTGGGAGAAAATCTTTGCCACACACACTTCAGATAGAGCACGAATCTCCAGAATCTACCAAGTACTCAAAAATCTTTACACCAAGAACACTAATAACCCAATCAACAAATGGGCCAAGGAAATGAACAGACACTTTACAGAGGAAGCTCTACAAGCAATCAACAGATTTATGAAAAATTGTTCAACATCCCTCGTTATAAGAGAAATGCAAATCAAAACCATCTTAAGATTTCATCTTACCCCAATTAGAATGTCTTTTATTAAGAACACAGGCAACAACAGGTGTTGGCGAGGATGTGGGGAAAAGGGTACACTCATACATTGCTGGTGGGAGTGCAAGTTGGTGCAGCCACTCTGGAAAGCAGTGTGGAGATTCCTTAGAAAACTTGGAATGGATCCACCATTTGACCCTGCTATCCCACTCCTTGACCTATACCCAAAGGACTTAAAATCAGATTACTACAGTGATGCAGCCACATGAATGTTCATAGCTGCTCAATTCACAATAGCTAGATTATGGAATCAACCTAGATGCCCTTCAGTAGATGAATGGATAAAGAAACTGTGGTATATATATACAATGGAATATTACTCAGCCATAAAGAATAAAATTATGGCATTTGTAGGCAAATGGATGATGCTGGAGACTGTTATGCTAAGTGAGATCAGCCAATCCCCAAAATCCAAAGGCCGAATGGTCTCTCTGATAAATGAATGATGATGCATAATGCAGGGGGAAGGGTGGCAAGAATGGAGGAAGGATAGATAGTATAGAGGGAAGGGAGGGGTGGGGTCGGGGTGGGGGCGTAAAAATAATAACAGAATGTGTGACAGATACCATTGCCCTGTGTACATGCATGAACGCACAGATGGTGTGACTCTACTTTGTGTACAACCAGTGAAACAATAGCTGTACTCCATTTGTGTTCAATGAATCAATAAGTAAATTAAAAAAAAAGAAAAAAAAAAGAAAAATTATTTTTAATGAAAAAAAACGTTAAAAACTAGAATAAAAATGTACAGACTATAATTCTCTTTTGCAGAAGGGAGGTTTGTCTTCTTTGCATTTAATAAAAAGTTCTAGTCAAAGTAAGTAGTAGTGCCTGAATACTAAAAGTTAGTTTACACAATGAAACATAAGGATGTAAATATTCTGAATCAGAATGTACAATCTGAAAAGAGCTTATAAAAGGAATATTAAACTGATAATAATGTAACGTCATTATCCAGGTTGTTGGAAACTGGTTTAGAGGGCTGAAATTGCTTGTACAGGACAGAAAATAGAAATGATGACATAAAAGTACCCAACCTTGTTTAACAATGTACAAAATACAAAATGAAATCACTTTTAGGTATCATTAAATTGACAAAATAATTATTAGAATATGTAGGTATAGCAGTCTGTCCAGTAGGAAACAAATGGTATGCTGTGAGAGGTGTGGTTAGGGCTGAAGGAACCAGGAAGGGATAGGAGAGCGCCAGGAACTGGGAACAAGACAAAGCTGGTACTGCCTGGGGGCCTGTCAGGGTAGCGGGCAGCACAGTATTCCTGTCAGGGGAGTTTGCAGACAGGCAAGATGGGCTCCAGTGGAAGGTGGGTCCCCAGGACACCAAAGCCTCAGCAGGGAGAGGGAGGCAGGGGTGGAAGCAGAGGTGGAGTAGGTCCCTGACCTCTTTCTCTTCCATTCTGTGATCTCCCGACTGTCCCTGCAGTAATGAAACCCAACCAGAAACTGAAAGCAAGAGCTAGTGGTGGTAATGCAGGGACACTGTAAATTTATTTAAAGGATCATCCCAACAAGTAGTATAAAAGTGTCTACTCACCCTCATAAGACTCCTTCTTGAGTGAAATATATCAAAAAAAATCTGAAAGTAAAATTGGTAATCTTGCTTAATTCTTTGTGATAGCTTAAATAAATAAAAATAAATAAATAAATAAAAGAAATCACATAAAAGGCTAACAAGAAGGAAATAACTAAGAAAATGATTTGTAATTTTTGGTAATGTATACCTTAACCCATTCATAAAATAGATTAAAGCATGATAATGCATTAAAATGATGGAATAAATATAGCCTTTTAAAACAAGTTTGTAGGTAATGACTGTACATAGAAATATTTTATAGGAAATGATGTTATGTCATTAATATGTGAAAGCAGATTGAAACAAAAAATATATATAAAACACATAAAAGATAATGTGACATAATTTTATTTCTGATCTTTGTTGTAAAGAGGTAATAAAAATCAGTAAAAGACAGGATAAGGAAATATTACACTATTTATTAAGTTCTTTTTCCCTGAAAACTTCTTAAAGATTTTAATAAGAAAAGTAGCTTCCTACATTTCTTGGCTATTCATATTACAGTGTGGGGTACCATTCACAGGGGGTGGAAAAAAATAGCTTGAAAAGAGGAATAGGTTTCACACCATTTTGTAAACCATAAGAGTTTTCATTATTCAAGATTTTGAATGAAGACTTTTATCTAGAAATAGATAACTTTTATTTATCTATTGACTGAAAAGGAAATTTCTGGGTGTGTTTTGGCAACTTTTCAGTTTCAAGTCATGCAGTATGATACTATCATAACTCCAGAGAGTCCCACGATACTGCGTGGTATGTCATGGATGAAGAAGGTCACTCTTGTTGGTTGTGCCAGACTTGGTCTGCTACACAGTCAATATTAAGACAGTTTCATCCTCCATATCAGAAAAGTTCAATGTAAAAGCCAGTGCTAGAAAGACACCAACAGAACTAAATCCTAATTCATGTCCATCTTGGGAAAATCAATTTTAAATTAGTTCTGAGACCATATAAAATGTTAATCCTAGGATAGAATGACCCACAAAAATGGCCTAGGTCAAAGTTAATCAAAATACAAAAATGCGAGTCCTTAGTCTTATTTTTAAAATTTAGTTTATTGATTCATTCATTCCACAAACATTTAAGTAGTCTCTTCTTATACACAGTTTCACTGTTTACAGTTTTAGTTACCTGAGGGTGACAGAAATACAAAAACATTAAATGAAAAATCCCAGAAACAATTTGTAAGTTTTACATTGTATGCTGTTCTGAGTAACTTGAAGAAATGTTACATGTCCTGTGTCATCCCATGCCCGCTCGCCCAGGATGCAGATCATCCCTTTGTCCAGCTTATCCATGGTGCATATGCTACCTGCCTGCTAGTCACTTAGTGGACGTGGTTATTAGATCACTTGTAATAGTATTGCAGTGCTTGTGTTCAGGTAACACTTATTTTACTCAATCACGACCACTACAAGAGTAGTGATGCTGGAAATTCAGATACGTCAAAGAGAAGTTATGAAATATTTCCTTTAAGTGAAAAGATGGAAGTAAAATAAGACTCAGAGAGGGAGGGAAAGGGGGGAGGGAGAAAAAGAGAGAGAAAAGAGAGAGAGATCACATTCACATAATTTTCATTCCAGTGTATTATTATAATTGGTCTATTTTATTATGTTGTTAATCTCTTACTGTACCTAATTTGTGAATTAAAACATATATATATGTATATATATATATTTATAATGTATAAGAAAAAACTTGGGGTTTGGTACAATCCATGATTTCAAGCATCCACCAGGTGTCTCAGAATATATCCCTGTGAATAAGGGGGGACTGCTGTATTGAACATCTTGTTTATGGCAGACACTATGTTATATGCTGGAATAATAGCTAGATTACATAATTTGCCATAATTTATTCCCTTTAATTATATTCTTCCCTACTGTAACCCTATAATGTTAGTTATACTGAAAGCCTTTTTGTTCCAAAAACCAAAAAATATATGCCATTTATTAGATGATTTTAAAAAAAAGATGGAAAGTGGCTTAGATGCAAACTTGTCCTCTTTCTTCTCCCTCATTCAGTAAATGCCGGCTTTAGCACTTCTGTTTTCTAAAAACTCTGGAACACATGGTTTGAGAAAGGAATTTTTCTCTTTTATGAATTTGTGTGAAAAGTTTTAAAGCAATATCAAATGAAATTACATTTACTTATTCTTTTACTTAAGCACCTTATCGAAAAGACAAAAATTACGTAAAAATTTGGATTGCCTGAGAACATCTGGAACATCTGGCCACCATATTTACCCACTATAATTTGTCAACATTTAAATTTTATTTCCCTCTCTGTTTTTCAGTCTCTTCTCACACCCTCTGTTCTCCTCCTCCTCCTTTATCTCCATGTTTCCTGTGTACTTTTCATCTGTTTTTTTTTTTTTTAAATCATACATCTTAGCATTTGCAATTTGTCTACCCTGACACACTTTGGAATTTATAGTTTGGTGAAATGACCAGTTTGTGTCTCATTTAATCAGATGCAAAGAACAGGGCAGGAAGCAGGGCTGTCTTTTTTTGGTCTGTTTCTAGCTCTAGTTTTGTGCCTTCTTGCTCAGCCTACTCTGAGAAGAATGCTTACAAAAGTACACTTCCATGCTTCCCAGATCATCTGTTGGTGAGAAAATCAGAGTTGTAAAAGGGTGATGATTTATTTCCTCTGACCTTTCTGCCTCCCCTCTAGATAGTTTCTTTGTCCTCTCCAGTTTGAGCCAGGTATTAAAGCAAAATGTATGCAGATGTACACCACCATTAATTATATCTACTCCTTTCTTATACTTATGACTCTTTCCTCTTTGGTTTCCTCATGTAGAGTGGGAGGGAAAGTGTTTTCCAGAAGAACCAAGCTTGGGGACCAAGGGAAAGGTTAGTGTGCAAGAAAATGGAGAAGCAAATCAAGAATAAGGAGCTGGGATTCTGTGAAGGAATTTTGATCCCTGGCTGAGATGAGTCTAACTTGAAGGAGAAGTTACTGCAAAATGATACAATTTTAATGGATTGGGGGCAGAAATGTTTCTATTCAAAGCAACTTGAAAAAGCATAAAAATTATTATGGAGAGCTATTTCAGAACAGTTTTTTAAAAGATTCCCGTGTTGAATGATGATGCAAAGATGGGATGAAGTATACTGAGTTGTTTTGCTCTTCTCTCCAGGTCTGCAATAGCACCACGGACAGGAAGCACGCAGATGTCTTTCTGGAGAAGTGCGTCACAGAGTCAGTCATGAGCATTGTGAGCGGTTTCTTCAGCTCTCCTTTCTCAGACAATAGTACCAGCCTCCAGGTAACTGAACTGAGGGCAGAAACATTGTTGTAGGAATTTATATTCTTGGAGTAGGAAAAATCTACAGTCGAATCCAGAAGTTGTTTTCTACATTTCTTTCTCTTTTTTTTTGTACCAGGAATTAAACCCAGGGCCACTTAAACACTGAGCCACATCCCCGGCCTTCTTCTGTTTTATTTAGAGACAGGGTCTTGCTGAGTTGCTTGGGGCCTGGATAAGTTGCTGAGACTGGCTTTGAACTTGCAATCCTCCTGCCTTAGACTCTCAAACTGCTGGGATTACAGGCATGCATTCCTGTACCTGGCTGTTCCCTACATTTCTGAAAAGCATTCTTCTCTCATATTATGCCTCTTTCTGAATTTATCAAATGTCATTTTAAATAAAGACCCCCATCTTCAAGTTGTATTACTTTTCCTTACTCTGTAAGCAGACCGTTACCTTTCACATCTCTACGTTGACTACACGCCAAGTGTTGAAATGATGGCATAGTTCTTTAAATAGAAAGGCATTTTAATCCAATAGTTTCACTTTAGACATTTATCCTAAAAGAATTAGTATAGGTTTATATATTAAGAGTTTCATGCAGGTATTTATAATACTTAAAAATTGATATCAACATTAAATGTCCATAAAAGGAACAGCTAAATAGGTTGTGGTATATCTGTAGAGTGTCTTATTAAAAGTCATATTTTAAAGGGAAAGTTGATGAGTAAGGAAAATGTTTCTGAAGTAATATTATGTCACAGAATTTGCATGATAGTATCACCCATAATTGTGTGAAGAATGCATATGCATATATACCCAGAGAAACTCAGGAAGTAAATACTGCTGACTCTGCATCTGCTGGTTTCACCTCTGAGAATTCAACCAAACTTGGATAAAAAATATTTGAAGAAAAAATTGCACCTGGACCAAACATATACAGACTTTATTTTGTCATTATTTCCTAAACAGTATAGTGCAACAACCATTGACATAGCAGATGCATTACATTAAATATTATAAGTAATATAGAGTTGTTTAAAGTATATGGGGGGTGTACAGATCATATGCAAATATTACACAATTTCATGTGAGAGCCTTGAGTATCTGTGGATTTTGGTATCTGTGGGGGTTCTATAACCACTTCCCCATCTGAATGCAAGGATAACTATCTTTAAAATATTGTACTGATTATCTCCACATTGAAGGATTATTGATTATTTTTATTTCCATGGTTCCCAAATACTCTTCAGTGACTATATGTAACTGTTGTAAAAATATCATTTCAATTATGCTTTCTTTAGGGAAAAATTTAAAACAATTTTATAGAAATATATGAAATTGTTTTTTGAAGTTCAAAATGGCCATCCCCTCTATTTGCCCATCATATGAAACCAAACCAACCAACCAAACCCAGAAACACCTGTTATATTTGTACTTGGGAATAAACAAGGGATTTAAAAAAAAAAAAAACTACTTAAATTCATGTCATTGGCTTCAAGAAGTGGCATATTTTCTGATTAAGAATATAGTTAAAATGATTGATTTTCTATAGTGTCTGGCACAGTGTAGGTCATGAAGTGGGTATAGAATAATGTTAGCTGAATGAGGTATATATTAAATAACACTGAAAGTTGAAAAAATGTATTTCATTTTATTCTGATGAACCTTTCTGATAATGTATAGATCCCACATCAGGCACAATTAGTTGTTTATTGGCACAACTTGCTTACTTTTTTTTGTTTGTTTTTAGACACACCAGCCGGTTTTTATTCAGCTGCTGCAGTCTGCCTTCAGAATTTATAATTGCACCTGGCCAAACCCTGCACAGAAAGCCTCAGTGGAATCCTGTATCAGAACTTTGGCAGAAGTGGGTAAGTTCATGGTGTTCAGTTTGACTTAGTTATACACCTCTTGATGAAACTGAACTTTTGGCTCATAGACAATATAAGCAGGTTTCCAGTTTACAGCTTAATAAGAAATCAGGTATAGTTTCTGTAAAGGTGAAGAGCAATGATCAGCCAATGATTCTGAACATCACAGGCTTTTTGAGAGGGGGAATATATTTTTATTTCTAAATTTAAATGTCATATTGTATTCGACACTTAAAGTGAAACTCAATAAAATTTTAAGGACATGGTTTTAGTTAATTGTGATATCACATTTCATTGTAGAATTATCTTGTCTATTAGGAACTTGACTTACTAAGACCTTCACATGGCAGTAGGATTTTCTGAGTGTTTTTTAGTGTTCTAATTTTGTTTGAAATCCGTTAAGTATTTTTTGAGGGCCTATTACACATTGAAAGCTTCAGAAATTACAAATGAAGTGGGAGGCAAGAAGATCATAAGATTAGAAGAGTTTCTTACAGATGTGTGTGTGGCAGGGTTAATGAAGGATGGGGGCACAGAGGAAGGAGAAATACAGACTTGGCTGAAATGAAAAAAGAAAAACAAAGAGGGACTTGCTCTTTCTCTGGTGGTTCTGCCAGTGTTGGGAAGGGCAGTTTGTTCAGTTTCGTTGTCATTGTCATTGTTCCTGTTACATGTCCTGAGCCCTTGCCATGTGCAAAGCTAAGTAATGTACATGCACTCTCTCACTTAGATAGATAGTAGGTAGGCTCTTTGATTGTTTACATTTTACAGTTAAGAAAACAGCATTATCTAGGTGTGTAACTTGGCCAGGGTTATCCTATGTATACAGTAGGGAGGTGATAAATGACTTAATTAATGACCATTTTAGAGTCTTTTCCCCCCTCTGCAATCTGACCTAACTAATTGGATATTAATAAAACTTAAGGACAGCACTAATTTTAATGTGAATAAATTAAAAAACAGTTGAAACCAAGGAAGATCAGTTGAAGATTACTAAAACTAATAAACTAGCAATACAATTCACTAGGATAATTAATTACAGATAAGCATTATACTTAATGGATTTTCTGTATACCAAAAACACATTGTGTGAAAAAGATATTCACAGAAGCAATGAAAATATTAAGTACTTAATAGTAAGCTTAAGAAATACAAGAGAATAAAATTAAAATGTTATATTGAGGGGTATAAAAATTTTTATAAATGGAAAGGTACACAATTTCTGGATTGGAAAATTCCTTTAATAAAGATGCCAGTTCTTTTGAAAGAAGCTAATAACTCTAGTGCTTCCACACTTGGAACTCTCCTTTGCACACAGAACCCATGTAGGCCTAGACACCCCACAGGGAAGCTGTCCCCCTGAGCTTGGCCTCTGACATCCTCCTGTGGAGGCATGCTCCTTGCCATCTTTTGGCTCCAGCAGTCCAGGCCATGCTCCTGCTGTGTGGTGCTGTCTTCTTCACCTTGCTGGGTCTCTGGTCTCTGCCCGGGGTCACTCCTTACATGCGTACCCTCTTCACCTGTAACTCCTTGAGCCAGGCTGTCCCCCAGTGTGGACGCTCTCCCCACTCACCGGTTGTCCTCTCCAGGCAGCCCTTCCTTACAGACCTTCCACTTCTTTTTGGGCTTCAGGGCTCTGGGCCACCATAGCTTCTTTTCAGACTTTTTTTTTTTTTTCCTGCTCTGCTCCTCCTAAAGTTTTTATAACTGAATGGTTCAGAAAAGAAGGGAAAAGAAGAAGAGGAGACTGTAATTACATTACATCAAAAATGCAAAAGGACCACAAGAGCACTTAATTTTTTATTTTTACAGACTTCATTTTAATTCATTGTACACATATGAGGTATAAATTTTCATTTTTATGGTTGTGCATAATGTGCATTCATATCATTATTGTTAATTATACATGTACATGAGGTAATGATGTCCCGTGCAAAGTGCCTATAGGGTCATATAAATAAAATACTAGCACTGGTTGTTTTAGAGTGGTGTAATGATAGGGAATGTGGTTTATCTTGTTTATACTTTTACATAATTTCTGAGTTTTTAATACTATCTTTCAAGTTATAATATAAAATAGAAGTAAAGGCAGTTTCTTTTTATTTTTTTAGTGGGGGGTACCTGGGTTTGAACTCAGGGGCACTCAACCACTGAGCCACATCCCCATCCCTGTTTTGTCTTTTATTTAGAGACAGGGTCTCACTGAGTTGCCTAGTGCTTCACTTTTGCTGAGACTGGCTTTGAGCCTGAGATCCTTCTCCTGCCTTAGTCTCCTGAGCCACTGGGATTACAGGTGTCAGCCACTGAACTGGGCAGTAAAGGCATTTTCACTTGGACCAAATCCATTAAGACACATATTAACCACTAAAAAAAAAATATGATGGTGATTTTTACATAGGAATACATTACCTTATCTGCCAACTAGTCTTTCTTTTCCATTTTAAGACAGTCTTTCCCTGTTTTCTCATCTTCCTCCTTTCTCTTCCTCTCTTCCCCTTTTTCCTCCTCCTCCCTCACTGTTCATCAGATGCCTTGGGGGAATGCAGGTCAGCTCACACAGAGCATAGAGAGTATGCTGTTCAGGGCACTTAAGAATCCCGAGACAGGAACTTCTCTGCACGTGCGACTCTGTGCTGTGCTTGCCACTCGATTCTGGCCTCAGTGGTGGGAGTACTGTAGTCAGATCAGTTCTTGACTTTCTATCATTTGACTTTCTGTCATTTCCTATACTGGCCACAATCTTATGATGTAAGAGAAAAAAAAACTTAGTTCCTTTCTGTGTGTTATAAAAATGAGTGTGATAAGAAGTTTAAAAGATAATGATGTATAAATCTGTAATCAAGATGAGTTTGAAGAGTGATGTTTCGGTATAAAAATCTGTTTCATCTTGTGAGGAGACATGCTTTCTGCCTCTTCCTGGTTGGTCCATCAGCACAGTCTCCGAGCTCTGGAAATTCTGTTCTTCCTCTACATTCATCCTTCCTCTTCCATTCATTCTATGGAAGGTTTGTTTAGCCCCTCATTACTTTCTTTTGAACCAATGTTTTCCTCTTCTTTCCTCACTTTATAAATCTGCTATCAGAATAATCTTCCTGAACCGAAATCCCCTGAGCAGAGTTCCCCACTTCAGCAGCATCCTTCCTTTAACCTGGATTGACTCCATGATGGACCCTGTGTGGCCTCTCCATCACAAGCCTGCCTTCCCTTTCTGTTTTCCTTGTGCACTGGTCCCCCCAGGCCTTTGTGACAGCACACTGAAGTCTACGTGGTGTCCATTGCTCATGGTGTGACTCTCTACCTTCCATTTCCACCATGGCCACCACCACCTCTCAGCATGTTTTCCATGACTCAGTTTTTTTTTTTTATTTGAATTCTTCCATAAAAACCATTCTTGACCCCCATATCCATAAATGAACTCTCGTCATCGTGACCACTTATACTTTTCTTTGTGCGTTTTATTTTATCCCAGTTTATGTCATCATTAAGGACAAATCTTTTCTCACTGATTAGGTTTTAAGAAACAATAACTCTGAAGCAGCTGTCAAGAGACATTCATAGAAACTGTGATCTAGGATGAGGGTGAAAGTCAGTTTCTGTGTTGTGATAGGGAGACCCCATGCTTTTTGGTTGCTGGAAGGTACCAGTCATGGAGAAGTATAGGACCAAAATAAAATGCAGTCAGATGTGGTCATTCATTGTAGGAAAGGGATTTAAAAATCATACGACTAATGATTGAAAACATTTGAGATATTTGGACAAAGAGGAGGACTCTGAGGGGGAACATGATAATTATCCTCAAACACCTGTACCTTTAACAGGTCCTTACAGATAGGGTCATAGCCAACATGTGGCAGCTGCAGGAAGTGGATTTCAGTCCTATTTTTAAAAATAACTGTTTTGCAATTAGTGCTGTGATTCTTGCCTGTTGTTCAGCCCCATTAAGCACCATAACAATTTCTATTGGTCCCATTTCCAAAATATATCTCTTTTCTGTCTCCTTTGAGTCACCTTTGTTCAGATCCACTATCATCAGACATGGATTACAGAGGAGTCTCCTTATCGAATTCCCCACTTCTTCTTCTATCCTGTTGCAATCCATTTCCTCTGCATAGCAGTTTAAATGATCTTGAAATATAAATCAGATCATATCATTCATCTACTTAAAACTTCCCACTGCATTTGAAATTTGTGTTCCTTACCATGGCTTACAAGGTCCCTCGACTGAACTTCATCCAGTCCTACCTTTCTTCACCAGCCCCTGCCTCCATCTCCACTCTACACACACTAGCCTTTTCTTACCAGGCTTTTCTTACCTCAGGGCACTTGTGTGTGTTTTTCCTTCTGTTTGAATCCTCTTTCCCAGGTTGCAACTTGCTGGTTTCCGGTTTCCGGTTTCCTCTTGCCATCAGGTCTCAGCTCCAAAGCTGTGTTCAGTGAAGTGTCCCAGAACAATTTACATTCAGTGTCTCAGCTTCTTCCTACCCTTTATCATGTTATATGATTTTATTTTCCTCCTAATGTGTTTCACTATTTGAAAGATTCTTTTTTGTTTGTTTTCCGCTTCCCCATTAGAGTGTAGACTATGAAAACAGGGAGTTTGCTTTTTTTTTCACCACTGGGGCCTGCAAGATTCTAGTGCTAAGTAGGTAATAAGTGTTTGTTGATTGACAAAAACCCATGGGCTGGGTATTTTGCAGGTAATGGAATTTAGGCTCATAAAGTTAAGTAACTTGCCCAATTAATAAGTATTTGACTTGGGTTTGAAATCCAAGTTTCTCTGAGTATGCAGTTTATGCTGCATCATATTTCCCCGTAAGTCCTAAGTTCTAAGATATAAACTAGAATCATGGACTGGGGATATAGCTCAGTTGATAGAGTGCTTGCCTTGCAAGCACACGGCCCTGGGTTCAATCCCCAGCACTGCAAAAAATAAA
Source organism: Glaucomys volans (assembly GCA_020662805.1). Lineage (NCBI taxonomy): Eukaryota > Metazoa > Chordata > Mammalia > Rodentia > Sciuridae > Glaucomys > Glaucomys volans. Next base: position 517,704 of record JAJEJO010049452.1, read on the forward strand.
TAAATAAACTAGAGTCATGACAACTTGTCTTGCTGGTGTCAAAGGTAAAATTATGACAAATTTAGTTTAAAGATTCAATTGATTTTTTTTGTGTGATTCTAGAATCAAGCAACATCTCATTCTATAACAGAATAGATTTTCCCAATAAGCTGAGTAGATGGTAAAGTAGACAGTAAAGTGCTGAGGAAAGCAGAAACACAGAGCAGCAAGCAGATTGGTTGTTTCAAAGTTATTTTCCTTAAAGTTAAACAGGGCCCCTTTTGATTGGTTGCTGTGATCTCCCATATTTCTTGGGAAACCAGCCCATTTTGGAATTTAGTTTGATTATGTGGCAGCTAGCATGAATGATTACATTCTGATTGCTGGTTTACTGAGACCCAGTGCAGGAGCTCAGTCCAAAACAGTGGCCTCCTATAAACTTTGCTTAATACTGTATATGGATCTGTCTGAAGTTTTACAACTCAGAACACAGTTTTGCATTTCAGCAACTCTTTAAAAAAATATTTAGGCAGTGAAATTTAACACAATTGAAAAAGGTATGAATTTATAGTACTAAAGAGAACAAAGTCAAATATTCAAAATATGACAAAATCAAGAGAGTACTTTGTATATACAAAGCGAATTTTCATGCATTTACAAATTGGTGAACACATTTCTGCAAATGCAAATATCGATTATAGTTACATTTACATAACACCTCATGATTTGTAAAGTGCTCTTATGTACATTAGCTCTACTCATCTATCATTATCAAAAATCCTTCATTCTCTTCCTCATTTATACATTGAATACAAAAGGTAGTGAAAAATCAGCAAAAACAATCATAAACATAGCACTTGCTTTGCTGAGTGCTGCCAGCACTTGATGAGTGTTGGACAGGCTGGTAAATGCTATGGTGTGGACATAATTCTTAGCTTCATTTTATAGATGAGGAAATGAGGTGAGAAAAGTTAGGCTGCTTGCTCAAGGTCATGCAGGTAGGCAAGGACACAGTCAGCATCTGAACCCCTTTTGAACTGACATGCTAGCAGGCATTTGTGATGCTCTCTCACAAACCAGTTTAAATGAACATGTTATTGTTTTACACTTGTAAGATACAAAATAGAGATCAAGATGGTAAATTCAGCTGTACTTGAAACAAATACATAGTGTTTTTCAAATTTTTCTTATAAAACATCATATGCTTTTAAAATTGTAGGCACAACCATGTATTTACCCTGTGTATCATGTTAGGTTTTTCTCATAAAATTTTCCAAACTTTTAAAGATGCTTATGAATGATGTGTATCTGTAGAAATCATTGAGACTTACCTCCATTGTTACACTTTCTTCTGAGTTATATAGAATTTGAAATTGGTAAGGAGAAACAAGTTCTTAAATTAAAATAAATGCAAATACCCAGGCAGTCGTTACATGAAGTTCTGAACACCTTGTAAGATAGGAACATTTTTATCATTTTCTACCCTCAATTGTATAAATTAAAACTGGTGATGGGAGCAGGTAGGGATGGAGACCTCTGCAATGCATGCACACATGGTGTTCACTGAGATTTGACAAATTTTTTTTTTTTTTTTTTGCAGTACTGGGGATTAAACCCAGGGCCTTGTGCTTGTGAGGCAAGCACTCTACCAACTGAGTTATATCCCCAGCCCAAGATTTGACAAATATTAAGGCCATGTGAATTTTTAAATGTGCTTGGTCAGTTCCCTATTCCTCAGTTTACTCATTCATATAAAACACCACCACACATGGTAGAAGTACTTTGTGAAAATGCATCCAAGAATTGCCAACATGTTATTTTATTTAGAAAGAATTTTGTTCCATGTGCTTCATAATCTTCAAATGATTTGGGGGATTAATTTTGGATTCTTTGTTGGCGGTGCAATCTATTTTCCAAATGGAAATTCTATAAAATATCTTTTACAAATGGTTTAAATAATGAAACTAAATCTTCAAGCCAATGTTCCCCAAAATCTGGACATGTAAAAAATATTAACCCTTTGAGAAATTCAGACTCTATTAAGCAAGCCTATTTATTTGAATAGGTCTTGTAGTTGATTAAGAGTTTGACATAAAACACTCCTGTGATTCTGTTTTTTAAAAACATCAGTATTATTTTTAAAAAAAATTAAATCTGAATAGGTTATAATAGCTTAAAGTTTTCACTTTTTTATTAATTCAGCTGTTTTATAATGGTTCCTCATTATCTGAAAGGCATTCTTTTAGTGGAGGAAATGCACTCTGTTGGGCCCTGTTTCCTGCCCTTAGTAAAGTTCCAGTGCATTGTGGGAATGCCAAACAGGAGTGTGCATTTAATATCTTTAATGTTCTTTACAACGTGTAAAGAAATCACAGAGCAGAAGAAAATTAAGTGCATTATCTATTATAAAGTTCTAGACATGACACGGTGCCTGGGATACAGTAGGCAGTCTATGAATATTTTTGGCATGAATAAAATAAATGATACAAATAAATGATTGAATATCCCACTCTTGTTTTTGGCTGCATAATATCCTATTATATGATTATACTGATTTACCTCATTGTTGAATATTTATATTGTTTTCAATCACTTCGCACATGAGAGAATAGGATACTTAGGAATAGAATTTCTGGATTATTTTAATCTTGATAGATACTACCCTCTATAGAGATTGTTCAGTTAGCATCCCCAGCAATCTTGGGAATGTCTTTCTCCTCGATAATACAGCATGTTAGATTTTTGTCAATCTTAATGAAGATACTGTTACAGTGTTAATGTGTGTTTCTCTTTTATGAGTAAGAAAGAAAGCTTTTCCACATGAATGAACCATTAGTATTTCCTTTCCTATGACCAGTTACTTCTTGGGCTTTGATCATTTTTCTAGTGCTTTTTTCTTAATAATTTGTATAAACATTTATATATTAGAGAAATGAAGTCTATGCCTGTAAGAAATAATTTTTTTTTTCTTTTTGTTTTGTACTGGAGATTATAGCCAGGGGCGCTTAACCACTGAGCCACATCCCCTGTCCTTTTTATTTTTTATTTTGAAACAGGGTCTGGCTAAGTTGCTTAGGCTGATCTTGAACATGATCCTCCTGTCTCCCGAGAAGCTGGGATTACAAGTGTGCACCTCTGCACCTGGCCAATTGTTTCTTTTTCTTTTTTTATATTAATTTTAAGATTTGTTCTAATTAGTTGTAAATGAAAGTAGAATGCATTTATGCATTTTGATAAATCATACATAAATGAATATAATTTTTCGTTTTTCTGATTATGTATATCGTAGGATCACATTGGTCATGTAGTCATATATGTAGCATGAGGTAATAATGTTTGTTTCACTCTACTGTTCTTCCTATTCCCTTACCCCTTCCCCTCCCTTCACTCCCCTCTACCTAATGTAAAGTAACTCTATTCTTCCTAGTGCCCCTGTCCTCTTATTGTGAATTAGTATCTGCACATTGAAGAAAACATTCAACCTTTGGTTTTTTTGGGTTTGGCTTATTTTGCTTAGCCTGATATTCTCCAACTCCATCTATTTACCAGCAAATGCTGTAATTTCATTCTTCTTTAAAGCTGAGTAATATTCCATTGTATAGATATACCACATTTTCTTTATCCATTCATCTGTTGAAGGGCACCTAGGTTAGTTCCATAGTTTACCTATTGTAAGTTGAGCTACTATAAACATTGATGTGATTGTGTCACTGTAGTATGCTGATTTTAAGTCCTTTGGGTATAAACCAAGGAGTAGGATAGCTGGGTCAAATGTGGTTACATTCTGAGTTTTCTGAGGAATCTCCATACTGCTTTCCATAATGGTTGTACCAACTTACAGTCCCACCAGCAATCCTTCCCACATCCTTACCATCATTTATTGTTGCTTATATTTTTGATAATTGCCCTTCTGATTGGAGTGAGATGAAAGCTTAGACTAGTTTTGATTTGTATTTCTCTAATTGCTAGAGATGTTGAACATTTTTTCATATATTTGTTGATCAATTATATTTCTTTTTCTGTGAAGTGTCTGTACAGTTCCTTAGCCCATTTATTGATTCCTTGTTTTTTTGGTATTAAGTTTTTTGAGTTCTTTCTGTATCCTAGAGATTAATGCTTTATCTGAGGTATATATGGTAAACATTTTCTCCCAATCTGTAGGCTGTCTCTTCAATTGTTTCTTAATTTGTCATTTGAATTATTTTATTTTTGGGATACAGAATTGTCTTTTTGGTTTTCTTTCATCTTCAGAAGAGGCTTGATCAAACTAAGGTTTTTTTTTTAATTTTCATAGAGAATTTTTATAGTTTTGGTTTGTCTGTGTTTTGGGTGTTGCTGTTTAGAATTTTGAACTAGTTGGAATATATGTAGTTGCTAGGTATGTGGTGTGGAGTCAACTGTATTATATTCAGGTAACTAGTCAGGTGTTCCACTATTAGTTCTTGAATAACCCATAAAAATCACATACTTTGTTCACTTTGTGAAGTAATTGAAGATCCATCCAGCGTAGTTGCGTGCCAAACAGGAAATGCACACTTATTATCTTTAATGTTCTTTCTATTTAAAAACACCACTGCTTCAGTACAGATTTATCTCAGACGCTTTGACATGATACAGAAAGGTACCACCATCTGCCCATGCTATTGCTCGTTCCTTGCACGCCTCCGTTCCTTTGTATGGGCCTGTTCAGTGGTGCCTGACAACCAACCCGGTTTTCTAATTAATGCTTACACTTTCTGTTGCCTTTCCCCCTACCTGTCAGTTTATCTGTCTGAGCATTTTTCCCATGGCACCTATCACTACATTGGTCTGGCAGATACCATCAGTAATTCCATCTAATTAAAAGAATTCACATAATATGCAATATTTAATGAATAATAATTAGAAATGGATTTTGATTACATCTTAAAATCACTGAGAAAACTTGTCATATCCAGAGAATTTTCAGAACTTATAAGCCCAATTATAAGGTTAGCCTAATAATAAAAATAACTATGAATAAAGATAGCTCATTTTAGACAACTAGTTATATCTAGACAGAGCTCTAGCAAAGATAAATGTACTGAAAACAGTCCATCTTCTTTCCCATTAGTTTTTAAGGGCTCCATATACTTGCTCTCTGACAGCATGTCCTTAACAAGGTGGTATCTCACGTATGCTCTAACTTAGAAGAGAAATAGGAGTAATTTTTTTTTACACATTTTAAACTTTAACATGTCCCTTTCTATTAAAGCACACAGTTGGAGTTAATGCTGTCGACCTGAAGAATGGCTGGCTATAATAAATTCATTAGCTCGCTCTTACTGCTAATTCCAAGAATATGTCCTAGCTCACATTTCTGTGTATTATATATCCCAGAATTTTTCTAATTTAATAAAAGTAATATCAGTTTTGATCATGTTTTTGGTTGTGTTTGAAAAATAGTGTTCTAGTTAGTAATATTTCTGTGAGACAGTGAACGAATTCTTTTCTTTTGCTAATTACAATTTCTGCTTAATGTTTTGCTTTAATCTTCAGCAGTATATAGAAAGGTAAATTGTATTGTCAGTTTTGATTTCAGATTAGTACTTATATTATTCTGACAGCACAGCAGATCTATTTGACTGTCTTTAGAAATAGTTGTGCTTTCACCATTGCTCAAAAACATGTTACCACATCTACACAACTGACTTATTTTAAGTCCAATGCTCTTTCCTTCAATAGCATAGCTAATTCTCTTTTATTGCCTAGGAATTTTGATCTAGTTATTTTCTAAGGTTTACCTTTAAGCATGAGAAAATAGTATATTTTATCTAGTTAGTTTATATTGTGGAATTTCTGCCAAGACATATAGGAAAACTAGCTAATATCAGTTAAATTTTGTACAGTTGGGGGAAACCAAACACCTTTCAACAAAGTTTGGAATAATGGAGTCACCTCAACCTGGCTCGTCCCTGCTGCTAGCCAGTGAGGAATATGTAGTAACAGCAATTTACAGAAGAGTTTGGGAGTGGATGAGATTTTTCTGAGCTCACTAATAAAAGATCCACATTGTAAAAACAGAGCCATGTCCATTGGACTGTATTTCCACTGGTGTCATTAGAAAAATAGCAATTGAACTCTTCTTTGTGTAAGTCATATTCATAGCAACCATACTTATTTGATTTATGTAACTGGCTCCTTTATAAAGGGGAGACGAATTCCATACTCTCCTTCTTTTGTTTAAATGTTAGTGAAAACTAACATATGTTATGTTTTGATCAACACTGACGTTTACAATTTTTGTTGCTTATAAAATAACAGAGAGGTAGTATTGTCTTCTATTAGATTTTTTTTTTTTGGTGTGTGTGTGTGTGTGTGTGTGTGTGTGTGTGTGTCTGTGTTGGGGGTACCAGGTGTCAAACCCAGAGCTTCACACATGCTGGGCAAGCACTCTGCCACTGAGCTACGTACCCAGCCCTTCTCTTTGATTTTTTTTGATTGTTCAGAGCAAATACAACCTATGTGTGAATCAGCCAGAAGAGGAAGGAAGTCTTGCCAGGATCTGATCATAGTGCAGAATCAAGTATTTAAAAAACTATGAGCCACTTGGTGCTGTGGAGGCCAACTGTCCTTCAGCTGGGACAGAAGAGCAGTTGCACACTGGTCTGTGTGAAGGACATGAGCAGAGACACTGTGTGCTTGGGAAAGGGAAACTGAGCAGGAATACCTTCACTAGGACAGTCTGGGCCATGGTGCAGTGGGCTGCTTAAGATTGGCTTAGAGCTATTAGTATTCTTAAGGTTTCAGCCTGAGTTCTTATTTAAACTGGTAATTGTTTTTGTGTTGATAGTAAAAATTGTCTGTTTCCAAAGAGGTTTTGAATATCTTCCAGCTTTGGAGAATTTTCACCAGTATTATCCACTGTTGTTGCTTTCCTTTCATTATATGAAGCAAGCCAGATTATCTGACTATCTATGTATCTGTCTCTATCTAGTTTCTTTTTATTCTTTCTGTCTGTTTTCATTAATTTAAAATAAGTCTTCTGGTGACTATCATTATGACTTTAAATATGAACTTTATATCTCTGTTTCTTGATTGAACAGCTCAAATAATGTTTGTAAGTTTCACACTGTGAAAAATGAGGAAATTAACATACGTCCTTCATTATCTCTTTTCTCCTACTCTATATTCTAATTATTGCCTGATATATTAGTGATTTTCTATTGTTATGATTTGTGATGCTTGTATTCTGTTTTGAAATAGAAATAAATCTTTTAGGTTGATAAAGAAATGATTAGAACATACAAATTATGATGTGTAAATATTTTTAGTGTATAACCATTTGAGTAAAAAATGTAGTGCTAAAATATCAAAAACTTTCCAGTTGGAAGAGAATTCTTAACTGTTAATATCTATTTAATGAATCTTTTTAAGTTTGTTGCTAGCTTTATTCTCTTCTTCAGATTCATAACCAGTTGCCATAGTTTTTTGTGTTCATGTTGACATTTTCTTGGATTTCCTTCTCATTTTTTTTAATGTAATTTCTTCATAGGTTCAGTGAAGAATTTCTGAGCCTTTACATATTCTGGAAGAATTTTTATGGTGTACTCATATTTGACTTTTAGTTTAGATAGGTATAAATTCCTATTTTCAAAACTATTTGTCCATCTAATCTTTAAAGACTATTGTAACATTCAGTGACATTAATGGGAAGCCTGGTGCCAGTTTATTCTTTTTAGAAATCTTCTTTTTTTCTCTGGAAGTTCTTGAGATTTTTCTCTTTATTATTGACTTCTGTACTAGTCTCTATGGCTGACCATAACAGATTACACACAGGATGTCTTAAAACAATAGAAATTCACTGTCTCCCTGTACTGGAGCTTAGAAGTCTGAAGTCAGGTGTGGGCAGCCCCAGCCTCTCCCCCGGCTCCAAGGAAGGCTCTCTCTACTTCCTGTGTTTGCTGACAGCTGTTGGCTGGCAGCTGCTTGAACTCATTCTCTGCCTCCATCTTCACGTGGCATTCTTCCCTCTGCCTGTCTCCCTATCTCTTCTCCCCTTCTTAGGAGGACACCATCTAAATTGGATTAGGGCAGATCCTAATTCAGTATGACCTCAATCCAACTTAATTATATCCACAAATAGGGACACATTCACAGGTATTGATGATGAGGGACATTTCCAAATAGGGACACATTCACAGGTATTGATGATTAGGATTTTCAGATATGCTTTGCAGGGGGGGGGGCACAATTCAACCTATAATAGTATTCTAGTTTTACCAGAACATGACCAGTGTGCTTATTAATCCACACAGTGGGTCCTTTCAGTTTGGAGACTTGCATCTGTCTTCAGCTCAAGGACATTTTCTTCTGGTAATCATTTCTTCCCTTCCATTGTGTTTATTTCTTTCTGGAACTTACACTTGTTAGGTATATAACTTCCTGGAGTGACACTCCCTATTTCATAATCCCTCTGTTTTATTTTCCCTTTTATGTTTTATGTTTCAGAAGATTCCTTGACTTCCTTTTCAAGATTACCAACTTTGTTCCTATCCTTTTCTATTTCACCCAGTTTTTGAGGTTTTTATTTGTGTAATCATATACACTCACATGTACATATTGTATATGTATAAAGTGTGTATGTGTGTGTGTGTGTATGTGTGTATTTTTTATTTGGTGGTGATGCTGGAGAACTCAGAGCCCATGCATGCGACGCAAGTGCTCTAATGCTGAGCTTATTCCCAACTCTTTTTATTTTATTTTGAGACAGGGTCTCACTAAGTTGTCCAGGCTGACCTTTAACTTGCTGTCCTCCTGCATAGCTGGGATTGTAGGCATGCTCCACCATGCCCCAGTTATGCAGTCATAGTTTAATTGCCAAGATATCTTTATTCTGATTTTCTAATTTTTTTGGATACGGTGTATGATCAAATTTTCTGAGAACAGTTATTGGAACTATTTAATTTTTTTTGTTTTCCCTTGAATCATCTGTTTTACTTGGGAGTCAGTTGGTTATTCTTAATTCTGCTGGTTTCCTTATAGTCCATAGTAGTGGACTATAATTGTGGAGGCCTGTAATGATTGACATGGCTGTCTGGCATGATTTCCACTGAATTTTGTGGGTCTGTTTCTCTCAGAGTCCTTGTATAAATGATGGGGTTGACCTGGAGTTCTATGGAAGGGGCTGAAAAGTCACATGCAGACTTTCCCTTAGGGTGTGTGTGTGTGTGTGTGTGTGTGTAGCCAAAGACAGGCTGAAAATCCAAGCAACTGTTAAAATAAGGGAGACTTTGCTGGGGAGTTGGAGTCTTCAGTGTATTTTTTCTCTCTTTTGGAACTGCCTCTTCTTTCTTCCTCCTATCTACCCCATATCTAATGATCTTTGGAGTTATTTCAAACTATGTTCTGTTCCTCTGTCAAGTCCTAGCACCTTTTTCTGGTGTTCTTTCCAGTTAGGTATTCTAATTTCCTGAAGGAACATTGCTACATTTCTATAAATTTATCCTCTGGGTAAAAATTGCTGCTGCCAACTTCTCTGTTTCTGCTAATCAGTGGAGGGAGGGCCTTAACTTCCCAGCTATCAGGATGATTCTTTGATGAGTGCCCAGATGACGCCCACATCTTCCTTATATACCTTGTATTGGCTGACTATCCCTCTAGGAAGATCTCTTCTAACTCTAAGCTCTCGAGGGACAGCTCCTATTCCTCTTTCTCTGATGGAGCAATCCTATTCTCATTCTCTTTCAGAAATGCCTCAACATTTCTCTTTTCCTTGTGGCAAGCATTCTCATTTTCCAGTGTTATTGTGATATAAATGTTAAAATATAAATTTCAGGGAATTTTGGGGAAAAATATGTACTATGGGTCATCTTCCAATGTAGATATTTTACACACTTCTTTATTTCCACTTTCAGATGTATCACAATTTTGTATGCATACATGTGCTTGCATACACACACATACACACCAATTAAGTTAATGAATGAATTGGCAGGATTTTACTAGGTGTTTTCTGTCTGCTCTCTTATTTTCTTTGGCATTTGGGAAGATAAAACTCTCCATGGTTGTTATATAGTGTTTTTCTGTGTTGATACCTATGAAGTGTGTTTTAAAGATTCATCACTGAGAAATCAAATAAGTTCTTGAATGTTTAATGAGCCTACTTATTGGTTTGAAGAACTGTTATACTTCAGGTTAAAACAATTTAATGCTAGAGTTTAAAAATTTGCTATTTTTCTTTTTTATTTATTCTATGTTCATACAAATGTGTGGATAATTGATAAGAGGCTTTAGCCAAATTAAGAAAATATTTGAAATCTTTCTTTTTACAGCTAAAAATCGTGGGATTGCCATTCCAGTGGATTTGGACAGCCAAGTCAATACTCTTTTCATGAAGAGTCATTCAAATATGGTGCAGAGAGCAGCCATGGGTTGGAGGCTCTCAGCTCGTTCTGGACCACGCTTTAAGGAAGCTCTTGGAGGGCCTGCTTGGGATTATAGAAATATTATTGAAAAGTTACAGGTACAATGAGAACATGAAATGACATTAATGTTTTATAAATTGTAATTTTTGAAATATGCATTACACAAATAAGATATGGCTGAGAGTGCCATATTCTTTTTGGGGATTAGGTTTTACCTTACAACTCTTTACCTCTACTGCCCTTTTAAATGCATAGATTTCAGCTAAAAGCTGTTGTGAGTTATTTTTTAATGAATGTATATTATTTAATATGTTCTGATATTGTAAGAGTAGTGATTCTTAATATCAGAATGATAATTATAATGCCAGTAATAAAATTGGTAATAGTTAACCATATATAGAATTATATAATAAATTAAATATTTATAACCTTGCTTCAATTTATCTTTCAGTATTGTCTTAAAACCCTTTAGAAATGATCCAAACACCTTTATTTACAAAATACTTGCATGGTATCTCCCTCATACTTTTGCTCTGGATATTCTGGGGTATTGAATAAAAGATGTAAAAGTTTGCTAGGGCTGGCTGCCAAAACACACACACACACACACACACACACACACACACACACACAGGTAGGGTGACTTATACAACAGAAACCTATTTTCTCTCTGTTTTGTAGGCTAGAGGTCCAAGATCAAGGTACCAGTAGGCTTTGTTTCTCCTGAGACCTCTCTTCTTAAATTGTAAATGACTCCTTTCTTACTGGGTCCTCATGTGGTTTTTCCTCTGCACATGATCACATTTGTGTCCTAATTTCCTCTTGTTATAAGGATATCAATCATATTGGATTAAGATTGGTATCACTTGTATAAACTATCTTTCTCTTAATTACCTTCTAAAAGGCCCTATCTCCAAATAAAGCCACATTTTGTAGTACTATGAGAGAGGACCTCAACATACAAATTTGGGGAGGTGATTAGGTCCTCAGGATGGAGACCTTATTAATGAGATTAGGTGCCCTCATAAAATAGACCCAAGGAAGCACATTTGGCCCTTCTACTATGTGAGAACATAGCAAGACAACACCCTGTGTGAACTAGGAAGTGGGCCCTCACTGGATGCCAACTCTGCAGGTGCCTTGATCTTGGATTTCCCAGACCTCAAAACTATGAAAAATAATCTGTCATTTTTAAGCTATTCAATTTATGGCATTTTGTAATAGCAACCGAATGAACTAAAACACATGGCAAAACATTTGGATTTTGCTCTGAGTGATGGCAGGTTGTTGGAGATTTTTAGCAGAGGATAGACATGGCTTGGTGTATCTTTAAAGAGATCTCTGTGGATTTTGAGTGGTGTTTATAGGGTACAGACATGGAAACAGTGAGTTTAGTTAGGTGGTTTGACATTAATTCAAGCAAAAGGTGATGATGGCTTGGTTGAAGAAGGCAGCAATAATAATGTGGATGAATTAGGGGATTTTAATTTTGAGATGCCTATTTAGATACCTTAGTGTGTGAGTCAAGAGAGATAGTTGGATGTACAAGTCTGGATTGGTGTGGGAAGATGTTTATGCTGGAAATATAAATGTGGATGTTGCAACATATACATGATATTAAAATTGTAGAATTGGATGAGATCTCTCAGAAGAAAGTGTAGTTGTAGAAGAGAAGAAGACCAGGAACTACCAGGGAGTGACAAAGGAAAGGTCAGGACAGGACACAGGTGGGAAATAAAGTGCAGTGTCACAGAAACTGAGAGAAGACATTTCATAGGGTAGGAACCAGAGCATAAGATCATTATCCCAGGTTTTCACGTGGGGAGAATGACTTGGAGTACATAGTTTTTCCAGGATAAAGATCAGAAGTAAAGACAGAATTTACTTCATGATAGCCTGAGTACCATTTCTCTCGTAAATAAAAATAAAAAACAAAAAACAAAAAAACCCCTCAGGTGTATTTCAGGCAAATTTTACTCAATATGGTCATACATAATAAATGTGCCCTCTTCTTGCCTTTATATAATCTCTAGTTTTCCCCTTTGTGTATGTAATTTCTGGTAGTCACCTTTAACTGATGTCAAGAATTTCTCTGAAAGCTTATTTGGAATAGTAAGTAGAAATAATCACTTTTGCTGAAAGGGTAAGAAAGATTTAAAGACAAGTGAGCTCCTGAAATCTGACCACATGAAATCCAGAGGGTGTTAGCCCCATTTGAGCTTCTGTAGCTGAGAGTAACAAGAAGCAGTTTTCTGCTTAACAAAATTTGCTGTAGCTGTGGGTGGATAAATTGTTGCTTATGTGAGAAGATTTTTTTTTTTGTCTCCTAATGTAGTTTAAAAATAAAAAAGAGATGCTTTAACCATTAAAGGATGTTTAGGAAATTATAATTGTTTGTAGTTTATTTAGAAACACATCAGTTAAGATGCTTCCAGCTTAAATATCACAGTATTCAAATAAAGTGGCTTAAACAATAATGACTGTCATTTCACGTAGCAGGAAATATGGGTGTGGCTTTCCCTGAGTGGGCTGATTCAGCAGTGGGTAGGCCAGGGCCTGTGGCCCATGTCTGCTGGCTTTTGATTTAAAGCTGGTCTCCCAAGGCCACATGAGGGCTGTCTCCCTTGGCTTCACAGCCTTAACCTCCCTGGAGAACAGTAGGTGGTTTTAAAAGACTCTTCCAGCTCCCAGCTCATCAGCGGACTTCACCTGATTTCTCACTGGCTGGGACTGTGTTATATAATCATGTGAAGGTCAGCTGCTAGAACTGGAGGTGGAATAGCTATGACTGGCTTAAACTAATCAACTTTGACCTGAGCTGAGGCGTTCATCTCCATAAGAATGTTGCCGCCAGATTCAGAAACAATATTCAGATTCTCTTAGCAAGAAATGGGTGAAAATAGGCTGTGGAATAGGTGATCAGTAGGGTCTATTGATAAATATAATTTGAAAACTATTGAATGTCATTGAACCCTTGCATAGTGCTAATATGCTTCAAATAATATATCAGTGAATTTTTCCATTGGAAGAATGGTTAGTTCTAGATGACCAATGACACATCCAAAATCTTTTTTTTTAACTGTTCCCCCAGTATGCCTCCAATTTATTCCAATTTGTCATGATTCCTTTACAGTCCTAGACACTGCAGGGCCTGTACAATGGCTTTAGTGTAGTGAATTTTATTCTTGTGTGTATATCTTTAAAAATCTTATGATTACCCACCCTTTCTTTGACTTATAAAGTGAAAACAAAAAACAAAACAAAACAAACAAAAAACCGAAAAAACAAAAAAGGAGACCCAGGCAGTACTTACACGTAAAACCAGACTATACCGAAAGCTGTGACATTTGGTGCTGTAGGGAGATAGGGTTCATTTTCTCTGACATTCCTTGTTAGTATTCTCAGGTTTGCTGTATCTTTGAAAGATGAAGTCTGACTTAGTTTTCTAACAGGTTCTCTTGTGCTTTGTGTCTCAGGATGTAGTGGCCTCCTTAGAACAACAGTTTAGCCCAATGATGCAGGCTGAATTCTCAGTGTTGGTTGATGTACTATACAGTCCAGAACTGCTGTTCCCGGAAGGAAGTGATGCAAGAATCAGATGTGGCGCTTTCATGTCCAAGTAAGTGGATACAGTCTGAGGTTATGCTAGTTTCCCACAGTGGGAAGGCCTCTAACATTTCTGTTTTTACTCAGCCAGTACTTAGGACAATCCACAAAGCATGTGAAAGGTCTAAAATCCATGTCAAAATATACTTCCCAAATAACTGAGTTGAGTCATTTGAAGTTTTATTTTGGTGATGGTCAATTTATTCTATTGTACTAAAATTTATTACAAGTGAAGTGTTTCATTATTGTGCACAAACTATTACACCAAATAATATTTTGGTTCTCATTCTTTTCTTTAACTATATAGTGTAAACTTTTAAAAGATTCTTGTTTAAAGTCATTAATTTTCATAGAGGGAAGGAAGAGGAATTAGCATTTATTGAGTTGTTACTACGTGTGTGATTATCCTATGTATTTACCCATTATTTTCTGTAGTTAGCATAAACACCTTGAAAGATTGAGAGGTCAGCCTGTTTCAGAGGGGAGTAAGTTGTGGTCTAGGTATGCTTCAGGTGAAGAGCTATTAAGTGTTAGTCCCAGTACTTGGCCCTTGGCCATGCCCTTCATGATCGTCATCTGCAACTCTTTCCATTTACTCCTTTATCTCAGCATTGTTGAGGTCTTATTGTAAAGTCCATATGTTTACCCTAGATTATTTTTATCTTAATGGTAAGTGCAAAACTTTCAGGGGAGATCTGCAAGTATAAGCAGGTGTGAGAAAAAAAACCTAGCTTCTGAAAGAAGAGATGTGTCTTTACATGAAGGGCATTCAATCATGTTACCGAAGGATTTGCATTTAATTGCACGTACACTCAAGATGGCCATTCAACCTGGTACAGTGGCTCATGTCTGTAATCCCAGCAACTCACAAGGCTGAAGCAGGAGGATTACAAGTTCAAGGCCAGTCTCAGCAATTTAGTGAGATTCTCAGAAGCTTGGCAAGACCCTGTCTCAAAATAAAAAGTAAAAAGACCTGGGGATGTAGCTCAGTAGTTCAATTACCAGGACAAAAGGAAAAAAAAGTGGGCCAGTCAGTTGCATTGTCCTCCTGGAGAGAGTATATGGATGGAGAGTCAGTTAGATCAAGTGACCAAGCACCTTGACCATTTTCCATGCAGCTGTTTCTTGTGCGGTTAAGGATATTGCTGAGAGAGATATAGAAACCTCCTCCACTGCCTTGATGTACTGAGGTGGAAATGGAAGAACTGGAGACACAAAAAGTGTCTTCCTGTTTTACAAGTTCGGGCTGAGACTTTGGGAAAGAAAATAAGGAATGGGATGAGAAGAACTGAGTCTCGGAATCATGTTGACTGCCATTGGTGGTCAGAGTTAAGGACTGTTTAGCTCTAGACCCACTATATCTCAGGGGACTGGGGAAGAATATGTTCATCTGGACAATTGCCAGTCTTCTGATAAGTGTCTTTAAGTGAAGAGATCCGGAGTGTCTTCAGTAGTGATGACTGCTGAGAAAACAGAAAGCAGATTCTAGGTAGAAATATTGCCTATTAACTCAGTATAAAAACATGGTCTTAAAAACACCCTTCACCTCCTATGAACATATGTCCATGTATTAAAAAGTAGGTAATAAACCTGGGAACTTTAGCTCTGGTTAATTAATGTAGTAGATATTTGACACCCTAGACCAGGGGTTCCAGACTCGGGCCCTGAAGCTAAATAGATCCTGTTGCTCATTTCTGAGTTATACAGGGGCCTTATATTGCTATGCATGGCACTCTGGCAAAGCCGAGTTGGAGAATGTAAAGTTTGGGTCAAGGCCTAAGTGGACCTTTCTACTTCAAGCGGATCTAATTCTTGAAATCTGTTGAATCAACAGGGTGAACTCTGGCACTCAGGCTAAATAGGTCCTGTTTTTATTTTTGTAAAGTTTCATGTTGATCTGTGTATTACCTTTCTCCCTGAGAGGGAGAAAAATATTTATGATGTTAACAAAAATGATTTTCATGTATTCAAAGACTCATGTGGAAGAAAGAACCAAAGAGTAAAAGTTTTAGAGAGGCAGGCTTTACTTTTCTTGTAAGGAGAACTTTTGAATGGTTATTCTTTCTGCCTGTTGGACCTGACTGCCTGAAAACACGCCACCTTGTCTAAAGAAATCACTGTTACCTTCATTGTGTGCTGCCCCTTCAGAACGAGGAGGTATCATTTTGAATCATCACCATCCACATATTAACCCAGTCTGTACATTTCAGGATTCTATAATCTGCCCTTCTTCCTGGTCTTCCATCTGTCATTATTTACCATGTTTGGCTGTGGTACTTTTATATTGTTTCTTATCCCCTTACCCTGTCCCTTGCCCTATCTATCTTTCTCCTTGCTCTCATTCCTCTGCTTCATCTTTCCCCTTGCCTCCTGTGGTATCTCTCTCACACGTATATTCTCATTCAGGCCCCATAGAACAGGGATTTTCTGTTTTCTCCAGAATATGTTCCAGACTCTTTATCATACTATTCTTGTGCCTTCTTTCCAAACCACATCTTTTACTTTCCTCTCCCAGGTCTTTAAGTCTTTCCTGGCAGTTGGTGCACTTACCAGTTGCTGGACACGATGGATGGCTTTCTGCTTCTTCCCTTTTATTCATGCTGTTCCCCTTGCAGGGGTACCTTATCTTCCCACCTTTCCCTGTCAGGTGAAATCTTCATAGTGAAATGTTATTTCTTCACTGAAACCCTCTCCGATCAGCCTGAGATAATTCCCTGCAACAGAATGAAATGATTTCTTTGGTTTATGGCATTTGCCAATAACCTCTGTTGTGGCACTTATTTTTTTCGAGTGGCTCTGTGCAATCTGGTGTGTGTTGGGACTCTGCACAGCAACCTTGAAAATCAAGAGATCGGTGAACTGTCATGTTGCCACAGAGTGGTGCCAAGGATTTGGGCTCTGAAGTTAAATGGACCCAAGTCTATTCCCAGCCCCACCCTAGAATGATATAATCAGAGGCAAGATGTATTATCTTTTTGGACCTCTGTTTTCTCATCAGCAAAATTAGTCCAAATATGGAACCTGTCTCATTGGCTTGTGGTGAGGATGAGTTGAGAGAATCCTAGAAAGTCCTTGCATTTGACCTGGATACCGGGTGAGCACTTAGTAGCTATTAACTGGTAGAAACTTCCTTTTTCTTAGGTTGTGTCCCACAGTACTCATGTTATGTTGAGGGACACAGCATTTCCTTGTAACCTACAACCCTTGCTTCTCTAGGAAGACATGAGCTACTTATGCTAAGCAATATATCCTGATGATAAACATCAGGACTTGATTTTGAATCTGAGAATGGTCTACAACTGTGGTCCTCAACAGTCTCCCAACAGAACTTCACCAGTGCATGTTCACCATGATAAAATACTATAGTAGAGTTTTTTGCCCAAATTATAGCAAAAATAGCAAATAGATAGACTACCATGATATTACTTTAAAAATTTTCTTCCTTAGCTTTTAATCAGAAACTGCCCATTTCTACTAAACCCCAGCTTGAAAAAATAGCACATTATTATTAATGGACACTGAAAAGTAACCCGTTACACTAACATTACAATATTATACATTGCTGCTGTTGTGTACAGTTAATGTAATGTAGTACATAGAAAATAATGTGGTGTAACATAATAAAATGTAATATACTACACTTACTCCTCTTTTTCTACCTAACAGGTGAGTTTGAGACTATTAGTGTTTCATTGTTTTTCAGAGTATTGTGTCCTACTAAAAGAATGCTACCTAAAAGTTGAGAAGTTGAGATATACTGCCCATAAAACAAAAAGGACGTTTCACAATATAAAATTTATAGGCTGAAGTACAATTTCAAAGCCTTTGAAAGCATGTATCTGGTTTATTTCATATTCTTAAATAATAACATGATTTTTTTCTGTAGCATATGACGTTCATATGTAGCTGGAAGAGAAATTGCTGTCCTTTTTAAGCCTTAATGTTTTGCTTTAAGGTTGATTAATCATACAAAGAAACTAATGGAGAAAGAAGAAAAACTGTGCATTAAAATTCTTCAGACATTACGAGAAATGCTAGAGAAGAAAGACAGCTTTGTGGAAGAGGTATTTTTTTATCTTTTAGTATTTATAAATGAAGTAAGAGTTTCATAGTTTAATAGTCTGTATTACAGTAGGCTATTATATGATCACTTACATTATATATTAATGGTGTAGGTGCTTATGTGAGTTAGAAAATTTGATTTTATATGACATTTATCTCTCATATCTTGTTTAGAGTTGAGAAATAACTAAAATTAGAGTGGTCTAAATATTTTGTTTATTTGTTTTAATATATTCTGCCTTCATTATGTATGTTTTGTTATTTTAGTTTCAGTAGACCAAATGAGCTTTTAAAACAATGAGTTATGGCATTATTTAGATTTTGCATAAAGTTCTGATGTTTATTGAGAATGCCTATGCATTTTGGCATCTGTTGATTTTTTAAAAATTACAATTATATATTATTTTTGATAATATTATGCCAAATATTATAAAATAGTGCTTTTTAGTAAATGAAGTAGTTAGTTCCTATTCTCAACTATATTAAGTACTGTACAGATGATTCTAGAGAAATAGCACCTTATAGCTAATAATGTCAGTCTATTATTAAAAATGACAGCTCAGGTACTCATTAAGAGGTAGCTAGCAGCATGTTTAATACCCAAGGTGATAAAATATGAGCCTAGAGACGTTTTTAAAGCTGATTTCTCAATACTTTTATTTAGATATCAAACAAAATTGTATTATGCTTCTTAATAACTTTTTGGTCTGTTTCTATAAATACTAATCATCTGTATTTTAAAACTTTCAGGATTATTTTCATTAATTCATGTACATGCTAATTCTGAAAAAAATTATAGTGTTTTTTAAAAATGTGTTTCTGTAGAAACACTGTAGAAATGTGTCTCTGAAGTGGAATCTTAGTTACTAAAAGGAGTAGTGTTGCTTCAAAATATTCCATTTGAATCCGATGTTTGCATCAGTAATCAAAATGCCTACTGTTTTGCAATAACTTCTTCATTATTTAAACTATATCTGGGAAACAAATTATCAGAATAATGCTAGTCAATGCAATTTTAGCAAATGTTTCTCTGTCACAGGACTCGAGGAAATGCTTACCAATTTGAGTATATGTTTATTTAAGTAGAGTTCCTTGGGATTTTTGTGGTCTTTCTTTGATTCCTTGAGATATTGCTATAGATTATTTAATCTTGACTGAAGTGCTAGATCCTAGAGTAAAAAAAATAGGCCAAATGTAAGTGTTGAGTTTTACAGTAATAGTGTCTTATGTATAAGCAGAGAGACATGGCACGGCTTCCAGTTACATATATGAATATACCAGAATGAATCTGACCATCGTGTACCTCTACAAGACATTAATTCAAAAACAACTATGGGTAAATGGCAGAAAGATCAATAGAGGGAAGGGAGTGGGATGGGGAGAGGGAGGAGGAAGGAGAGGTACTGGGGTCTGAATTAGAACAAGATATAGCCCATGCTTTTATAATTATGTCAAAATGGATTCTACTGTCATGTATAATTAATAAGAACCAATAAAAAAAGAATATTATTGAGTTACTCTACAAGAAAATAGGAAAGAAATCAAGTAAGATTTTTGTTTGACTAGTGAAGAGTGCCTCAGTGTGTCTTCTAAACCACTCCAAAAAACTTATCTCCTTTTTCCTTTCCATTCCCACTGCTGTCACAAGTCCAGGCTTTCATTATCTGCTGGGGAAACACCAGTGGTTCAGTTCCCTGAGACCCTGTTGAGGGGAGTTGAGTTTGCTGTGTTCACAACTCCAAGGGGCACTTTTTATATCATCTGATGTGAATGGCATCCCGGACTCAGTGCTCTGGGACAAGTTAAAATGCAGAGGGCTGACTGAGGGGTCATTTTTTCAATCACATAACACATATGTGGTGAGCAGCTATTAAATGTCAGATATTATGTCTGGGCATTGGGGATACAGAGATGAATTATGCAGCTTGCCAAGGGCCACCAAGGGGTACAGGTCACATGTTAGTTGACTCCTGTAATAATCTAGGCAAGAGATCATGAGATCCTTTCAGAAACTTCAGGGGTTCTGTACTGCTTTGATGTCCCAGGTCCTTCATTCATCATCTCAACCCACAGCCTGCCCCCCTCTTCCCCCATCCATCAAGTCTCTAGAGATCTATGCTGCTTAGTATGTCTGTAATGTACCTGGATGTTTGTGCCCTGGACTTTGCTACATCTGGGATCATAGATTGCTAAAATCTAAATGAGCCTCAGGGCTCCCTTCGTGATTTTTGTGGAGAAGCTAATGGGTAGCATGTACCAGTTGTTACACCAAGTAGCGATTACTGTCTCAGTAGAGTTACCACAATACTTCATGCCTCTCTTTTATGAAGGTTTAGGCTGTATCTGGATTTTTAGTCCAAGCTCCTGTTTGATAGATGACATCACTGAGACCCAGAGAACTTATGTGATTTGTCTGAAGTCACACAGTGAAGGTCACAAGCAAGGCTTAAATTGGAACTCCTTCCTCTCTGCCTGATCTTATTTCTTATGTCAGATCAACTTTTACAAATTTTGATTCTGATATTAAAAAAGGTTAGTTCACTTTGTTCAAGAAACAAATTTATGGATCCAGATATTTAGACATGGGCAGACAGAATATAAGACAGAATATTGCATTCAGAATGGGTCAAGTTTCTCAATTATTTGAGATCTCTCAAATAATTAAAGATGCGGGAAAGGCAGTCATTTAACTAATAGAAAAAATCTGGGAAAGGACTTGTAAGTATCCTATATCTTATTTCCTACTTTCCATGTCTACTAAGGATAGAATAAGAAAAAATAGAGATGAAAGAATTCTAACTCTTAGACACCTTCTTGTTTCTAAGTGTTTTGGAAGAAAAAGCATTTCTACTAGTGGAAGTGGAAGGCATTCCTGCAGTCCTCCCTGCTGGAAGTTCTAAAGAAAAGAATATTAATTCTAGGACAGTTCAAATATCTGCACTGCAGAAGAGATAGGCCTAGAGGATCTCTAGGGGTTGAGAGTTGGCCCTTCTTAAATGACTGGTGCCCAATTGCCTGTGCCACTGGCGGGGAGTGTCACGAACAGGTCTTGGTGAAAGAGCACTGGGTGGGACTCAGAAACTGGTCAAAACTAGGACTATACAACGTATGGTGGGCTCTTAGAAAAAACTGCTTTTCCCTAGTGGGATAATAGGTGGCTATATTTTCAACTTACTCGGTGGCTTAAGACCACACAATTTCATTATCTTACAGAGTTGGAGGTCAAAGGTTAATATCAAGATGTCAGCAGAGGTGTGTTCCCTCTGGAGATTCTAGAAGAGAGTTCATTTCCTAGGCTTTTCTAGCCTCTAGAGGCCTCCTGCATCCCTTGGCTCATGGAGCCTTCCTCCATCTTCAAAGCCAGCAGCGTAGCAGCTTCCAGTTTTTCTCCCTCTTGTTCTCTCCTCTGCCCCTCCCCCAAAGGTGACATCTTCTATTCTGGCACCATTGTCCCCCCCTTTTATAAGACCTGTGATTACATTGGAACCACATGAACAATCCAGTATCATTTCATATGTCAAGATTTTTAACTTAATCACACTTGCAATATCCTTTTGCTATATAAAGAAACATGTTTGCAGGCTCTGGGACGAGGCAAGGGATCCTGAGGACATGGGCATGTTTGGGGAAGGCTGTGATTTAGCCCACCACAATGACCCTCCTACTGACAGTGAGAACTGATGTCTAGAATGTAGATTCAGGGCTTACCTATGGCTGATGAAAATTACTGCATAGGGCAGTTTAAATGAATATGACAAAAAGTATTTTGAATTGATCCCGTTTGCTGCTTTCAAAATATTTAAAAATATTTTGGTTCAATTCATCAATTCTCGGCAGTACATAGAGTAGGCAGTGTTACCTCCACATGACAAATATAGAGAGAGATGCAGAGAGGTAAGCTGTGTTAATCACATAAGTTCCCAAATTCCCTGGTCCTCTAACACCTCATCAACTGGATTTCTACTATTTGTGTATTGAAGCATTCCCAAAAGGTTTCTCAGAATTAAATTAAAACAGAAAACTCAAATCAGTGTTCTTCACATTAACTCTCCTCTTACATTGAAAACTCTACCTATTTAATTGTAAAATGTCAGTTGAAAAGAAAATCTCCTTTATTTTCTGGGTTCCTCTGGAGATATGGGTAGAAACAAACTCAGTTTTACCTTATACTCTCCCAACATGCTTCTGACACAAAGTATGCATGGGGTTTTACCCTCCCCACAAGCAAGCAGTGCTGTAGTATTAATTAAACTAATGCAATTCTGATACCACCTACCTGGGGATAAGGTCAGATTCCAGAGGTTGAGGGCTCAGTCCCCAAGCTGCTCCCCCTTCAGATACCACCTGCAAACCCCAAGTTGTTTTACCTGCTTCTGACCAACCAGATATAAAACAGGGTTTCCATTACTTTCTCCTTAGGTTTAATTAATGTGTTAGAGCCCCTCACAGAAGTAGGGAAGTGTTTGCATTTACTGGTTTATTGTAAAGGCTGTAATAAAGAATGCAGGTGGAAGATGCACAGGGCCAGGCATAGGAGATGGGGTGCAGACCTCCCGTACCCTTTTCTGAGCACTCCACCCTCCAGGAACCTCCACATGTTCAGCTATCTGAACCTCTGAATCCTGTCCTTTTTTAAAAAATGGGGGCTTCATTTCCTAGGCATGTATGATTATACAACTGGCCTTTGGTGATCCACATAACCTCGAGTCCCTGGTTTTCCCTGGAGGCTGGATGTAGGGATGAAAGCCCTAACTTTCTAATCCTGCCTTGGTCTTTCCAGTGACCAGCCCCATTCTGAAGCCTTTCCAGCTTACAAAAGAGTACTTTTCACTTTGGAGATCCCAAGGATTTTAGGAGTTGTATGCCAGGGCCAAATATAAAATTCAAATGTACAGTCCCTGACATCAGAAGTAGGGTATATGTGTGTGTGTGTGTGTGTGTGTGTGTGTGTGTGCATGCGCACATACATGTGCATATAACTGGTAAAAATTAAAAACTAGGGAAGCAATGCATGATGCTTCATGGTTTCTCTTTAAGGCAATTTCCAACAACCCTGGGATTCTAAGTTTTCTGACTTGGTTCTCTTTTATGTGATATTTTAAAGAACGATTAGGGATATATAATGTTACTATATTTTATCTGGTAGTCAGTCAATTGTTTTTTGAAAGTTTACAATTTATAATACTTCTGAGTTCTAAAATTAATTATGCTTAGGGATATTCTTTCTTTTTCAGGTTTTTTAGTTTTTTTCTGAAAAGCTGAAAGATGGGTGGACAACATCTTAAAGATTCTTGAAAGGATAATAAGTAAAGGAGCATTTAATTTCCTTTTATGTGTGTCTACACATGAAATCATCTGGGGATCATGTAGTGACTTGTTAAAGTACTTATTTTTATTGATAGATAAAATGTGAAAGTTATGTATAGAAAGTCTTTAAAGGGAAAAATTAACTGAGTTTTAGGAAACCTCCATCAAAGTATATTTTTGTGTAGATGATTGTAATAGAAAAGCAAAATTTTACAAAGGATATAAGTCTAACAACTTTGCAAGTTCAATGGCTCTTTGGGGTTGTTCATATTTTAAAAGCTTTATAATTTTAAAATTTTCATCGATACATTGAAGTTGCATGTGTTGATGGGGTATAAAAGATTTTTAAAAAAGATAATGGCAACAGACATATTTATTTGTGCTTTAAAAGATAACGTTGGAAATTTGGGGGAGGGAAAGAGAATGTATATTACAAAAAGCTTCAGGGGAGTATGAGTTCTAATGTTCTAGGTCTTAAAAGCCGTTTTATTCCCTACTCCTTTTATTTCCACAACCTCTTTACCATAAGAAAGAAGTAGCTGGTGGTGTACTTGTGCTGTTGAAGCACTCAGCTTAATTAGAGCACTGTGCCTTTGGTTTATATATTAAAGAAACTGTGGGCTTTTACCTGGGCACAGGCTTGCCTGAGATGGTACTCGGGTGAGAACCTGTGTGGACTGGGTAGAGCTTGGCTGATGGCAGCAGGGGGGAAGTAATGGCTGCTTAGAGGATGGGTTTGGTTTTAAGGATTTGGGGCGGAATCTGCTTGCTTTCTCTTCCACTGTTTAGTATCCATTTCATTATGATTTGTAAAGCATTACAAATTATTTCTCTGATAAAAAGGGAGGAATGTATACAAATCAAAAAGTAAAGATGCCTGAAAGTTCTGAACCTAAATATATAAAATTTATGACTTCTGTACTTCAGAATTGGAAAGATATAAGTATTGAACATATTCCATGATAACCTTTGAACTGGTAAGTGAAAGTTATTCTGTTTACATTGCAATGAGAGAAACTGACCTACTTCACATGCCAGTCACAATTTCCCCTATGAATATCTTCCTATGTGTGTTACATGAATATATATGTACTCAACAGGACAATAAGGATGTTTAGAAAAGTTCAATATTCTTAAAATGTTCAGATTTTAAAATAGCATATGTCCTTGGAATATGAGACTCAGAAATTGCTTCTATAATAGCTATGGTGCAGGTTTTTTTTTTTTAAGATTAAAGAAAATCTTGAGGTACCTGGAGATAGTTATGGTACAGTTTTAAGCAATGATTTTAAAAGATAATAACAGACATTAATTAAGAGTTCATCATACACCAGATGCTACTTCTAATCCTTTATATGTTATTTTATTTAATCCTCATCTGTATGTCATAGGTAATATTATTATCTTCCTTTTACTGATGAGGAAACTGAGGTATAGAGAGATTAAGTTCACACTTCTGCTCCTAAATTCACACTTACCATGTTAGAGCCAAAGAGGGTATAGGATTTATAATTTCAACGCTTCTATTTTCTTGGATTACTTCTAAATAAAATGAAAAGCTCTTTAATTTTATTTTTGATAATTTGTCCCAAGTGTATAGTGGAACACATATTCCGTGAGCTGCTGAGGAAAGGCTTGACATTTTTAGTTCAAGTTGATTGAGAACAATTTGATGCATTAGTGGTGAGGATTTCTGAAGAGTTACTTTTACAGACTTACACATCTCCCAGCTTCTCCCTGTGCTCATGGTCCGAGTTGTTAGCAACCAGAATATTAGATCTAAAAGGTCTAATAAGATGACTATTGTAGACAGCCCCTTGTGGAAATGTGGCATTCAACAAACAGCATAGCATCTACTTGAGAGCTGTGATCTTTACGAATGCCCAGGTGGAGTAGGTGATATTTACACCTTGCACAATGATATCAGGTAGTGGCTTCTTGATTTGGAAGTTACTATTGGAGTGATATGGGATAAAGATCTTTGAGAAATGATGTATTAAATTATTTTTAAGATCTCCATTTTTAAAAGTAAAATTTACTGTCACCTGAGCTAACAATAATTTATTCTTTTCTAGCAAGGAAAAAGAATCATTGTAACTAATCTTTTATTTCTGGTTTTGAGGAGCAGCAAAAAGAATGTCAGAATTATATCAAGCAACTTAACTCTTCTCCATCAAATATGCATACCTGTCAGTCCCAGCAGTAATCACATCATTGCAAATTTATAAATTGTATCCAGCTCCTCTCTTACGAATTTGTGCAGGATCATTCACCTTCTGTGCATGTTCCTGGTTTCTCTTTCTAGAAGGTAAATAAACAAAGTTGGATAGAAAGGCCAGATAGAGTGCATTATAGTTGAAGAATTTGATAATAACTTTCTTGCCAAGGGAAATAAATTTCATTTTTAGTATCAGCTGTATTTTGTGGTATAAAAGTGGGAAAGTTTAGCAGACTTTTGTAATAGTCGTTGAAACCATACAAAAAGTTACAAAGCTCTTAATTATGCTTTACCTTTACTTTCACATTTCAAAATATGACACAATAACATCATTTGTCAGTGACTTTTGAAACATGCTATGATTCTAGAGATCTATGCCCAAAAGATTAGAATGAAAATATTATCTGTACAGAAGGTGAAAGACACTTGCTAACTAAAGATTGTAGGTTAAGAATAGTATAGTGATTTAAAACTAAAAGAAAAACAGATAATAAAGAACAAAAAAAACCCCACTAAAATTAATATATTACTAAATTGTCATGTTAACCATTTCTATCTAAATCTAAATCAAACTTAAACCCTTTTTCAGGAAACATTTCACAATTAGTTTAACTCCATATTATTCTATTTTGCAATCACTTAACCATTTATATAGTCCTATGTGTGTTATTTGTGTAGACCTTTAGAACTTGCCTAATGAAGGGTTTTTTTATGTGTTTGTCCTGGTATTTTAAATAAACTAAAAAGCATTCAAGGACAGGTCTGCAGTTTAAGTAGGCAAAGAAATACCCCCAAAGGCTTTGAATGTTGGTATTTTATGAAGATACAATTTTGCATCTCTCTAGTTTCAGTTCACACTCCACAGCATGTTGTGCTGTTTGATGCAGAGACTTGATCTTAATCACTGAAGTATTTCCAGTGTCTAACACCATCCCTCTGCACAGCTATTGCTTAGCAAACATTTGTAGATTGAGATTGACTTTCACAGTAGCTATAAATGTTTGTGTGCAAATGCAGTCCATTGGCCTTCAGTAGTCCTAGCCAAGAAGCAGATTCTGCAAACATCACTTTCCACTTTGCATAACTTTGTAACCCAGGAAAAGCAAGTTTCTTGATACTTTTGACACATCTGTAAAATTGGGCCAATAGCAGAGAGCCACAGTAGAGAGGGCTGATGATGGAGATGCTCTTATAGATAAAAGTACCATGTCTATTGGGCTGTTGTCTTTGCTTGCTATGTGGCCTGGAAAGACAGAGGAAAAGATGTGAGGAATCCCCAGATGTTCACAGGAATGGTGGGAGTTCAGCCAGGAGGGCTGGAGCAAAGGAAGGATACTGTTATCAGAAGGCCAGTAAATGGAGAGGCTTCTGTTCCAGAAAGGGCTTCCTTCCCTGAGAAGGGACTTGATAAGAACATGCAAGGAGACTTAGCCACAAAAGAATCAAAGTGCAGTCTGTAAAAATAAAACAAAATTGAAATTAAGAAAAGAATATCATGTAGGCTTTCAACCTATAAAATCAGGGGAAAGACTCCTTTAACATCAGGAGAACATGGGAGCAGTGGGGACTCTGGAGAAACTAAGGTTCAGTCCACAGAGCAGGAAGACTCTTAGAGGAGCTAACCCCAGAACCCACTAATTATTGATCTCACACAGCATCAGAATCTTCTGCCACAGGACAAAATTGGTGCTTGGAACTGCTCTGTGCTTTTACCATTGTGAGGGGAGGAGAAATATAAGGATACAGAGCAGATAGAGCCTGATACATTTCACTTTTCTTATCAGATTCGTTAATTTCTAGACCACTCTTTGAGCAGGTCCTCACATAAGAGACAAACAAGCTAGCATATGAATGAGGCCCTAAATCCACATATTATGGCTGTTGTGTTGTTATTGAACTATTGTCGATTGTGCATATCTAGAGAAGTTCTTTGCAAGGTAACAAGGTATCCAAGTCACTTGGGTCTTCACAATAACTCTCTGAGGGAGCACGGGTTATTTTAACCTTCATTTTATAGTTAAGAAGAAAGACCCTGGGGGTACACAACCCTAGTAAGAATCACATGCTTGATAACTGGCAGAGCATAAATGTAAAACAAGGTTTTCTTGTTCTACTCTCTAGAATTCTTCTCCACGTGGTAGGCAATTAAATAATGTTGGTGAAAAATAAAATGATAATTTGAATATTACTTCAGTTTTTCAAGTTACCTCTTTAAACTTATTCATTTTGTTTCCTCTAGAAATCTGAAAGTTCAAGCAGCTCTTAAAAAAACAAAGACAAAAACAAAATGTAAAGGGAAATATATTCTAATCCCCCTTTTAGGTACCTGCCTTATAAATAATAGTGACTGCTAAAACTTTTACAGTGTTTGCTGTGTTATATTGCAATACATGTAACCTTCATAACAATACACTGAGAAACTACAACAGAGAAAGGTTAAGAAACTTCCCCAATTTTACACAGCAAGGAAATGGTAAAAACCAGGATGAAACCCAGGCTCTCTGGCTTTAGAGTTTATGTTCCCAAACACTACATGATACTGTCTTTTAAACTGTTTGATATTAACTTACAAAGCAGTTGAAATGTCATACATGACTGCCATAGGAAAACTATTTTCCTGTTACAATAACAGAAACCACCTTAAGACATTTTTTCTTGTGTTTAATGATTTTGAACATCTATTTACCTATTTCTTCAGAGTGGGCTCAATTCCTATATATTCCATCTGGTACTTGAAAATCTCAAACATTTTT
Organism: Glaucomys volans; assembly: GCA_020662805.1. Classification (NCBI taxonomy): domain Eukaryota; kingdom Metazoa; phylum Chordata; class Mammalia; order Rodentia; family Sciuridae; genus Glaucomys; species Glaucomys volans. The sequence goes on from JAJEJO010049452.1 coordinate 546,014, forward strand.
GGATAGATCTTATTTGCTTAAAACAAAACAACACATAATAATTTGCGTATTTGCATGTTGTCCAGTAAAATTGTTGGGTTTATCTTTTCTCAGTTGTTTCTAGTTTTTTGTTGAATCCAAGGTATGAGATAATTTAAATGAGAAAAAGTGGACAATTAAAATCATATTTAATGCTTTTAATTCAGATGAGAGAGATAGAATGATGTTGAAGACATTAACTCAGATACACACGCGCGCGCACACACACACACACACACACACACTCTTATATAATTCCTATATTCCTATCCTGGGTATTGAGTTGATTTGATTTTCTTACACAATGCCAGGGTAGAGGAATCAGGGAAGTGTATGTAGAAGGTAAGTGGTAACAAAGCAATAACCTCCCACATGGGCGTACCTTTGAGAAGGATGTCTTTTTAGGCTTTCTACAATCTACCACTGGGGTGCATGCAGCCACTTATTCATTTAAGTAGTAGGTTATACCATATGTAGGATTGGCTGAGAGTCCTTCATATCCTTTGTAGTTAGACAAGACCCCAGCTGCTATGTTGATTGCCTACCTTCTTGAAAGACTATCTCATCAATTCCACCATGCTTTTAGCAGTCAGTGTCAAAAAGGTAAATACCAAACCCTTCCTGTCATGCCCATGGCATGCTGTGTTGCCTTGTCACTTCTCTCTTCTTCCGTTTCCCAATCTCTCCTTCTCCCTCTCTGGAATTCACACTCAGCAAACTCTCCTGTGTCCTTATCCCCTCTTGCTTTACATGAATCCTCATCCTCTTCCAAGGTCAGATTCTTTCTCAGCAGATTTGTCAGGAGTGTCTTTTCTCACTTACCCTCCATGTGAGGAGTTTTGTGTCCTTGCAGCCTCCTGTTGTTACTTCAAGGCAGATTCCCCTGCTTTCTTTTGAAATTCTTAGCTTCTTTCAGATGAAGACGCTCTGACTCTGTCACCCCAGCATTTTCCAACATCCTAACACTCGCCTCATCCATCTAAGACTTTGAGACCTAGCATGCGTTCAGTCTTGGCTGTCAGACCTGCCATCATCCAGGGCAGTCCATGTGGGCTGAGTGGCCAATACTCTGGCCTCTGGGGCCTTGACCTCTGCATCTGCACTGGCCTGCATACCTCCCTGGTTCACTGCTCACTTCTTGGAAGTTTTCACCACCAGGAATGGCTTCTCCTCCACAATTGCCAATTCAGGCATCCCAGTGCACTGACCTTTACTCTTTTCCATTCCATTTGCTTCTGTAGCCACAACTACTATGACTGTCCTTTGACCTAATCACAACCACTGACCCTGCTAATTTCCCAGTTCTCCAAGCTTGCTCCCTTCCTCTGCTTAGTAACCTTAGGTTTCCTTAGTCACAAGTTCAACCACTGAGCAGTTAGGACAGGATACCAACGAGCATCTTGGAAGAGAGGTAAAGTTGTTCCTTCTAAGAAAATTGGAATATTGTTGCCAAAATATGGGGAAAGGGATGCCAGGCAGGCCCAAACAACCAAAGACCACACCAGTGTCTTCTACAAAATCTTGACAGATTGAGCTTTTTAGATTAAGTTACTTGGCTAATTTTCTATTCATGTCCCACTTAAATGTATATGCCACCTCTTTGCAAATGAAGCCAGAAATCTTGGCTTGGAGTTCCCTTGTAAAAAAAGCTTCTTATTCACTGTACACACAGGCATTCTGTGTTCTCAAAAAACTAAAATGACTGAAGATATCTTTTCTTAAGGCTGAGAAAACATATGGACGAAAGTATGCTACTTCTCAGAGTCTGTAGCCTTTTGACAAGACATCTGCTACAACATTTTTTGTCTTGGATCATAGACTGTTGTTTGCCAATTGTTTTCATAAATATTAATCTTTGAGATCTTGACTGACACACAAGTTGTTCTTTTTGGATTCATTCTTCTTTTCAGATTCTTTCTTCTTTTCTTCTTTATGTGCTCCATCTTTAACTAATTGTGCTACAGTACAACAGAAAAGGGTTTTCTTATGAAAATTCCTGTTTTAAAAATGGGAGCTACATAATGTCTAATTTCAAAAACTTGGAAACCTTTTTTCCTTACATTTGAATCCCCCCCTTTTTAAATTTAACTAAATTTGTTTCCATTGGAGGAATACTTCTGCATTAATTTTGTGAAAGGAAGTCTTTTGCTTCAGACCTTAAAAATACCCCAGGAAGATGATGAAGCCCAACTTCCCCACATACTTGACTGATTTGGCTCCAAGGTAGAAAACCATTCCTTCTCAGTTGGAAGCTACAGACTTTAAAACTGGTTCATGATTTTGAACTGCTCTACAGATAGCCATGATGTTCTGTTGTGGCATTTGATACATATTAATTTCTTATCCTATGTTTGTATGAGAAGATAATTGAAAAATCTGTAATAGAAAATACAGTCAGTAATCTTCCACCAAAGAGTGTTATTTAATGACTCAGTATAGTTTTATTAGACTTCTGTGGTTTCTAGTATAGTCTGACTAGCACGTAAGAAGCCTTCGTTGTGCTGCATGTGGATTTGGGGGGATCATTTTTATTATGTGTGGCAATTCATGGATTATTTTATTGTTACCTATTGAGATCAGTGATTGAAAACATTTAAAATGGTTTCAATTATTGCTCAATTAATAAAGCAATTTTTTACCTCAAGAATGAAAAGTGCTTCACACAGATTCTTGATCTTGGGGCCCGTTGTCCAATCATCAGCTCCTGTGAAGCCCACTGATGCAGGCAGCAAGTAAACAAGCCTGCAGGACGACTGTTGGGCCACATTGTTGTTGCATCTTCTCCTCTGTAGTAAACTCCCTGTTCAACATGTAACATTTTTTTTTTTTTTTTTTTTTTTGTCTTTTAAATCTCATTGTAAGATCTTGAGAAGAAAGTTCCTTTCCCTGGTTTTTATAAAATATTTTTTTCCCCTTCTTCTCTTTCTTTCTGGAGTCAGAATACTGTATTGTTAAAGGAGAGTCAATAAATTAGAAGATATAGTAGCACTGATTTTGATGAAATTGTCATTTCTTCAGCTCAATCTAGAATGATTTAAAATTTATATTTAGAGTAGAAGAGATTTTTGTGCCTCACAATCTTTAGGGCTCTGTCAGGGTTAGACATTTATCTTGCAGTTGAGATCAAGCAATTTCTCTGAGGTCCGTTGTCAAGTGTCATGTTCTGGAAGTGGAATGAGATTTACATGTTTACATACCATCTTGCTGATTCTTGCCAGGGATACTTCTTGGAACATTCATACTGAATATTTCTGTAGTTCCTTTATTTTAGGGAGAAAAGAGAACATTATAAAACTGGGAACTATCCATGATTGGGCCAGAAATGGAGCAGTAGATGAAGGACCCACTCCAGGAAGTTCTCTGACAAAGCAGTTAGTGATTCCACATGATTGGGAGGATGGGTGTGTTGAGCAGCACCCCCCTGGGTCAGGGATTAGGTACCAGGGAGAGCATTGTTTGGATAAAAGCCTGGTTTTTCTTGTGTGATTTTGGTCAGATAACCAATACCTCTTATAAAAGCAATGAAATGATACCATTTGTATTAATTTTCATGGACTGCCATAAAAATTCCACAGACGTTTGACAGCAGAAGTTTGTTTTCTTGTGGTTCTAGAAGTCTTTTTGAGGACCAGGAAGGAAGGATCTGTTTAGGCCTGTCTCCTTGGTTTGTAGAAGGCCAGCCTCTCCTGTCTTCATATAGTGTGTGAAGACACACTCTGTGTGTGCTTATATCCAAATTTCCTCTTCTTTTAAGGAATTGCTTGAGGGCCCACCCTAATGACCTCATTTTAATTTAATTATCTTTTTAAAGAGCCTGTCTCCAAGTATGACTATATTTTGAATTACTTGGGAGTTAGAACTTTTACATAAATTTTTTCTGCATTTTTTACTGGTACATAATAGTTTGCACATAATAGTAGGATTCATTGTTACATATTTGTATACACACAGTATTACCATACAATTTGGCCAATATTTCCCAGTACTTCTCCCTTTCCTCCTCTTCTCCTCCCCCTGGTCCTTTTCCTCTGCTCTACCAATATCCCTTTGATTTTTTATAAGATCCCCACCCTCACCTTCCTTTTCCTTTTTCCTCACTAGCTTCCACATATAAGAAAAAACATGACTCTTGACCTTCTGAGTTTTGCTTATTTTGCTTTACATATTCCCAGGTTCCATCCATTTTCCTGCAAATGCCATAATTTTATTTTTCTTTATGGCATGAATGAAACTCCATTGTATATGTGTGTGTGTGTGTGTGTGTGTGTGTGTGTGTGTGTATATATATATATATATATATATATATATATATATGTATGTATGTATATCATGTTTTCTTTATCCAATCATCTGTTGATGGACACCTAGGCTGGTTCCATGGTTTGGCTATTGTGAGTTGTGCTGCTATAAACATGGGTATGCGTGTATGCTATAGTATGCTGACTTTAATTCTTTAGGATAAATACCCAGGAGACATACAGATGAATTTTTGAGTGGGCCCAATTCAGTCCTAATACCAGCTCAGTCTTTAATCTACTCATAGATGAAACATGTGCAAATGTTTTCTGTGTTTGCTTTTGTGCTCATTTGTTGAGGGCAGCCAAACTGTACTGAGCAGATTGTTGGCATTTCCAAGTTATTTCTAAACATTATTATTTAAATTGTTCCAAACCAACACAAGAACATAAAAAGGGATTTTACTTTCCTCTTGTTTTACATCTTAATGTTCAAAGAAAACAATTGTTTGGCATAACATCTCGAATAACATGGAGAATTACATATATAGATGTTTGAGCATAAAGTTGAAACATTAAATAGAGCTAAGTGGTTCTGAAAAAAACAAGTGGGAGAATTTGAAAATTGGATAGAATCATGTTTGTCATAGTTTTTAGTCTTGGACCATCTCTAAATGGATAGCTTTTTTTTGACAATTTCAGCATTTTCATGAAGAATTGTAAATTTCACATGTGATCTTCAGAGTTCCTGTTAGCTACAGATTAAATTGAAGAAAATTTCTGGAATATCATTTCATCATTCTGGCCCTCTCATAGCAAAACATATGCTTAAAATCTTTCTTTGAAGACTGGGGATGGAGCCCAGTAGTGGAACACTTGCCTAGCTTACATGAGGCCTTGGTTCCATCCCCAACACCACACAGATGCACACAAAGAAAGAAAGGAAGGAAGAAAGGGAAAGAAAGAAGGAAAACAAAGAAAAACATGCCTTTTGGGGAAGCATTTTATGCTGTTTGTAAGTTCTCATAAACCATACATGCACAGTTTTGATATTTATTTTAGTAAATACTCAGTTGTTAGAACTCTGGTAGTTATTCCAAATACCCACATAAAATGAATTTTTAAAACAATACCAATAAGGACACTAACTTTAGCCCATGATACAGTCAAGCCTCAATAACTTATTCCTTGTGCCTGTATGTGAGAGAGAACAACCAAACAATGCATTCTCATTATTTTAAGTAAGGAGCTGACTCACATCATAGAATTACTTTCACAAATACCCTGGTTTATGGGATATTTTCCTGATATTTTAAGACTGCATTGTTGTATTTTCTTAGGTGTGAAGTTTTTCTACCTCTAGTATATTTTAAACCAATAAGAGGAGAATAAGCAATATCAGAAAAATTACACATACAGAATAATTCCTCCTACACCAAAACAAGTGAATCTTTTTATAGTTAAATTAAGATGATTGGTCATTTGTGTTTTGATGCTGGGATAGTCTTTCCTGTAGGATTTTGAGGGATTGGTTACTTCACTAAGCACACAGGAAAAGGGAATTTTCTGGCATCCTTGAGATATGCACTTACAAGTGTGTGTAAATGCAGTGAATATGAAGCACAGCACCACAGCAGAAAGGCACAGGTGTATGCGAGGAAATATTTTCTGTTAAAAAGCAAGGCTGAGGTAGGTTGCTCTGGAGTGAGAGGCAGTCTGACCTGCAGAGGAGTAGCCATCACCAGGGCATGGTTGTAAATGCTGCACAAAGCTAAGAGGAAGCTGGGCATGGTGGCACACACCATAATCCCAGCAGCTTTGGAGGCTGAGGCAGGAGGATCGCCAGCCTCAGCAAGGGCAAGGTGCTAAGCAACTCAGTGAGACCCTGTCTTTAAATAAAATATACAAAAGGGCTGGGGATGTGGCTCAGTTGTTTAGTGCCCCTGGTTTCAATGCATGGTACTAAACATAATAAGCAAAGCTAAGAGGAGTGAAAAAACCCAGGAGCACTTTTGAAAGCCAAATTTTATCCTGTCTACTGATGAAGTTTTTTCAATTTAGTGTTGCTCTGGTTTAGTTAGTACACATGTCCAGGGTATGTGGTAAATGAATGACTAGGAATGGATTTCAGACTCTAATGTGAAGATCTGTTGTCCAATTTCTTTGTTCACTGCTATTGTTTTCAGTGCATTTATTGAGATGGCTTATGTGCTTAACGCTATAGGGTTGCACTTGTTTTTACTTCATGTTGCCTCAGACATTTCAGTGGGCAAAATACGATGAGTGCATTAGGAAAGTCCAACAAATATTATGGTGATTCAGAAGAATCAGACTCAGAAATGAACTTGTGTGGTTCTCAGATATCTATCTTTTATCTTACTCTGAAGAGTATTTAAGATAAAAATAATTTACCATAACTGATTTAATTGAGAAATACACTTAACATTTAGTGGCTCTCCAAACCTAAAAATGTTTAGTTCAACACTAAAGTGGGTCTAAATTGAATCGTAAAAGGCTTAACTCTTGAAAGATTTATTTTTGGCTTTTATCTATCATAAGTTATTTTGCTGAGTATAATTTTTTATGATTTAGCATACATTGAGAGAACCAAAAGTAAGTAAATGAAATAGCTTTGAAAAGAAGCAGTTCCTTTTTCTCTGAGCTTACTGCTATAATTCCATGTAGACAGACCAACATTATCTGAAAAAGCTATATAAATGTGGGTTTTTTACCCAGAACCATGTCCATGTCATTCAGAACCCAACTGTTAGGGGTTGATATTGACCACCAAGAACCCTGAGCCAGGCACAGCTCCTGAAGTTGGAAGTAGGAAGGAGAGATTTGAGTGTAAAAATTATGACTGTGTTGATTCCAGGTCTTTGTAGCCTCTATTGGGGCAAAGACAAAATGGGCTTCTTCCCACATTTACTTCTGACCCATCAAGAAAGAAAATGTCTCCAGGATAAATGGGAAAGAATGATCTTCAGTGAAAGATGATCATCAGAAGATTATTACTATTGGCGACACAAATAATGTTTTCCAAATGCAAACATGGACATATGAGAATGGCCCAATAATTTCAAGTATTCTGGGGCCTCTGAGTCTGTCTTTGAGGACTTCAGATATACCAAATTCCAGAATAAGGGGTTGAGAAGTTAGTTGGTCTTCTAACCCCACATGAATGAGAAAACAAATGATTATTTCTAGTTTTACTAAGTACATATGACTCAAAATAAATTTAGTCAATCTGACTCTATAGACCTAAGATGATCTGTAAAATAACTTTGGATGCTGAGGATATATAGCTTAGTGGTAGAGCACTAGGCTAGCATGTGTGAGGCACTGGGTTTAATACCCAGCAGGGGATGGGGTGAGTAGGAAGGCAGCTTTGGACATTTGTAGGGATTGCTGGTTAGGGACTTTGGGGTTTTGCTATGACACTTATTAGCTGTGGGATCCTAGTCTCCTTGGTTCTCACCTGTGTCATCTGTCAAGTTAAATTAAAAGCCAAACTTGAGCCAAGTGATCTTTCGAGGTCTCTTGTAACATACTTCTCTGATTCATTTCTCCTTTTTGGATTTATATTGTTAATGTGACAAAAAGCATATAAGTTTCTTTTTAGAATAGTGAAGGATACAGTTAGGCTGCCCACCAGACTTTAATGCAAAAAAATATCAATGCCTGTCATGTGCCAGGAACTGTACTAGCTGCCAAAGATATGGAAGTGAGATAAAACAATGGAATGGAAGGATAAAGGCCACTCTGGTATGGGGCTTCTACTTCAATGGCAGTGTGGTTTGTAGGATCTTGCTTTTTAATACTGAATTACTCTGCTGCCTCTGTCAGAGCGAGAGCAGGGCAAGAAGAATGAAGAGTGGTGAGATTTGTGTTCCATGTGGGGTGTTAAGAGAATGCCTCTCTGACGGGGTGAAATTTGACAGAGACCCGAGGATCCTAACTCAGGATCCTACACCAGGAACAGTTCCTGAAGTTGGAAGTGGAAAGCAGACATCACTGAGTGTGGAGACTGAGGAAACGCACCATACAGATCTCCTGGGTAGAGGACAGAGCATGTGCAAAAGACCTCCGTCAGGAGCTCCTGTGCCATATTTGAGAAATGGCAAGGAAGCCAGCATGGCTGTAGAAGAATTAGTGACAGACAGTGTTAGCCACAAGATCAGAGAGGTGGGCCAGGGTCTGGAGAAGGCAGTGCCTTTGCAGGATGTGGAAGGACTTTGATCCCACCCCACCTCCAAGTTAGAAAAGAAGCCATCAAAAGCTTCATGTAAGGAAGTAAGTCAAATCTGATCTATGATTTACAAGGGCCACTGCATCTACTGTAGCAAGTACACCTAAAAGGACAAGAGTGACAGCAGGGAGAATTTTTAAGAGGTTGTTGCACTACTCTAAGTGAGAAATGAAGGTGATCTGGACCAGGGTGTTGGCAGTAAAGATGAGAAGTCACAGGATTTTGGATAGATCATAAAGTTGCAGTGGACAGATTTTACTGATGGATTGTACATGGGATATAGGAGAAAGAGGAGTCAAAAATGACTACAGATTGTGGCTTGAGTAATGGGAAGATTGGAAGTGCCATTTATTGTGAAGTGAAAGATGACAGGAGGAATTTTAGCCACTTTTGTGTCCCAGTGCTCAGCAGAGCAAATAGCTACAGTACAGAACTGACCTAGTTAGGCATGAAATTATTCCTACCCCTACGAGGTTTCTGCAAACAAATAGAGAAAGCTAGGGTGATGAAGTTCAGCCAAGAAGTAACACCCCTTGGCATGATATGTTGAGCATCCAAATGGCAGCAGTGTCAAAAGGGAAAATGCAGTTTTAATTTGGAGGGAGATTGAATCTCATGAGTGAACAATAGAAATACAATAGAATTAAAGTTTTATTCTTTTATGACACATTGAGAAATTTTGAGCAGGTTTTCAGTGGCCTCTGGAGAAATGTTACTTTGGTCCAACTTCTGCTGGTTTTCAAGTGGATGAACATTGTTGTAATAATTGACTGAAGAAGAGGACATCCTAACATGATAGGATGGACTCTTATTTTCCTGGGATAGATGCAGTATTGAAATGTGCAAGTGTGTTGAATCTTATATTTAGTTCTGTGGCCCCAAACAAGAATTTAACACTGTTATGGTTCTATTTCAAACTCTTCCTTAGTGCTGGGGCTTGAGGGAGCCCTTTCAATAATATCCCTCTCCCAGGATTTGGAACCATGGGCAGACATAGGAGTCTTTTAGGTTAATACCAAAATGTTATTTTCATAACTGAAATATCCAACTGGAAGCACGCCTCTGGATCTGTGGGTATTTGCCAGTAGTATTTGCCCCCACCTACTAACAGCCCCAGATTCCTATAGGGGCAAGCAGAGAGAGGAGCATGGCAGAGAGAGGTCCAGAATTCAGGTGTCCTTGTGGTCAGGCAGAACCCAGGAGAGATTTGATTAAGCATGCTGTCGATTAGATGAGGCCTTTGCTCTTTGCCAAGTTGGAGCAAGTGAGTGGGTGGAAAGAGGTCAGGTGTGTCACTAATGGAGGGTCCTCCACCTGGGACACCTGAGGCACAGAGAGAGACACTTTCCCACTGACCTTTCTCCATTGGGATGTTTTCTCATTACATAATAAGCTCTCATTTGGCTTTTTCCAAGCCAAGTTCACTTTCTATGAGAAATACTGTGTGGGTACCCCTGGCTTTGTCATGTAGGAACCGTGGGTCTTCACTTGTTTCCTCACACAGACAGACCTGATTAGCAGCAAGCCACCAGTATTGGCCTCTTCCTGTGTGCTGCTCTCCCTGTGTGCTACACCGCATGACTCTTAGGTTCACTGCTGCTAAATCCTTTCCTTTTTCTGTGTGATAGAGATCCACTAGTATGAGTGGTTTTCAGTTAAGAAAATTCTGTAAAATGAATATTTAGAATTGATTATTCCCATAAGTCTACCAGTTTATCTAAATTGAAAGAGATTTATTAATTTCTGTTTCCCAAAATGCCAAACCCTTCACTATCCCAGAATTATTTGCATTGATAGTATCATGTTATTTAATAGAATTTTCAGAACCTGATGCCACTTAAATATTATACTCTTCATCACCAATCACAAACATTTACCAAAGGCCTCCTTCACACAAAGTGCAGTACCAAGTACAGAGGCATCGGTGAGTGTCAATTTTCTGTCCATGAGAAGCTAGTACTCCAGTTAGAAGCAGGCCATGTGAGTGCATGTGAAAAGCAAGTAATGTAAATTAAACCTGTACTATCTTCTAAGTGAACCATATAGCTGTTAGAGGCAGAATGTTAAGTAATGCACCAAAGACACTTTCAACTGGTCTGGGATGGCTACAAGCCATGTCTTAAGAATTTCTCATAAAGCTTGAAAAAATAGAGAAGTGAGCTTTACTGTAACTTTTCAGAAAAAGGTTGCTAATGGGCTGTTTGGTTCTGGGAAATTCCATGAATTTGTGCTGGACCTGAAATATCCCAAGAACTGAGTTGATTCTTTGATACCCTCCTTGTGTCCCTCTGCTTCCTCTTATTAATAAGCAGCATCCCCATCCATTAGGCTACTCAACCAAAACCTCAGGTGTCATACTTGATTCCCTCTTACCTCTCACCACATACAGAATTTATATCAAGTTGTCTCACTGATTTTAACCATTAATGTTTTTTTAATGCAACTGGCCGGTTACCTGCCCTGCTACCCCCTTGTGTGAGCCCATTATCCAGCCTCAGGCATCATCTTCTCCTGCCTGGGCTGTCTGTCACATGCCCTCCTAGCTCATCTCCCTGCTTCTGTTGTTTGTTACCTCCAATTCCTTCTTTCCATAGAGTAATAGCTGTGAATCATGAACCAGACCATGTCATTCTCCTGTTAATAGCCTTTGAGGGTTTTTGTGTTGTTGGGTTGCCCTTTAAAAGAACATTCTCATTTCTTGCCAGAATCAGGATGTCCTTGCATGATCCATCTTGTGCCAGTTTTTCAACCTCTTTCTCTCGTTTTACTGTAGCATTTTCTTTCTGTTCTTCAAGCAGGATCATCTCTTTCCATTCAGAGGTTTTGCATTTGCTAGTCCTTCTGCCTGGACTGTTGTTCCTCTGATTGCATGCATGGCTCCTTTTATCCTTCAGGTTTCAGCTCTCATGTCACATTCTGAGCTGAAATGATCTCTTTGACAACCCTAAACTTCTTCCCCAGTCCTTCTTTATTATAACATCCTATTTCTTTGTTGTAGCTAGTTTTAGAAAGCATATGCATCTAGTTTTATTTTTGATATTGTTGTTTACTCTTTATTTGTCTCCCTCAATAGTCCTGTAACTTCTGTGAGAATGCAGTTATTTATCGGTGTAACTGTAGTGTGTTCAGTGTCTTGGACTAATTGGATAAAGAATGCAGCTTGGGCTGTGGATGTGAGTCAGTGGTAGAGTGCTTGCCTAGCATGTGTGATGCGTGGGTTCAATCCCCAGCAACAACAAAAAAAACAAAACAAAAATAAAGAAGGAGAAAGAATAAGAATGATTTTACGTAATCAGAGGAGAAAGAAGGGTGATATTCCAGACAAGGTGAAAGTGTGACAAAGAGCTAGAGACAGAGTATGCCTTGGATTGTAGAGGCTGCTCAAGGGACAGGGAATGCCTAGCAGGAATGTTGGCAGTGCTGGCCTTGGTTAGAGGTTGGGGTGTGATTTTTGTGGCTAATGGTGATATAGTCTAAGGGGTAGGTACAAATTATGTTCCAAGAATGGTACAATGATAAATACAGAAGTGCTGCATTGAATAGTAAGTCTGATAGAGTGAGTCCAAGGTTGTAGAGAAAAAATACAGACAAGGAACAGAGCCCAGTATGGAGTACAGGGATAAATGAGAGTGCTTTGTTCAGGATGTGGCTTGTGAACAAATCATCAGAGCACTGTTCTTTTTGGGAATAATACTGTTTATCTGGTGTAAAGTTTAATTTCAATAGAACTGGAATATAAGATAGCAAAAACTATCTTATAGAGTGTCTCAAAGTCAGAGCTGTGGAAATGGCATTCACTCTCCTGTCAGTGAAGCTGGAGTTACTGAAGGAAGATTTTAGATCAGGAACTGACTGTATAAGGTTAGTCCAGCTTTGATGCCATTGGTGAGAAATGCTGTAGGCAGAGCAGTCAGCCAGAAAGGATCGTAAGGATCGTAGCTGTCTAGGAAACAGATTGTAAAATGTATTTCTAGGTCTGTTTCACTTTAAAAGTATGGACTTTATATGTCTATTATAAATCCCAAAGTATTGAAAGAAAGTTATAGAATGAAGAACATGAAGACCCAGGTTTTGGGAAGCTTTCTTAATACAAAGGTCACAGGTACCTGAGAGGATTTCTCTTTTTCCATTGCCTATTTCAAGGTCCACCCTTTCCTCATAGTAGTTTTTTTTTTTTTTTTTAATTGTTTTTTCCTGCCTCTTCCCTGAGATGGTAATGGATGCAGCCTGTAGAGCTGGGCTGCAGTATTGCAGTGCATCAGTAGGTGTCACTGTCTCACAAGTGATTCATCACATTTGGTTTTTCAAGTTTAAAGCTTTATATTAAATAAAATACATGCCTTATTTTAACCCCTTTATATTTTGAATGCTCATTCTATAATTATAAATATTCAAGTCATGTGAGAGCAAAGTAAAATGTTTCTGAATCTACTTACTCATAGTCACATAGTCAGATTTTACTCAAAATGCTGCTTAATTAGTATTGTTTTATATGGTCAGTAACCTGCTGACATTTTAGCTACTGTGATATTAACTTATTTTGATAATTTAATATTTGGTGGAGATACAAATTCATTTTGGAATTAGAAAAAAACATGGTTTGTATGTTTTGTTTTCATTGTTTTTGTTTTCTTTGTTTTCATTTTTCTCTCTTTATGTAATGTTTGTTTTTTTTTAATGTAGCATATATAACTCCATACAAAGTTCTGCTAAACATCCCTTGTACAGATTTAAATGATTCCTTTTGTTTTTGAGAAAGTCTGCAGTGTTTTACATCTGAGTTTTGAATCTGGTACTTAAAAATTTGAAAACAAAAATGATAGGAGTTTATTTGGCATATATTATATGTCATCAATTTTAGAGATTTTTTTCATTAGGGCACAGCATTAACAGTAAAATAAAAAGCAGAGGTAAACACTTAGACGTATATAAAATAGCTCAATGTTTACAAACATAATACTATTACTTAAGGACTCAATATACTTAATATTTCATAATTGTGCATATTCTGATTGATCCCTGAAAATAAAATGATGAATATATGAGGTTTGGAATTTATCATACCCCCTGGGGCTACCCCCTAGCTAGGTCGTGTTTGATAGTTATTTATATTCTATGTAAATGTCTAAATATATTATTCCTGTACCTTCCCAGTTTGAAAAGTCATTTGAAATGGCAGGGATAGTATTGTATATCCTTGTCATTTGAAAACTGGAATATTTGATATTTTCTCTGCTGCTTGCTTGGAAGATTCCGTATTATCTGTGTCTTCCGTCCTGATGTCATCTTGTGTGCTGTGTGACTGGTTTTAATGAATTGCTTCTACCAGTAGGGAAATGGTTCCTGTTTTATTTGCAGCTATGAAAGTCTCAAAACATGTGACTGTACATGTGAAAACTCTGTGCAGATTAAAGCTGCAGGGTATGATTGGAGGAGACGTGGACTGCCAAGCCACGGAGGCAGCTCTGCCAACAACAGCATGTGATTATGTAACGCCTGCAGTGTCTGGCACTGTGCTCCACTGGAGACACGTCACGTGTTGTGCAATGCTCTTGGCCCTGAAATTCAATTAGGTTGCTTTGAACGATCCGTGAGTCTGCATGAGATAAGCTTTTAGTGCTCTATACTAGAAAGCAAATGGGTTGATTAGCTGCACATAAATTGATAAATTGCCATTGTAATTCCAGCAAGGATATTTACAATACACACACACACACACTGAAGAGCAGAATTTAAGCATTATGTAACCTGGGTAAATAATGCAGGGGTGGGGGACCTAATCCTCATGACTAGAAAAAATATTTTCTTACAAACAGCAGTAGTTCGTTTGTTTTTGTTTTTTAAAACTAATTTGTGCCATTGTTTTGGGGAATCTGCTTAAAAGACTGCTGATAATTTTTTCCAATGCCATGATCTATGAATGAGAATAAAGAAATTGATACAGTGGTCACTTGGTGGGGGAAGAAATGTTAATGACAATGAGTTTTAAATTGTGTGCTGAAATGGCCTTTTAATATTGAGCAAAGTTACTTTGTGATCAATTTAAAGAATTGGGAACTATCAGAAATTAACCCCCTATTGTTTAGCTGAGACTTTTTGGTATCTTTTCACAAAAGGAGATCTGGGATGGACGAAGAAAGGTCATATTAGATGTTGAGAAGTTGGGGCCTGGGAGAGTTGAGGATTATTGTCACAGTTGGGGCTCGAGGGGCCTCTGGGAGACAACTAAAACCAATGATGTGAGTTCAGCTTTCCCAGCCCCTCTACCCTCATTTTCCTACGTGGAGGATTTAAGTTTTTTAACCACAAGACCTGGCAAGAACCTGATGTTCATTAGAATTGTTCGGACACCCATTTGAAGCCAAAGCACTGAAAGGTTACGCAGAGGTTTCTATTTTGCTGTATCAACAGGGATTAGGTGTACGATTCTTTTGTAATTTTAGGTAAAGTAGTCTTAAACTGTCACAAAACTAATGTCACAATTTTTTTCTTTTCTGCAAAAAACCTTTTTTGCTCTTTAAAAACCTTCTTAGGACAAGAATTTGCTTAATGTAACCTTAAATCCTGATTTCATGTATGTGGGTATTCATGAGTGAATTGTTTTCAAACATATATTAAACCCCAGATTTAGCAATATCATTTTAATAGATTATCTAAATCACATGTGACATTTAACGTGCACACGCGTACTTTCCCATTCATGTCATTGTTTCAACTGTCTATAGTAGGTGTGATTATTCCTTTTAACCAAAGAGAAAACTGATGCATAAAGATATCAGGAACTGAGCAGGGTCACATTGCTAGGAGGTGACTGGATAGTGGTTCCAAAACATCTTGAGTGAAACACTGTGTTAATGGTCCACAAATGTTGTTCCATGGACTAGCGTCAGGTTGGCCCATATTTCAAGGAAATTTTGGTTGATTATGTCTAAATTGAAGGTCTGAAAAGATATGGTTTTAAAATTGCTTCCCAGGTGATTCTGATGTAAGAGCAGGATTTGTAGCTACTTCTTATCTAATATTCTGAGTTTTAGAGATAGCATTAGAACACCTCTAGTTATTCTGTACTTCAGATATACGTGTATGCAGTTGGCTTTCTGTATTCATGGGTTCAGCATATCAAAATTGTTTAAAAAATTTGAAAAGTTGCATGTGTACTGAACATGTATAGACTTTTATCATTATTGTCATTATTTCCTAAACAACACAGTATAACAGTTATTTACATAGTATTTACCATTGTATTAGGTATTATAAGTAACCTAGAGATCATTTAAAGTGTGTGGGAGGATGTATGTAGGTTATATGCAAATACTGTGTCATGTTATATAGGACTTGATCATCTGCAGATTTTGATATCTGGAGGGGAGGGAGGACCAGAAATCAATCCCCTTCAGTACCAAGGGACAATTTTGAGTGTGTGTGTGTGCGTGTGTGTGTGTGTGCATATATGCATATCTGTATACAAATACGCACACAAAGAGAGCATTCACACTATGTATTTAAACCAAACTGTAAAAACAGTCCTTTTTTTTTTTTTGGCAAAACTGTAATAGAAAATATATCTTGTTAGAGCAGACAAAATATTTGATGGCTAACATAGTAGTAGTATTTTATAAAAGTCAAAAAGATACCGAGAAATGTAGTTCAGTAAATGTCATCTGCTATGTAGAGGCTAGCTTCCAGGTCTTAAATTGATGCTAGCTGGTGTACCTTTGTTAATGAGTGAATTCAGAGCTGTTTTAATGATCTGATGATAGGATAGCTCATTACATCAGCAAGTGTAATGTTCTCCTTCATCTTTACAAAATAATAAAAAGGAACTGGCTAATCCCTTACCTACCATAATTGAGTATGGGTTTTTGTTTGTTTATTTTCCTGTGTGCATTTTTAAAAGCTGATGTATGATCCATCACTGCTGGGGCCAGGGCTCCCTGAGCATCTTTCCTTTATCCACCCTCTTCTATCTTTTTCACAAGAATCATCTTGTTTTGTTCCACAAATATATATATTAAAAGGGACTTTCTGAAAAAGCCAAATATAAGTTGGTGAACCTATGTGCTGTATGACCAAAGGGTCATTACTGAGGCTTTGGGAAACGCCAGAGGGGCCTCTGAATGCATATAATGAACCTGAAAATGTTTGACAGTTAATAACAGAGTTCATGCAACTTTGCAGAACATGTACTTTCCAGGAACACATTCTTAGTAGTTCAGCTGCCATCATGCAATTGCTTAGTATATAACTGGCAGCCATTAAGGTAGTTTTCACTTATATTCTCGTATTTATAATACATAAATATAAAGAAATAATTTTTCATGATTTGTACATTTAAAATAAACAATACTAAAGAGTTTATGGTTTTCTGAACTTTAATTATGAGTGAGTAAACTTTTCCCTGCAAATGAACTAAATATTTAGTTCAGTTTTGCATAACTTTCGAAAATGTACCACCCACTACATGGCCTTCAGGTAATAAAACTCAGTGATGCAGTATGCAGGTTAGCTAGGTGAGTTTCTTTTTTGAACATTTATACTATAGGAAGGAAGCTAACTTAAGAGCTGAATCTGGCTCTTGCATATACTTTCTTTCACAACTCATGTGGCTAACATTAACATGCTGTTCCATCTAAGAAATAATTTATTGTGTAGTCCAAAAAGAAACATACTGTATTACTCACATGAACTAATTCTCTCTAATTTTTTAACAGTTCTGCTATAATTTTTCAAAGTTATATCACTTGTGGACGATCCATACATCTGTCTAATCAATTAAATTCATAGTATGTACCTAAAAAATAAAAGATTTCCTTGATTGCAATGAGGTTTGAATTAGGAGAGAGTAAAAAATCAAATTTTAACAGAAAGGTTAATAAAATGAATTGATAATTAGAAAATGAAGCAATGAAAGACTGAAAGAGAACACTAGAACATCACATAGCCTTAGAAAGTAGCTGCCACCCCTAGGGCCAGAGCAAAAGAACACACTGGAATTATAACACTAAAAACCTTGGAGGAGGGTCCTGTGTGGCTGCTGCACAGACCCCAGGGGCCATCAGCAAAAGACAGAAGCAGATGTTGCTGAGGGAAAGGCATAGAGGAAAGACTAGAGGACCAAAGTTGTAGTTCTCATCAGGACCCGCCCTTCCCTGGAATAGAGTGTGGCTGGAATGGCACTCACAGGAATAGGTAGCAACACAGAAAGCCCATGGAAGCAGACCAGGAGTAAGCTCTTCTTTCTCCTGCCTGGTAGGCTCCCTCTGGGCCCAGGCTGTCTTGGATTTAGCCAGCAAAGCAGAGATGTGATTTATAAAATTCCAGCCCTAGCATCACAAGGGCCAGCTTGGAGCTGAGAAACAATAGTTTAATAACTGGCATGTTTCTTTGAGAAAAAGAAAACTCTCAGTTCAAATTCATTTTAAATTTTGTTTTTTGCATAGCATATGCTACATGGCTCAGAAATATAATGCGGATAGTTTCTCTCCCATCCTCATGCCCTTTGCACCTGGCTTCCACCCTCCTACCCTCCTCCACTTAACTGTTACTCATTTCTTGGTGTGCTTTCAGAGCTTCTCTGTGCACACAAGGAAATACAAAGGTGTTCTTATCTCTGCTTTCGCATCACTCATCATACTCCTGTTTTCACCTAGCTCATTTTACTTAATGAACTATCTCCTTGATCTTGCCTTAGTACATAGGGAGCTGCTTCATGTTTTAAATCTCATTTCCTTAATGAAATGTCCTACTCTTTTCAGTAGTTTTTCATTTTATTGGTTTTGGTATTCATAGGATGAAATGGCATCATTCCCCATAAACACTGAGAGTTTCCAATTTTCTTTTTATCTCTGAATCATTTCTCTCTGCTAATTGTTTTGGCTTGTGTATCCAGCACATGTAAAATAATAATGGTAACAGTGAACATCTTTGTCTTTTTCGGGCCTTACTGAGAATGTCTCTGATGAGTGCTCATTAAACACAATGCTGGCTTTTGGGTAAGATTAATATATTTTATTTTGTTAAAGAAGAATCCATTTATCAAATATATTTATGCTATACATACATATAGCATATATATATACACATATATGTATATATTTAAATCAGAAATGAGGTTAAGTTTTATCCATGTCTTTTTAGCATTAACTGAGCATGACCTTATGGATTTTTAAAAATACTTAATATATATATATAAAACATTTCCTTAAACTTCTTCTTTTGTTAATAGAGTTCCTAGTATTTCTAATATTGAGCCATCTTTGCATTCTTGGAACAAATTCCACTGGGTCATGAAATTCAGTAGCACACACATATGTACACTCTATGTGTACACAGTGATATTTATAAAAACCTTGTAGATATTTTTTGTTGATGATCACTGTCAGATTTTTGCATCAGTCTTATTTGTTTTATGAAAAGAATTTGAAAGCTTCTCTTGTTTTCTTTTCCTTTAAAATAGTTAAATAGAGTTGGGATATCTCCTCTCCTAAGTTTGGCAAAAGTTCCCTGTGAAACTATCTGCGGTTGGTGTTTTTCGAGTTGTTTACTCTTTGACAATTTCTTTTGTTTCTTCTATGGAAATTCTCCCATTAGACCATTTTCTATCTCATTTGGATTCAATTTTGATAAATTATATTTTCCTAGAGAATTATTCATTTTATTCAATCTTTCAAAAAATTGAAATGCAGTTGAAAAACTACATTGATCATAGGAAATCTTGTAACCATTTAAACTTTTCTGTTTCTTTGGTTATTTTCCCTTCACATTGTTTTTCTTAGTGTTTTAGCTTTTTTTTTTTTTTTCCTTTTCTAAAACTAGGTCATTTGATGGTTAATCTCCTTTTTGAAAAAAGCCAGTTTTAAAAACTATATTTATTAGTGTTGTTTATCTGTTGCTTTTAAATTACATCATGCTTCTATGTTTAATAATTTATTTGACTTAAATTTTGCTATTTTTGTTTTTGTTTAGGACATTTATTTTTGTTTTCATGAATTTTTAAGACTATGGATTTTTCTCTTAGCATTACTTTACCTGAATCCAGAGACTCCTCTATAGATAGTAATTTATTTACTGTCTTCTAGAAATTCTGCAGATAAATTTGAATTTATTCTCTATTTAAGGAGAGTTTATTTTCCAGATGCAAGAAATCTTTTGCTTTCCAACTTTAAAACTAGTTTCTAGTTTTCTTGTTTGTTATCAGTGTTCAAATGTTACACTTAGCAAAGTGTAAGATTTAATATTTCCTTATGCCTTTGTAAACTATTCATTCTCTTTTTCTTTGATTTAGACCCTATTTCATTGATTTTCTTCCTCAGATCACCAATTGTGCATTTGAGTCTCCCAGTCTTCTTTTATGTTCTCTTTTAACTTTTAAAGGGATTTATTAATATCCATTTTATTTTGTTGTCATTCAATCCTGTTTCCTGTAGCCTCTAGCTAATTTGTTTCCTTTCTAATTATTCATTCATTTCTGAAGAAATATTTTTTTTTACTTTTATTTCTGACTTTTTTTTTTGCAATCTCTTTCTGAATTGCTATCTTTTTGTTATGCCATATTACCTTGTAGAGACGATTCCACCCTTATTTTTTAAAGTGCACAAATTGGGGTTTTCTGGTAATGATTTTAGTCGGTATGTGTTACTCAGGAGTGCCATTTATTGATCGGCTTTGCTGTTGCATTCAAATGCTGCTGCATAGCACTTAATTGCCTTTCTTTTCCTATCATTTCTATATATTCTTTCGGTTGAAAATTACTACTAGTAATTTGCAGAAGCTGGGAGCAGTGGAGCATGCCTGTAATCCCAGCCAGCCTTAGCAACTTAGTGAGGCCCTGTCTCTAAATAAAATATGAAAAAGGACTGGGGGAACCAGGCGCGGTGGTGCAAGCTTGTAGTCCCAGCAGGTTGGGAGGCTGAGGTAGGTGGATCACAAGTTCAAAGCCACCCTCAGCAAGGGAGAGGCACTAAGCAACTCAATGAGACCCTGTTTCTAAATAAAATGCAAAAAAGGACTGGGGATGTGGCTCAGTCGTTGTGTGCCCCTGAGTTAAATTCCCGGTACCAAAAAAAAAAAAAAAAAAAGTACAGGAGGTCATTGTAGGTTCACACCCTTTCATTTTCTGCATTCACAAATACAGAGCACACCCTACAAATATGACAGTTCTTTTCACAGTTCTAGGAACTCTGTATCCCTGACATTGCCTTTCCTGACATCTGCTAACTGTTGATATGAATGTGAAGTGTAGCTCTCGTATTTCTTGGTATTTCTTAACTCAGGATGTGTATCTTTGTTTTTATTTTGTTGCTGCTGCTGGGCTAACTCTTGAAAGTTGTCTTCACTTTCGCCTTTCACTTTTTCTGGGCTCTACCTGAGGACTGCAGATGTGGGCAGTCATTTTATGCCTTTTGTAGTCTGGGAGTGCTATCTATCTCTTCCTTTTGCTGAAAATAGTTTGGCGAGTGTCATTTTATTGTCCTTGTTGTTTTCATTGATTTCAACAGAAGTATAATGGTACTAACTTAATTAACCAGGCACATGTTGGAAATCTATACATGCTTTCAAAGAATAGCAAGTTAATATTAGGGCTTTGATAGTTTATACAGACATTACAGTAAGTATAGCAGATAATGTTCACATGCAGAAATAATGTTTAGAACTCCCCAAAACATCACTGTGGAAATGAGAGATATTGCTTTTCTCTTTGTTGCCTTTTATTTCCTTAAAAAAACGTTTTGGTGTTGGCATTGGTGCTAATATTTGGACATTCCAGGAAAATTGTTTTCTTTAATAAATGATATGAAGCTTCTGTTTTTTTCCCCAAGCACTTTCTATTTTAACCTGCAAGTTTTTTTATTATTATTATTTTTATTTCTCGTTCTCTTGCTGGTACTGGAGCAAACTGGTTCAATCGGAGTAAGATATTGCAGACTCCGTTTTCACTACTCTGGTAGGTGTCTTGCTAGTGTTGGTAATGCAGATAGCACTGTGGTGGAAATTACTTTGTATATTTGTTAAACTCCCAGAGTTTAGGAGAATAATTTGCCACCCTCTTACTTTTAGTGATAAGACATGCACAGATTCTGTTCTGTTTGGAAGCTGGATTCGTGGTCTGTTGTTATAAACCCAGGAAGCAGAAGATAATCATATTTTGCCTAAAGAATTAATCATAATTTTAATGGATAAATTAAAGTAAGAAATAAGTAATGCTGGTTGTTCGTTAAATATTATTCCTTTTTTTGGGAAATTGCTAGTAACCAAATCTACAATGACTTGAATTAAGAGTAAAGGTGAAGCTTAGAAATTAATTTTCTTTTAAAATGACAGTTCTCGGCAGCAGGCAGAAAATAAATGATATAAAATCAGTGTTCCAATGGCATAACTGCACATACAGTAGCAAGTTACTGAAGCTGACAGTTTTCAGATGATAGCGGCTGGTTATATAAGTCACCCAAGATGGCTTGGTGTACTATTATTTCCAGACAGAGTTGGAAGTTGCACGTGCCAAGGCAACAGGCAGTCAGACAAAAACATAACAATTTACTTTCCAATAATTATCATCACTTCTAGCCAGGCTGGAACTCAATTGATCCAATACAGAAGAATATCTTTTTGTATGGATTTCTTTGAAGTCTAGAAATATCATGACTGCCGTAAATCATTTTTTGGACTTCATTGGAGGAAACAGTAATAAGCACATTGTTTTTTGTATAACTAACTAAATTGATACAAATCCCAGCCAATACTGTCCATCAATTCATTTGCCCTTCCTTTACGTCTCCTCTTTCTCTTTTCCTCTTTTTTTTTTCAAAAATTATAGTTAATTGGAAGCTTTTCCCATGATAATTGATTATGCTAAGAATTCAGCTCATATTTCTTCACTAGCTGATGAAATAATAGAGAGGTAAAAACAAAACTGTACCCCGTGTTGTTCTTAAGCATTGCATTGTTCTTGCGATGCATATTTAAATTCAGGGATTCCTGAGTCCTTTCAGAGGTACTTGGAGATTATTCCAGCCTTACTGTTCCACTGTAGAGAGGCAATATTTTCAGAGGTTCAAAGATAGGACAAATGAAAGTGGAAAAATGACAAGGTTAGTGGAAACACAGCTGGATGCTGGATGGTAGGGAGCATTTCCTGACAGTCGATGACATACTGTAGCCTGAGGTCAGTTGACTTTCCTTCTGGGTAGCTTTCATGAGACTGGATCTATTCAGGGACTACCACAAGGGAAAGAAAAAGTAGATGCGTGTGTGGGGGTGGGGAGAGAATTGTAGTAATGGGGACTTGGAGACAATGGGACAGTGCAGATGAGAAAAAGGTGTTAGAGAATATTAGAACAAGTTAAGGGGAGCCTGGAAATATGAAATTATATTCCCAGATAACTTTTAATAGTTGCTTCATGCTCTAGCTAGTGCTTAGAGTCAAGGTCCCTGTTGATAGAGATGAGTCTGGACACAATACCCTAGGAGGAGCTCAGGACCAGTGATGGCCCATTCAGACTGACCCAGACTAGCCTATGTTAAAGATAAACTGGTTAATCAAATAATGCACTAAAAACCTCTGGGTCTTAATATAATAGAATTTGCTTCTATTAATGTAATATATACTCATATTTATAATCAATTATATATACTTAATTATATTAATTATATTATTTGTATTATATTAATTATATCACATTATTAATTATATTATGTTGATTATATTTTAATTATAATTATTAACCATATATAGTTGATTATAATTATATAAGAATTATATTAATTATATATGAATATATAATTATATTAATTGAGATGTTAATATATCAATTAACAATATATATTCTAGAATAATATTAATATAATTAATAATTATATAATTAACATTATGATTATACAGTATATAATTCTTAATATAATTAGAATTTACTTCTGTTAAAAAAACAGAAGTTAAGATTCCAGTGTCATGTTCCTAGTAGGGCCCTTTTCCTATTAGCCAGCTTTCCTAGTGATCCAGGGTCTATCCATCCTGGACTCTGTCTTCTGAGCCTGCTTTGCTGTTCTGTATCAAGCTACAGGAGAGAAGAGAAGACAAGAGTCCCGTGTGGGGCCAGTGGTACTTTGTTTATTTTCAGTTTGCTCAGACTCAAATCACGTGGCTCCACCTCACTGGGCAGAAGACAAGGAAATCTAGTCTGATTGTTGCACTCAGAAGAAAAGGGAGAGGATTTGGTGACCAGGTGGCCAGCCTTCAGCACGTGGCATCTCCTTGCAGTAAACTAGAGTTCATCATTTATTCTCGTGTTGATAAACATGACTTATAGGGCAAGGATATCTGATGGTATCTTTGACAATGGATCCTTGTAAGGCTTGTTATGTTTTCCAGGAGGAAATACTGTATGAATATTTTTTTCCCCTCAAGGGGTTAAAATGTTAGTACCATGGCAATATCATAATGAATCTTAATTCTGATGTAAGCAGAGACTTTTAAAATGCAAGATGGAAATGGCTTTCATAACCTCTGAAATCCCCTGGGTATATTGCTGCTTGCTGTGCTTCATGAAACTGCAGTGTCTTCTTGCAGCGTGACCACTCAAATGCTTTAAAGCTAGAAATCATTCCCTACTCTGTCCATTGAGAGGCAAATCATTTCTAAGGATTGAAAATGAGATGAAGAGTAAATAAGGTAAAGAGGTATTTCTAAGGATTGAAATGAGATGAAGAGTAAATAAGGCAAAGAGGTAGTTGGAGGTTATTCTAGATGACAGAAGCTACAGAGCACATGATTTTAGTGCCAAGTATGGTCAGATTATGTGGAAAGGCATTGAGGAGGTCGGTACTGAAGAAAGTGATGGAGCCTGAGGGTGGAGATGGAAGACAGAGATGACTCAGGCTTCATGACTTTGTAACTAGAGTGAGCAAATGGAACTTCCCCCTGTTATACCACCCTCCAGGTATTTACATGTTGGCCCTACACATGTCCCAAATATGGTTTCATGCATGTGTGTATGTTGATTCTGCATACATTAAATGATTATTTATCAGAGGACAAAATAGGATGAAGAATATTTATTTCATCCTATTACTTTTGTTTGACTTTGAAAAGCAAGAATCTGAATTCTATAGAAAAAGTTTTTGTTATGAAATCATGAAAATACGGAAGTATTTAGAAATAGAAAAAAATATACCAAAATTTTTGAATGTCTGTTCAGCCCTGGAGATACACTGATGAATAATTTGTTCCTCCTTCATAGAGTGTAGAGTTTAGTGAGAAAGTCAGATATCAGCCACATGGTTAGGAAGCGATTAACTGATTTCCTTTCCTAAATTACTCTGAAGGTGTGTGGCAAGCATGTGTAACTGGAGGATGCAGGATCGGTTAGGGCAGGGCTGTCCACAAAACAGTTCTTTCCAAGAAAATGACATTGAAGCTGAGACCTGAGGAATAATGAGGAGCTATGGTGAAGGTGGATGGCACACAGGTGGGAAGACCACTGCTCCCTTCTATGAAGGCCGTGCTGTTTCAGATCCCTCGAGACTGGCTAGAGCTCAGATGAAAAGAGACTGTGAAAACAGGAGGAAATTGGGAGAATCAAGATAAAGTTGTCAACAGTGCAGAAAACTTTATTTGTGCAGGGTTCTCTTTAAGACAGGTATTTTTCTAGTTTGAGTTCCTTTTGTGATCTTTTACCACCAACTCCTACCCTCCACATTTCTCGTGAACAATTTCTAGTTTTTTCAAAATGTCGTCTTTATTTTACATCAAGTTGGAATAAATGCACATGCTTCAAAATTATTCGGGAAGAGAATAATGCAGTTGATTCTTGCTGCTAAGTCAGGTGTTAGCTTGCTGTGAGCTAAGAGGTGATATTTGCAAAATTGTCCTGATATATCATCCAATATTTGTTTAATTTGATTAAAATCTGATTCATTTGTCTCATTATTACAACAGTTCATTTCTTTCCCTTACTAATGCCGGTCCTCCTGTAGTGCCTGAACCAAGTGATCCCAAAGAATACAGCTGCATTCCTGTGCATGCTAATTATCTTTGGAGTTCTAAGACTTGATTGCCCGATAGTGGAAGTGATTTGGGGACGTGAAAGTGGCTCATGTTGTGACTGTCTTATCCTCCTTCTCTAACCTGTTAAAGGAATAGTAAATAAACAGGTGTCTCTCAGGTCTTCTAGGCAAAGTGGTGTGGGAAATGTCTCCTTTACTTATGGAAGTTACATGTGTTCTCATGCTTTGTTTAATTCTGAAATGGTTGGCAAATAATACTGTGGCTTTTATGCTACATCTGGAAAATATGTAGTCATATTTCATGGGAAGGAGCAAAAGGATGGTGGGTGGAGTCGCCTGGTTGTAATTACAGTGTACATTTATTTGGAAAGACCAGCATATTAGTATGCAGTGGCCAAATTAATTAAGCTCAGCTGCAATAATTCACTGTAGTTGGTTTCTATAAAAGCGAAATATCTTTAAACTCTTGAGGTTTACCATAAAGCTGCTGATGAGAGACATATTTTGAATGTCTATCCTCTTAATATGAATTCTAAAGGAACTTAAAAACTGTCCTTTTAAAAATTTACCCTACCTCTCCCCTCAAAATCTTACCCATAATATAAATTTGGGCATCTTTCTTTAGGAAGATGCAGATTTTTGTTTAACATTTAAAAAAGATGTTTTGCAAAGCATGATTTCCATAAAGTCGTTTATAATTTCGAATGTCTGCACCTCGTTGTGTGAGGTATCCATGGAAACTGTCTAGCCTATATTCAGTACACTGGGCTGCCTTCCCACACAGGTCAAGACAGTCCCAGACACTTGCTCGATTTATTGTGCCTTAACATTAGGCAGTTTTAACAAGAAATTGGCTCTTAATTGACACATACAATTTCATATTTAATTAGCAGTTTGAGCCTTGCTACATTTTACTAACAGATGTAACATTCAAAACATGTGCCTTTATAATACATCTGTTGCACAGATGTACTTCAATGCAAGAACTTTGTGGCAAATAGCAGCTCAGCTGCTTAGTAAAAATTTGGACAGAACTGACATTATTTTCTTTAAGAGATGTAGTTTAAAATCATTTAAGGAGTGATTTTCCCCCCTAACTGATCTAATGGATTTATTTTCTATTTTTGTAAGAGCTTTATTGAGACATTCATGTATCATGAAATCTTCCCTGCTAAAATGTACAATTCAGTGGTGTTTAGTGTATTCACAGATTTGCAGTCAACACCAATGTCTAAGTTTAGAACCATCTTTGTCATCCCAAAAAGAAACCCCAAACTCTCTAGAAGTCATTTCCCATTCTCTCCATCCCCAATTCCTGGCAAACACTAATCTTTCTTTTCTTTTAGTACTGGGAATTGAACACAGGAGCACTTTAACCCCTGAGCCACATCCCCAGCTCTTTTTATTTTTATTAAAAAAGTTTTTTTTTTTTTTTTAGTTGTAGATGAACAGAATGCCTTTATTTTATTTATTTATTTCTATGTGGTGCTGAGGATCAAACCCAGGCAAGTACCAGGCAAGCACTCTACCACTGAACTACAACCCTAACCCTTTCTTTTTTTTATTTTGAGACAGAGCCTCACTAAGTTGCCTGAGGCTGGCCTTGAGCTTGTGATCCTCCTGCCTCAGCCTCCTGAACCACTGGGGTATAGGAGTGTGCCACTGTGCTGGTAAACACTGATCTTTCTATCTCTATGAATCATCCTCTTCTGATGTTTTATGTAAATGGAATGATATGGGATGCAGGCTCTTGTGACACCTCCTTTTACTTGGCATGATGTTTTGAAGCACATCTATAGTGCAGCATGTATTAGTACATTATATCCTTTTATTGACATAATAGTCCATTGTATGCTTATGCCACATTTTGGTTACCATTCATCATTTGATGAACATTTGGGTTGTTTCTGCTTTTTGACAATTATGACTAATGCTGATAGGAACATTGCCATGCACAATTTTTTGGATGTTTTAATTTCTCTTGGGTATATACTTAGGAGTGGAATTGCTGGGTCTTATGGTAACAGTTCATTTTCTAGGACTGCCAAATAGTTTTCCATAGTAACTGTCCCATTTTAGATTTTGATTGGCAGTGTATTAGGGTTCTAATTTCTCTACATCCTCACTAGCATGTGTCATTTTTCTTTTTATTCTAGACATCCTCAGGGATGTAAAGTGGTATCAAGGGATGATTTATTTTAAATGAGAGAAATATTATCTAGGCTTCATAAATTGGTTAAGTGCATCTTTCATAGTTATTTTGTTCCCCATTACTCTTCCGTTTTGTTTTGTTTCTAAATTTTTTTTTTATAATTGTAGATGGACAGCATGCCTTTATTTGCTTATTATTTTGTGGTGCTGAGGATCTAACCCAGTGTCTGTCTCACATGTGCTAAGCAAGGACTCTGCCACTGAGCTACAGCCCCAGTTCCCCATTACTCTTGATGTTCAGGATAAATACACCTTTCACATCCATCAATGTGGTCATTCTCCTTTCTAATTTTAATCCAAGCTCAACTCAGGGAATATGTCATCAAAAACTGAAGATGGTGGTGACTTGGGCTTTCAGGTGGAAATGTGGCATGAAAAAAGGAGAGACTAAAAAGAAAATATTTGATTACAAGGGAAGTTAAACCCCAGAATGCCTGGTATGATCTCATCTTATTTTATATTAACTGAAAAAAGGGATGTAAAAGTGGCACCACATCCTGTGTGGCTCAGTGTCATGGCGCTAGATCAGAAGAAATGATTGTCCTCTCATCCAATATATTCCATCATTTCTAATGTGTAAGCAACTAGAAGACATGCCACAATTTTATGTATCTCTGGAAAGAAAAGGAATGCTTCCATTTAATCTGTGACACATTGTGAATTTTAAGGTGTAGTTCAGAAACGTTAAATGTTGAGAAAAAGGTGTGTGTTAGAATCAGGGAACTCTCACAGTAAAGGAGGTGTGCTTATTCCCTTGTTCATCAGAGTCAACAGCCTTACCAGTAACCAGGGGAGAAAACAAGGACTTTAATACCTCACTGACTTCATAAATACCTTGTGAAATATATGCATTAACATCCAAGAGAATAATCATGTCCACTCTTGTCTCTCTCTCACACGCACACTCCTATACACTGTAAAGGCAGAAAGGACATAGAGATTCTTTGACTTACCCTTTTCCAAATTGAGAGTATTAGGTCAACATTAGCAACCTGTAGTTCACTGAAATGCTTCTCTTTCTCTGTACAGTTTACTAATTTAAAATAATTGGTTTGGGAGGCTGAGGCAGAAGGATTGAGAGTTCAGAGCCAGTCTCAGTAATTTAGTGAAACCCTATGCAATTTAGCAAGATCCTGTCTCAGAAAATAAAAAAAGGGCCGGGGATGTTGCTCACTGGTCCAGCACCCCTGGGTTTAATCCCTGGTACCAAAAAAAAAAAAAAAAAAAAGAGTTTACCTCAAATCAAATTTATGGAAGACTTTAAGCTTTCTTCTCAGTCTGTGAATGTTTTTCTTTCTTGTTTCTTTCAGAAGCAAATTTCAACAGGTGATTCTCATGCCTGTGAAAATCCATGTTTCTAGTACTAGCAAGCCCCAGCGTTTCCACTGCAGCCAGTGTGCTCTGCTCTGCTGTTAGGAAAAATCAGGTTTTACCTTCTTAGTGCCCTGGTTTCCAGGGCCATTGTGTACGTGTTAAAGTAGTAAAATATCTGCTGTGGTATATGTCACAGGGGATCAAAACGATTTTCAAAATAGTGTTCAAAGTCCTGCAGTACTGTAATAAGCCTCGTCAAAGACTTTCTCAAAAAGATCATTCCTAAGGTAGACATTTGCCACTTTGTCCCTTTACCTCACTCTGATATCTTCATGTTTGTTTGAACTGAGACCTCATCTTCTTTTGGTAAGAATTACATTGGTGCTTTGAAATGTTGATGGAAATTTAAGGGATTTCTATTTTTCATTACTTCTAAATTATGTCTCTTTTTTTCTGTATAATCTTTTAAAATTATGGTTTACATATAAAACATAATTAGGAGCTCACAAGAGCACATAATTACTTACATTAATGTAGGCAAAAAATATGGTCTTGTGGGTAAACTGCAAGAGATGATCAAAATATGATCTATATAATTTGCAATGTAAGACACTAAAGAAATGAAATGGTGATTTCATGAGAAAAATGAGGTAATGTAGAATTATCTTTATCTTTTAAAAAAATTATAACACACCCAAACAAAACAAAAAGTGACTATAGTAACTTCATATCTGTTTGGGACAGTCACAGAATATTAGGAAGTAGGTTGCTGAGTTAGATCCTTCCATGGTGTACATTATCAAGATGGTTTGTGTTTTCAGTAAGAAACGAAAATCCTATTTCAATAGACTTATTCCAGCAGGGGTAGAACTTGGACTGGACTAATATTGCATTCACACAAGTGTGTTCTCTTGCACTAGGCTACATGTGCTTTCATTAACATTTTACCTTCCAGCCTTTCAGACTGAATTTAGGAATGGTCCCTCTTCTTTTAAGTGTTCACATGTATTGCTTGTTAGATTTCAACATAATGTCCTTCTTTCAGGATTATAACCACGGGACTTGAGTTTGCATACTAAAATTACTTAATATGCAAGTAATGTTGTTGTGAGATAAATAGCATGCATGGGGCATCCTTGAATAGATGGCCATTGGTACCAGATTTTATTAGTAAATTTAGTGATCTTTTATTCAATATCATTGATTCATATGTTCATTCAAAACTTAATGTGTAAAGTTTTGGATAGGTGTTGAAATCAATGGTCAGTCAAAAAATAAAACAGACAAAAAGCATAGTCCCTATCCACATGGCACTTAATTTAATAGAGGGTGATGGAAGTCATTGAAAAATTGGTATAAATCAATGTAAAACTACAGCACATAGTGAAGGATGTAGTGCAATGAGAGGATTTAGTGGGAATTGACTTGGGAAGGCTGGAGAGGATGGCTCCAAGGAGGACATGGTGAGTTGAGATCTGAAGATTGAGCAGGAGATAAGCAAGCAAACTGGGAGGGCTGGGGCTGAGAGCAGGCCTGGCAGAGGGAATATCACCTGCTGATATCTTGAAGCAGAAGAGAGTATAAAGGGACCCTCCGCGGCTTGAGTGGCAGTGGGGAGATGTAGATGTTCAGAGGATGATGACAACAGTGGTTCAGGGTCCATAGGTGTTAGACCATGAATCTTCATCCAAGCCATGCTGTGAATTTTGCCAGTATTCAGAGAGGTGGAAATCAACTGGACATTATGTGAGGGAAGCAGTTATCATGATGCCTGGTATTTCTTGAGTATTTTAAAAGTATAATACTGAATTTTTATGAAAGAATATGTACAACTTAATTTTAAATCATAATGCATAATAATAATAATATAATGAAAGTCCATGAATCCTCCAGCCAACTGCAGAATGAGTGTGTGACCAAGCACTTGTATCTGCCTGTGTGCTCTGGCCTTCCCTTCCAGAGACTAGTGGTAGCTTGAGTTTTTAGTCACTACACTGCTTGTCTTTCAGGGCTTACTTCCTCCCACCTCTAAACACAGTGTTTCTAAGATTCACCAAGGTTGTTGTATGCTGTTGTTAGGCTCTAGTTCATTCATATTTATTACTTTATAATATTCCATGCTGGCAATATGTCTTATGTATCTCCCCATTTTCCCATTAGTGGTTATTTGGGGTTGATTCTATGTGATTTCTGCTTGTTGGTTTGCTCTTTCTCAATGCTGACATGAATGTCTAGGATGTGATGCTGTTGGTCTCCTTGGGCACATGTTTCCCTGTGGGTGAGATTGATGGCTGAAAGCATGTATCAGTGTTTTCCAAAGTGATTGTACCAATTTGCATTCCCACACTCTCTTCATTCATGTCCTATGCAGCACTTGGTTTTGTAATGTTTTTTAATTTTTGCCAGTCTATTGTGTATGGAAATGGTGCTCAATAATCTTAATTTATGCTTCCTTGATTAGTCAAAGAACATGAGCATTTTCCCATTTGTTGGCAATATGTATTTCTTATGTGAAATGCCAGTTCAATTCTTTCATCCACTTTTCTGAGTACATGCTTTATTTATTGATCTCTAAGCATTCAACCTCATATATCGTGACCACAAGCCCTCTGTTGTTTTGTGAGGCCCGGAATACTGAGTGTAGAGGCATGAGGAGCAGCACATGGCTATGGGAAGACTAGTTAGGAAGCACAGACTTCCTAAAGAACCATCATTGCATGATGATAACTTTATAAATGTATTTAATATGTCATTATGTTTCTTATGTTAAAAATAAATATCAGAAGGGAAAACAGCTTTTTTCTGGCAGAGGGTGAAATATTGGCTTTCCTTCTAACACTGCTTCAAGAAAAGCAGATTTAAATTATCTTCTGAAGAAATCTGCTTTGTAATTTACCAGGGATGTGTGGAACTTATTGACATGTAGGTGGGTTTTTTTTTATACCTTTATGATTTTTTAAATTTATTTAGTTTTTTTTTTTTTTAATGTGGTGCTGAGGATCGAACCTTACATGTGCTAGGCAAATGCTCTACCACTGAGCCACAACCCCAACCCAACATGTAGGTGTTCTTTTGATGGAACTATAACTGATCAAATTGGCTCCAAAGTAGTCTTCTACAGAATTAATGCTGTTTTTCATTTGCTCTCTCCTAAAACCTTGTAGAAGGTTGGAACTGAGTATTCATGTCAGCAGCTGAAGCTGTGCCAGTCTTTGTGGCACTGAACATTGCCATCTCCCATGTATGTCATCAGTTGTGCAAATCTTCTCCAGACTGAAGCTTACTTCCCTTTAATCATTAAATATCACAGCATCTATTAACTTAGCACTTATGGCTAAGAACAAAAACATAATTTTTAATCCTACAGTGTGGATATTATTATCCAGAGGTGGGGAAACTGAGTCTCAGGGCAATTATGTAAAATTCTTGCTATCACAAAGCCAGTAAGTGCTGGACCCAGATCTGAACTGATTGTACTGGTCTCTGAAATATTATCATTTCCACCAAAGTATACAGCCTTCCAATGCAGGGAGCTTTTATAAATTGAATTTATTATATATTAAACTGTATGTATATATATATATAAATAATATATACATATATTGTATATAATAATATAATAAATATATAATTATATTATAATAATATAATATATATATAATAATAATATAATAATATATACATACATAAATAATATATATATTATTTAATTCTTGATACATCCATTTGAAACTGAGCTGTGTAGAATTCTTCTTCATTTCAGACTCCACAAATATTTTTCTCCTATGTGAGGAGATTCTAAAAATATTCTGATTTTATTAGAATTTAGCTTCCTGCTTTTTGTCAAATATTTGCATTGATTGATAAGTAATACAAGCGCTACTTTTCTCCCTGTCTTTTAAGCACAATTTCTTTGTAGTATTTTTTGGGAAAAGGGTGAGGTCTTCCCTTCCCATGCTCACTCGTGTGTGTGTGTGTGTGTGTGTGTGTGTGTGTGTGTGTGTTGGGGGGATGTTGGGGTGGTGTGGTGTGTTCTCCCACATTGTTTCTTTGCCAGCTCTCCTCAGCCAGGTGCTCCTCTCACAGCCCTGTCAGCTGCACTCTCTTAGTTATAGATGAGGAGATCACAGCTTGGAGCTCGAGGACTGCAAGAGACTCCACAGAAACAGGAAATAAATATAGAACAGGACAGGAAGTAAATATGGAACAGGATCTTACCTCCCTGTAGGTATTAAGTATTGTTCCTCACCTCCTGTAACACCACCCTCCAAAGTTGTCCCATGTATCCATCTTTACTGAATGATTGTGGAAATATAACAGAGTCACACAGCATCTGAGGACAGAACTTTAACACAGCAAACTAAATAGGCCGTTTCCTGTTGTCCAAGAGGACGACCTCTTCCCCATTGCAGTTCCTGTTGTTACTCAGATCAATGCAGTTTTCTCATTTATTCCCCTCTCCTCCTCCCTTCCTCTGCTTTCCCTTTTTGAGTTCTCTGGGACCTGCCGTTAACTGAGTCCATTACTGAGCTCACTGCCACAGTCTGAAGAAAGTTTGAAATCACTACTTGAAAGTCCATTTTCCACAGCCTTTGGTGAGTGCACACGCTCACATTGGCAGCACAGACTCCATTTTTTCAGTCACAGATAGTACTCTGGTGGGTTTCTGTGCTGTGTACCAGGGGATTGTGGGCTTACCTCTGGTGTTGTGTGCCCCTGCCAGTTGACTGTAATTTTATGAGATAGTGATTTACGACGTGTGAGTCTGGTAGTGTTTCTTCAATAAGGAAATGATATCTAAAGCTGGTCTGCACATCTCTGCTTGTTTACTCTCCTCTCAACTTTTTACCATTCTGTTCTGAAGATGAGATGAATATTGTTTACAGAGAAAACTAAACAATACAAGTAATAAAATCCATTCTCAAGTACTATTGGTGAAGGGTTGCATAAGTCCTTAGCTTTTGAATTTAAACAGACCCTGTTTGTAAAATGGTTGAAGTGGGAGAGTTTGTTGAATTTGATGTCATTCAGTATGCTTCCTGGAATTCAAATACTGAGAGACTTTTATTATACCCCAAATAAAATAAATACAGTTTTCTTTATTCCTCATTGTTTATGGGGCATAGAATCATTCCCTAATAAAGCCTTTTCAGCTACCCCGTTTGTCTTGAGGCTCAGATAATTGATAAACCTGCAGTGATTACTGAAGTCACTCGTACTCAGCATCAATAACATGTTTAAACATGATAATATTCAAACATTTAAATTTCACAAATGGAGTTCAAATGGTCTGATGAGGATTATCTACATTGAAAAACAGTACTGTATATCTGAGCTGTACATATGTAAGCATTGCTTTAGCACATGATGCAGAATTATTTTTGCACCCCTTATTCTAGTTCTTGACACATGGTAGAAATGTAACAAATGTCTTTATGATTAAAAAAACAAGGAAGGAAGGAATTAGGAAGTAGACTTCCATTGTGGTATATGAATAATTGGTTCTAAAAATTTCCAGTCTTTTATTTTTTCACAAGTCCTTTTACTAGCACTATTGAGGCATCCATATGTTTTTCAGAATTATAATGATTATCATTGTGCTGATGAAAAGCATCTTGTGAACATATATAAAACAACTGCTGTTGAAATGTGTTTCTCATCTTTACAAAGCTGGTCAAAAGGAAGAGAGAAAGAGATTGGCATCCACTACTTGGACTGAGACCAAGACATCCAAACCATCAGATAGCTCCATTATAGGAAATTTACCACATGACCTCAAAGCAGTTCCCTAAAGAGGTAGTTGATTATAATGATGGGCCTGATATAATTCCATAGGATGCAGTTGTTACAATTAATTTCTTTAAAATGAGATATGTACCTTTTCCTTGCTGGGAATTTAAATGTGGGAAAATACCTAATCAGATATACTGCCACTAAACCAAAAGGTTATATAAACACCAATTATGCTACTACCCAGTTTAATGTTAAAATGAGACTGTGAATGCTAGAGACACATACAATCACTTCCTAGCAGATCGTGACCAAACTGATTAGTAGCTAAACAATAATCTTTAAGGAAAAATCCTAAATTAAACATGTTTTGTTTGTAATTTTTATCATATTTTGAATTTCCATTTGAGGATTTAGTTTTTTAGACTGCTGGTTAGGGTGTCACTTTTTCATAATGTTGTGATTATGTTGTCCACATGGAAAAAAATAGTGCATTTCCCCAAAGGGATAGGAACAGATGTGTAATCAGTAATTCAAATGTTGCATCCTTGAAGTCTTCATTCCTAAGGCTGTTAATCTCTGTTAAGGCAAACAATATTATGCTTTCTCAAAAGCAAAAGAAAATCTTTAGTCCTTTCTAGGATTAATATATTTTTATTATCCTTTCCATCCATGAAAGGCAGTAACTTCTGAGTTGCCTAAGTTTTGATACATTGGACTCAACAGGGAGTGGCCAGGAAAAAAACCAATTCTCCTAGATATTCACAGACTGTCAGCATGACTTCTTTGGCCACAAAAGATGTCTTTTTATGGAGATATTTTGTTGTAATTTCAGAAGGTGGTTGTTAGTTATCTTGGCTACAGTGCATTTAGCACATCTGG
Organism: Glaucomys volans; assembly: GCA_020662805.1. NCBI lineage: Eukaryota > Metazoa > Chordata > Mammalia > Rodentia > Sciuridae > Glaucomys > Glaucomys volans. The sequence continues at coordinate 581,651 of JAJEJO010049452.1, forward strand.
GATGTGTTCACATGAAGACGTTGGCTAAAAGCAGTGTCTTGTGGCCTGGGATTGACTCTGACACCGAAAAGACTATAAAGAACATTCCTTGCTAGTTGGCCTAACCCAACGAAGACACCTTCTGTGGGAGGCCCAGTCAGGAATTCATTTTCAAGTTGAACAACCAGTAAAGAAGTGGACCTTCTCAATTGTGGTAGAATTCTTTTCAAAATGGCTTAATGTGCTTTTAGTTCTTTCCCAAATTTCCCAAATTGTCTCCCAGACAATTATTTACAGTGTTGGTACCAGAATTTCTGACAAGGGTTCTACAATTATTTTATTTGAGTTAAAGTAATTTTGGGGGAATGACTCACATCTAAGCAACTACCACAATAACCCATCACAAGCAGCGCAGGCCACCAGGAAGCCCCAAGGCAAACTGTGACACAGGACTTGCTTCTCATCCAGCAAATCAGAACTTGATAAATGACAACATAAGTCAGTTCTGCTGAAACCAATGATGTGGCACTATTGGAGTTTTCCATTCTTAAGTGAGAATGCTTAAGATGCAGCAGAAGAATCCTGTTACATTTATACCTCATTTGGTTTTAGCACCAGAGTTTGTCTTAGCTAAAAACTATGTTTGAACCAATATAGATTCTTTTTCAACTTTAGTTGAAGTTGTAAGATATATTTTATATAGTGAAACATATGCATGCTTTTGGCTGACTGATATATTAGCTCACAAATATCTAATTCCAAGGTCTGATTAATATTGGAAAAATTAGCATTTTCAGGCAATTTATCATTTGTTGTTTTTTACCATTTTGGTGTTATTGTTGTTAGATCTTTATTTTACTTTTGTTGGAAGGTTTGGTGTAAAGTAAGAAATGTGCTAATGCATGAAGTTGTAAGCTCTTTTATGATTTGGATAATATTAATACTAGCAGGGAGAGCGTCAGACACATAAAACTTACACAGCACTTAGTATGTGCCGGGACCTGTCCCAAATGTTTTGTGTAATTTTAACTATTTAATCATCACAGAAACCCGATGATGGTGAGTGCTATAATAATTTCATTTGATTGAAGGAGAGAGACCCAGAGTGGTGAGGTAACTTGCGTAAGAGTCCCCTGTTAGTAAGATATATTTTATATGATGTTAGTAAATGGCATGGAGGGGATGTGAAGGTAGGCAGTGTGGTTGTAGAGTTAAGAACGGGATACAGGGAATCCACCCCTGAGTGTTACACAGAATAGTTAGAAATATTCTGATGAGGCTAGAATTGCATAAGAAGGATGTTGCTCATTTGACTTTGATGTTTATCATTCTGATAGCTACTTGAGATTTTAATTGCCCAAAGAAAACTTTAAAATATTGACCAATATAAGCATTATTTTAGTATACTGTGGCACAGTTCTGCTCTATGATTCGTTTTGAACAGTTTATTCTTCTAACAAGATAAAGGGCATTTTTAACGAGTAAGAAGCAGTTTTCATTTTCTTCTTCTTTTCTTTTTTTTAATAAAATGATATTTGTTGCTTGGTTTTGTTCTTGGAGTAGTGTGATTAAAAGGAGTGAGTAAGATCCTTTCAGAATGTAAAACAGGAGTAGATTCACAGGGATCCAGGCCTCTACTCACATCAGGTTCTCTTCCAGACACCCACTCTAGTTTGGGTTGTGCAATTTCATGAAAAGAGGCCTGGATTTTCCCACCTGACAGCTGTGTTCATTAGAGATGCACCAGTGGTATCTTGCAGGATCTGTAGAGGCAAGATTAGGTCAGCAAACTAGCACTTCAGTTCACAGGAGCTCATGTTTTTCACCCCAATTATAACTTCAACCCCATAGTTAATGTGTCTAAAAGTTCTTCCATGGCATCTCCTTCTGCTATGAGATACACAGGAAAAGCCCATTTGATTCCAAAGAAATGTTTTATTTTTCTTTCCCTTTTGAAAGGACTGTTCTTTAGTCATGTAGTGCTAGTTCAACTCAAAGAACCTTCTCTTTAAAGCAAACAAAACAAAACAAAACAAAAAATACACAGGCAGTGACCGTTTTCATTTCTCTTGTCTCCTCTAGACGCCCTTCTTGGGTTTTCTAAGGAAGAGTAGAGTCGCACTCACTGTGGGAATAGCTCTTATACCTCACTACTTTTTGTAAGACTAGTCGTCATCTTTATTTACTACACTCCTATGGAAAGGTCTTCAAGGAAGAGAACATGAAATCAGAAGCCATTATAGGTGTTTGTGTTTTAAGAATTTAAGTATTGATTAATAAAACTCCCTATAAAGATAAGCAACTGCTATCACTGAGTATCTACTAAAATTCCTGGCACAGAGTATTTAGGACATATTTGTTGCTCACCATGCACAAGTCAGTTCTGTTCCTTGAGTGTGGCTTAGAAGTGCATAAGTGCACATGAAACCTTCTCAGAGCTGATTACTATGCTTCCTTGAGACCCAGCACACAGCCCACTATAAACTTTTCAAGAGGAAGATCATATCCTGTTAGGATAATGCCTAGAACAGTCGGTACCTAACGAGTATTTGTAGAATGAAGAGGGAAGACAGGACCTGTTTACAGGTAATGATATGAGCCAAGAAAGGTGTAGAACACTTGGAGAAATGATCACATAGTTCAGTTTGATTAAAATGTAATGTCTGAAGACACAAATCATTGTCAAGTTGAGGTGGGGGGCAAATAGATGATTCCTTAAATTTGAAGCCTGAGTGACCAGAATAATTATTGTCTCTTTAAAATAAATAGAAATCAACAGGACAGCATATTTATCAGAGAATGAATATTTCATTCTGAAAAATGAGTTTGAGGTATCTGTAGAACGGCAAGACAGAGATGAGAAAATCTAAGTGGAAACAGAATGAGCAGCTTAGGAGAGCAAGGTCAAGGCTGGAGGAGACATAGTTGGCTGTTAGATCTGCAGAAGCAATTGTGCAACCAAGGATCAGATAAAATTGCAGTTGGGGAGGAAAGCACAACAAAAGAACTGAGGGCAAACCTTAAGAACTAGAGAAAGACAGACAACCAAAGTGTGAGAGAGAAGGAGCGATAAGAGCCACATGTCACAGCATAAAGAGAAGTGTGCTTGGGCGAGGGCTGTACGGGAATGGGAAATGGCCTGGATTTTGTAATCAAGAGTAGAGATTAGATCAGCTTCCTTACTGCAGAATGGGAGTGACACCTCAGTAGTTGTATTAATTTAAAAAGTTTAAACAAGTATTCTTTAAATAGTACTTTTAAACCATTCTTTCTATTAAATTAATAACATCTAAAGGAGATTTGGAGTTGTCATATTTCTTTCTTTTTCTTTTTTTTCTTTTTTGGTACTGGGAATTAAACCCAGTGGTACTCTACTAAGCTATCCCCAGCCCTTCTTTCCTTTTCTTTTTCTTTTTTTCTTTTTTTTTTTTTTTTTGGTTATTTTCTGGAGAGTGTCTTGCTAAGTCGCCAAGACTGGCCTCCAACTTGCTATCCTTCTGTCTCAGCCTCCTGAGTCACTGGGATTTTAGATATGTGCCGTAGTGCCTGGCTGTGTTTCTTATGCATGTGCAAGAAATTATATTTTAAAATGTTATATATAAAACTCCTACAATCAGTACAAAGTTGGAGACTTAGGAATTTTTGAATTGCATGTTTTATAAAGAAATACTAAGTCTTTTGCCCACTGTCTTTTGAGTAAAATTTCTTGAGTTTGAATATAATTCATTGTCTTATCAAGTTTAATTTCTGAGTGCCTACTATATACCCAGCTAGTTTCCAACCTTTGAATAAGGTTTTCTAAGTCTTTGTATTTCAATTCTTGGGGTGTTTGTTATTCTGTGTTATCTTTAGGAACTACTGATATTCTTACCAACTCTAAGACCTCCATTTTTTATAGTATTTGTGATTTTTCTAGAACATTCTATTTTTTTATTTCTGGAATAAGTAAACTTATTTTTAAATTCATTTTATTGAGGTATGACTGACATGTAAAAATCAATTTATATTTAATATGTATACCTTGATGAGTTTGGAGTTCGGGTATATCTGTGAAACCACCTCCATCGTCTATGTCATAACCCCATTCATCACTTCCAAGTTTCCTCCCACCTCCTTCATTTGTTATGAGAAGTAAAATTATTATTTTGGTACACATTTATGATTTTTTGCCTCAGAAAATATTATTTGATATATAATTAAAAAGTACTTAAAATCAGCATACTATAGTAACGCAGCCACATCAATGTTTATAGCGGCTCAATTCACAATAGCTAGATTGTGGAACCAACCTAGATGCCCTTCAGTAGATGAATGGATAAAGAAACTGTGGTATATATACACAATGGAATATTATTCAGCCATAATGAAGAATAAAACTATGGCACTTTCAGGTATATGTATGGAATTGGAGAATATCATACTAAGTGAAATAAGCCAATCCCAAAAAACTAAAGTTCGAATGTTTTCTCTGATAAGTGGATGAAGATACATAATGGGGGTGGGGGGAATAAGAGAAGAATGGAGGAACTTTGGATTGTGTAGAGGGAAATGAGAGGGGGAAGGGAGAGGGAGTTGGAAAGATAGTGGAATGAAACACACATCATTACCCTATGTACATGTATGATTACATGAATGGTGTGAATCAACATTGTGTACAACCTTAGAAATGAAAAGTTGTACCCCATTTGTGTACAGTAAATCAAAATGCAGTCCATGAAAATAAAAAATAAAAATAGAAGTAAAAAAAATCTCAGAGATCAAAACTACTCCCTGTCTTGAGATCAAATCCTAAAATCCAACAGACATTTTGATAGATTTCCACACATTATAAAAATAATTCCTTAGGTGGCATCTTATCTAGATAAAGTCATACAAATTTGCAAGCTTGTTTTAAAATAACAGGAAAAGGAAACTAGCAAATAAAATTGTGTTTCACTAATTTAACAAATGTATTGCTGGTAACATTTACTATTTTTATTATTTCATTTTAATAAATGTATGTGTTTGATAATAAAAAAAATCCATATCTTAGCATCCTCTATAATATACATTTTAAGTGGCATTTAATATACTGACATTTTCCACTTTCATTAGAAAAAGAAACAATAACTATCACTTTTCCTATCTTCTTATTAGGGTAGCACATTAAGAAAAATACTCCTGAATCGATACTTCAAAGGTGATTATGGAATTGGTATGAATGGACATCTGTCAGGAAACTATGCCAAAATTGCACAAGTGGGAGGTGAGCCTTCTCTCTCTCTCTCTCTCTCTCTCTCTCTCTTTTTTTTTCATTTTAGGATTCTCATGACTTTTTTTTTATGTCAGTGTTACTCTTATATTTTACTTAAATGACACAAATATAAAGTATTAATTTAAAGTGTACTATTAAAAACCTTTGTGCAGTTTGGAGTTCATTGAACAACAGATTTGAACATTGTAATTGATTTTGCCTTGAGATTTTTTGAAAAATAAGTAAATTAAGTATATAAATCAAGGACAAAAATAAAGCTATTTTTCTTTTTATTTTCTTGAGAAAAAAATTTTATTACACTTAAGTACAGGTGTCTGACATTTAACAAAAAGTTCCATTTTTATACACTTTTGGTAATTTTCAACTCAGTTTTCATTACATTTAACTATGTAGGAAAAAATTCTCAATGATCAATATTCTTACGTTGTAAGGATTTGAAAACATTGCATGCTAATAATGTCTGCCATTAAGTTTGGTTTGTTTGTTTTTCCTAATCACAGGAAGCTTTTCTGGACAAGATTCAGATAAGATGGGGATTTCAATGTCTGACATCCAGTGTCTGCTGGATAAAGAGGGTGCATCGGAACTTGTCATCGATGTTATAGTAAACACCAAAAACGACAGGATTTTTTCAGAAGGCATTTTACTTGGCATTGCCTTGCTTGAAGGAGGAAATGCGCAAACACAGGTGCCTGTTTATCGATCCTGGGCATTACATTTGTTATTTGTATTTCTCATTTACTTATCATAAAAACCAACAAACAAAAAGAAGAGCCTCACATTTTCCTTATAAATTTATTTAATTGGATGTAAAAACTACAGAGCTTCACAAATTATTCCCTAAAGCTGAGCATCCCTAGAAACATCAGTCTGACATTAGTCCAGGAATTCCACTACAGTGAGCGATAAGCTCACCTGCACACAGAGAATCCGACCACCTCCTCCAGAAGGTACACGCTTCCCTTTGAAACTCCTGCCAAGTTGCACACAGGCCCCTCCACACCCACAGGCAAATGTGCTGCGCGAGCCTGGGAGCTGGGAAGTGTTCCCAGAAAACACACGCTGCCCTCCGGCTTGCTGCTCAAGACTGATCTTTCTAGATTTGCCTGGGTCAATAAGCAAAACTGTACAACTGCAACTCATTGGAGTCCAAAACCCACTGTCCCTCCTCATAGCAAGCCAAAGCCACATCTAATTCAAATCTGGGGTACTTTGCTTTAGCTGGCCATTGAATATGTTGAGCAACAGGAACTGCACCATATGACACTTCCAATGGCTGCAGCTTTAGGAACAAAGGCCTCGTGAACAGCAAATGGCAGAGTGACAAAAACAAAAACAAAACAATCTCCAAACAATGATATTTCTTAGTGGGAAAAAAGAAAAGTGTTGAAAGTTCCCAGGGTACTAAAGCTGCAGCACAGATTCCTCTGAGGGAGGTTGAAGCAGGAGGTAGTGGAGGGATTTGAGTGGGTTTTCTTGGAAATTATCTCATCTCCTCTTACCAGATATTCAGTTGGGACTTTCTAAAGAATTATCTAGGCTACTTCATTAAATGTAGACATACAGAGTGTAAGGTTTCTTGACATCTCTAGAAGCAATCCTTAGCATTAATAGTATGCTATGGGTTCCTCTCTCTGGACCACTGAGGGTTATCAGATGGGATCATCCTTCATCCTCCATATTTGTGTTTACTTATGTCTTCACACTGCTGGAGAAGATGCCAGCTCGTCAGAAACTGCATATTCCACTTTTTATTTCCTGGCAAGTTGTTTCCTAGATTCTTTTATAACCAAAACGTCTTTTAGTCCTTATTTTCCTGATATTTCCTGATATTTCCTGGCATTTGTTACTGGTGACTTTTGTTTTTCTTCTTGAGACTTTTCCTGCCTGGGTCTTGGGGGACCCCCTTCTCTAGCTTCTCTTCCTACCTTCTACCATTTCTTCTTAGCATTCCGTGAAGTTTTCCTCTTTCTCTATTAACTCCCGAATCCTGACATTTCCCAAGTTTCTTTGGTCCCTCCTCTGTTACTTTACTTGATCCTCAACCAAATCTCATTCATGTTCACATCTTTAATTTCTGCTCTATGCTGATGATTCTCAGTTTATTCACTGAAGTCCTAGATGCTGCATCTAAGTATCTTCCAGAGATCTTTAGAAGATGTTGAACAAATATCTTAAGCTCAACACATTCCAAATGGAATCCACAGTTGTTCTCCATATGCCCATTCCTCCCTTTGCATTGTCTCTCTTGATGACTGGCATCTATTCAGTTGTCTGCACAGAAACCAAAACCAGCCTTCACCTTAACTTACCCTCGTTCTCTTTCTGGACATCCCCATGGATGACCAACCTCTGTGGTTCTGCCCTCTTAATATCTCTCCTATCCATACTCTATTTTTCAACCCTGCCTATCCAGCCCTCCTGACAGATCCTTCCTATCTTTTGCTGAATTGAGAGGAGAAGCCTTCCAAGAGGCATCCTTGCTTCCAATGTTGCCCTTCTCCAAATCATTCTCCCTGTTTCTTCCAAAGGTATCTCTCTAAAACCTGTTATTGCCCTGCTTCTGATGGTTACCTGCCTAACAAAGGCAAACTCCCTATTCTAGTTCATCAAAACCATCATGATTGAATCCCCTCAACTTTTCCAACTTCCCTTTTCCCTCTCTCCTTTCTCTTGTGCACCAGCTATACTTAACTTTTCAGTTCCAAAAATGTGTTATTTGTCATGTTGCTTTCTCTTCAACTCTATGGATTTCTAATGGAAGCTTTTTCTGACTTCCATGTCCCATTGGGAAGAACTCAGTGCTAGTTGCTGTGTGGCCCTCTGTGACCTGCAGACATCTTTAGCGGCACTGCCACTTTACTGGGCCTCTTCATGTGTGCTTAAGGCTCTGACTAATAAATTAAAAGCCTTAAAAGTTGAGACCACGTGTTCTCTTTGTGTTTGGTATCATATCTGACCCTATCTAAGAGTTCAATAAATGCTCAGAATTGAATGTATCTGTAAATGCTTCCAGTCAAATTCTGCCTTCTTCAGAGTCTTTCCTGTCTGGCTGGGGCATTTGGCAACTGCTCCCTTATCTGAGTTCCCACAGCACTTGCTTCTTTAATTCTTACTTGCTGCTTTGCCTTTGCTACCTTTTGTTGTTGTTGTTGTTTGTTTGTTTGTTTGTTTGTTTGTTTTTGTTTTGTCCTTTTTATTTGCACTGCATCCTACCTCTCCAATAAAAATTCAACTTTCTTATGTAGAGTATCAGGTCCTATTCTTTGTATCTATAATCCTTTTCAGCTATTCAATGGATATTTGTTGATGAAAGAGCATTAAATTACATTTATATGTAAAAATCTTACAAGATGACCTATGACAATCTCATTTGTTGGACTTCCCTGGTCAGATTCCTCACTTATGTACATCATTGTGTCACCTAAATGTCACCTGTGTTCTTCTGGCCCTAAGAGATCTAGTTGATATCAGCCTGAAGTCTGTACCTTTCCCTATTGCAGACTGAAATGCATCCTTCCCAAGACTCCTGCCAGTCCTCAGGTTTTACATTCTCAGTTTCCTTAGTCACCAATATTTCCTTAGTCACCTGTATTTTAGTTCATGGATTGTCTTGACAGACCTCCTTCTGTCATTGAGCTATGAATCAGAGCCCCTTTGTTAATTTCTACCCTCCTAACTATATAAGTCAATTTATATATTTAACATACTTTATTAAAGATTGGTTGGTGGGAGATGATAGAAGAACTTGTATTTCAATTTCAAATACTAATGATAACAATAGGAAAGAGAACATGAAGTCCCAGGCACCATTCTTGGTGGTTTATATGTATTGGCTAATCCTCAAAAAACTATGAGGCAACATGAATTCTTACAGAGGAAGAAACAGCCCCAGACTCACCACAGCTACTTGGTGGAGTCAGGATTCAAACCCATGCAGTCTGACTCCAGATTCTGTACTCACAGCCACAATAAACATCTCCTTTCTAGAAATAACCTGGGAAGTACCACTGACCGACTCATCCTGCATTGTGCCCCTGTCCTCTCTTGTGTCTCTGGTTCATTATTTCACTTCCCTTCTCAGCCCTTCCATTTCCAGTCTGCCTTTCCTCTTTGGACCAAATCCTTCCTCTGTCACACAGATGTGTATATCCATTACCTCTGGCACCTAAAAGAACTTAGCTCTCCTCTTACACTCTCTGCAGCCCCCTAAGATACTTTCCAAAGCAAAAACAGTATCTTTAGTAAGAGAAATCCTTACCTGTCAAGATTATATGAAACATACTTTTAATCTTCTTTAACTCATGCTGTTCAATACTATAGAACCTTGGTTTTTAAAGGTGTTGTCTATGTAAATGATCTGTTGTTTTGAATTTTTATTGTTATTTTATATTTTAGTGGTTTAGAGTCAGAATATCTAGATTTAAATCCTTGCTCTATCACTTACTTACTGGTTATGTAATATTGGGCAAGTTGCTTACCTTCACTAAATGCATTTAATTATCTGTAAAATGGCGAAAGAGCACCTCATTCACCACACTGTTGGACTGAAGGTGTCCACGATGTGATGTGAAAGATCTACATAAACTGGAAAACTGTTTCAGAAGAGCCACAACATTTCCGTATCTTCCTCATTAATATATTGGGACCTCCTTCCACCTTCCAACCATATTATTTAAAAAATATTAGGGCTTAAACTTCAGCTTAATTTGTGGGACCATAGAAATCTGTGAATGCTGTGTTTATCCTTTGAACCAACAGAACCAGCTTGGCTGTTGGGCTGCAGTTGCTATGGTTACGGTGACTTTTGGCTGTCTTCCTTGAGGGTTGCTCGCCTTCTACTGGGAGCTTCCTCTTGAGTGAGTGGAGCAGGCATTTCCTGCCTCATAAATGTCCTGTGCGCATGCGCTGCCCACATAGGAAATTGCCAGACCTGATGCCATTAGAATCTCTCATGTCCCCAGATCTGTGGGCTGTGGTTCCAGGGACTTCTTTAGGAAAGCATATCTGAGAGAGTCAGATTCTCCAAAATGACCTGTTTAGATTTTCTTATTTTGGAATATGGAGAGTTCTCCTTGATCTAGAAATCATTGTTTTTATACTTTTTTTTACACTGCCTCTTGTTAAGCTTATATAAATCTTTTTATTACTATAGTTATGATTATTATCTTCATTAATTTTTTGCTCTATTTCTCTGATTCTGTTGTGACTGTCTTAGAGTTTTCTTATTGATAGCTTATAATCCCCCCCATTTCAAATTCTGCCTTCTCTGGAGTACATCACCTTTCCTGTCTTACCTCTTCTGGCTACTTCAATAAGACATTGATCAAACAATGATTAGAGTAAATATCTCTAAGGCTCAGTATTTCCACATCTTACTAAGATAATTTTATCATATTTTTGATGTTGAATCCTTTCTACATCATTATTCATCATACAGCAGGATTTATTTAGAGTTGGATTTGTCCTAGACCCCATGTGAAGCAATGTAACTAATGAGTACTGAAAAAACTCAGTGCCTATTTATCAGTAGGTTCCTATGAGTGAGGTTGTCATGGTAACTATTCTAAATTAAATGTACTATAATTTAGATAAAGAAAAAATTAACTTCATAACATAAGCTCATATTTTATACAAGATAATCATTGGACTTATGGGTTTTTTTTTTTTTTTTTTAGATTACAAACCTATGAGGGCAGGGATTTTGGTTGCTTTTCCTTTTTTGTTCTATCCTTGGCACTGGCATAGGGCTGGCACATGGCAGGCATTCAATAAATGTGCTGAATCAGTGTGTGACTTTGTAACAATATAAAGATCAAAGAACCCTTTCCATACAACTTCTTACAATAACCTTATGATTTAAAAGATATAAAATCAGTAAGGATAACTGAAATAGCATATTAAAATATTTTTCAGTAGATAGTGCCAAGTCAATACTAGCTATTATTAGTTCTCATTAACTAGTACAAGAGCCTGAAAGGCTGTCAGTTTATAAAGTAATAATGGGTAGTACATTAAATGTGTGCTTTTATCTGTAAAGCTTGTGTTTATTCCAAGCATAAAAACAACAGTTTTTCTCCTCTTGGGTATTGATACCTTAAAATATGTTTTCTTGCAGTATTCCTTCTACCAGCAGTTGCATGAACAAAAAAAGTCAGAAAAATTTTTCAAAGTTCTCTATGATCGAATGAAGGCTGCTCAGAAAGAGATAAGATCAACAGTGACGGTGAACACCATTGATCTAGGAAGCAAAAAGAGGGATGAGGACAGTGAGTTGGTGACATCTGGCCCACGAGTGAGAGGTAAGGAACTCCTTGGCTCTGGGGGAGAATAGAGTGAGAGAATCGTGAAGAGAAGGTGACGTAGCATTTAGTCCTCTCTTGTCCTTGTCCTCTCCTTTATCTTGGCCTAATTATCTCCTCTGTGGCTCTGAGCATGAACTTCCATCCATAAAGAGTTTTGGTCATGGGCCCTGCAGGGCCAAACTTAAATGGCGCTTAATCAGTGTGAAGCAACCAGTGGCATGAAAACCGTTTGATTTTACTGTGGCATGTGTGGTAAAGAACACCTGCCTAAAACCTTTAGAGTAACCATGAAATTTTAAGATTTGGAACAAAATCAGTAGCATTAAACTCTAACAAAAAAATCCTGGCATTTGAAATAACAAAATTATCACAATATTAAATACAAATCATAAAAATGTTAACATTTTGAAGTGTGTCGTATTTTTCCTTCTTGTATATATAAATTCATAGGGATGTGTGTGTGTGTGTGTGTTTCTGATATAGATATCAGAAAATCCTAAAATTGGCTAAGGATTGAAATCTTTTCTTATGTTCCACTGCAAATGTTAACTTTTTAGTTCTCACCTCAAATTCCTTCTGGGAAATTGTTATATCTCTTGTCAGATGATTTTTTAATATAGTTGTTAGACAATAAGGGTCTCTGGTTGTCTTTTTTTTAACTTAGAAAGGAAATTAGTCCAGAAATATAAGAGTACTACTTTATTTTCAGTAAGAGATTCATCACTACATTTAAAAGAGGGTATGAAAGGGCAATTAACAGAAGCTTCTTCGGCAACATCTAAAGCATATTGTGTATACAGAAGAGAAATGGATCCAGAAATAGACATTATGTGCACAGGCTCAGAGGTGGGAAACGCGGAGGAAAAATCTGCAGAGGAAGTAACAATGAGTCCCGCAATTGCCATCATGCAGCCAATCCTGAGATTTCTTCAGTTACTGTGTGAGAATCACAACCGGGAGCTGCAGGTATTTATTCTGTTTTTTGTGAAAGCTGAGAATAAGCCTGTGGTTATAAGGAATTAAACTCAAATAAAGCTAACAAGTAGTTTTAGAGAGTGATTTGGAGAGACTATCAATAAAAACAGCAATGCTTTTCTGAAATTGAAGAAAACTTTTATATCAGTGAAGAAAAATGAGAAGAAAATTCCTTTATGCAAATCAGATGCACACATTATCATCCTGTGTACCTACAACTCAAATCTTTTTATCCTCAGTGGGCTTCATCTATCCCAGTATTTTTACATTTGTTGAGGAAGGTCAAATTGGTCTCATCTATATCTTTCATGGTTTTATAGAGTTCAGGGGTTTTCATAATTTCTAATTCAATTTATATTTCTTGAGTGAGGATACTGAATATGTTTTATGTCTTTATTAGAAACAAAGTTAATACAGAGAAGGATTTTTTTACATCAGTGAAGGTTGATACCTTTGTACATGAGTACAGCCCATGTTTTAATATCTTCTTTACTATGTTGTACTTTATCAGACAGATGAACTTAGGGATGCCTCAGAATTTAGACCTTAGACCTTTTTTTTTTCTTTTGCATTATTTAATATGTCAACATGGCAAAGCCATAGGAAATGTTGAAACCATTGATTGACCTGATTGAAAATGAGTGAGTACGCTTACCTGAGGAGGTTCTAGTCAGTCTCAGGTATAGCACACCCTCCATCATGCCAGGTCATCCACACTTCCAGGTGGTTTGGCTGGCAAAAGACTCCATTAATGAATTCTAGTGGAAGTGACTGAAGTCTGCAGTGCCTCTCTCCTTGCATTTTCACTATAGGTGTTTCTAAGACCACCTGCACAGAGTAGGGGATAATGGAGTGTGAAGTTTTTTCTGGTGAGGGTGTAGAGTGCAGCGGTTCTGAATTGGTGGGAGATGGTATGTTCAGACATATTGGACTAAATGTCCTCCAAGGGGATGAGAAACTTGGAAATTACTGATGTTTGAAATCATGACTCTAGTGGACCATCCCATCACAACTTGGGGAGAGCTTCTGCAACATGGTTGGCAGGCCAATCCAGAAGCATTCCTTCCAGAGAGAGGGTACTGAATGTGTGCCTACATGCTTGTCCTAGCCCATCTAGTCTGTCAATGGAGGGAACAGATAGATGGTATATATAACAGATTATAGAGCATTTGGATATTTTACTGATAAGAGTATGGGATCAAACAATACAGGAAATTGCTACATTTAAAATAGTTTTAAGAAGAATAAATGGTAGAAATAAGTTCAAGTGAATAAGTTAGTTAAAATAATAAATATAAGCAACACATTAAAATAAGATATAAAACTCTTCCTTCCTCCTTACCATTTCACTAGCTTATTCCCCAAAGAAAATCACTATTAATAGGTTGTGTTTCCTTGTAGAAATTTTTGTGCCCATATAAACATTGATATGCGTGCAAACCTTTTAATAAAGAAAATGCACATTTCATAGTATTCTCCAATTTACTTCTCATTTATTATTATACCTTATTACTAAATTACATGTTGTTAGGTTATGCCTATTAGTACATACTGATGTGACTTATTTTCTAGCTTCACAATATACCTGGGTTTGGATGTACTATTAATGGTTAAAGCAGTCACTTTGCCATAGGTCTGACAAGAGTTTTCTCTCTAACAAGCAGTATACAGTCAACCTCTTTGTAGATAGATTTGGCATAACTTTTTGAAATTTTTGATAATGCTTCCAAGTTGTATCATTTACAGTCAATAAACAATGAAGCTGCACTACCTGTCAGGACCATTCACTTGAAATTTGACGATTTCTCTCCCTAATGAATTTCTTTTTATATTTACTTTTTCCTTCCCTTTTCATACTTATTATTTCTCCCTCACTATATAGTTTTAAAATAATGACATTGAGAAGTGTTCATTATGAACTGTACTGATTGGTACAGATCCTTGAGCTAAAACCTACAGACCTTTTCCCATCTTAAACCTAAGATAAAATTAGTAAATGTGAACACTTTCTTATAAAGAGCATTTCCATCCCATACTACCTCAAGGATCTTTTTGAGTTAGGAAAACACATATGTAACACAGAGAACTGAAAATAGTTATTTTTTTAAACCCCTCTGATGTATTTTCTTTTGCCCTCAGAACTTCTTGAGAAATCAAAACAACAAGACAAATTACAACCTTGTCTGTGAGACCCTCCAGTTTTTGGACTGCATTTGTGGGAGTACAACAGGTGGCCTGGGCCTGTTGGGTCTTTACATCAATGAAAAGAATGTAGCGCTGGTCAACCAGACCCTGGAGAGCTTGACTGAGTATTGCCAGGGCCCGTGCCATGAGAATCAGGTAATTGTGAAAGCGGTTCCTCTTGCAAAAGTCATGACTCATGAGCAGAGGGCCAAGTCAGGGAAGCAGCCAACCTTTGTGTACATTTGAAAGATCTTTCTTCTTGCTTTGCCAGACATTTTTACTTTCCTAACAAAACATACAAAGACTGAATTATAGAGTAGTGAATACTGTGCCATATCTTTATTTAATTTCATCGTAAAAGCAAATTCCCATGAAAATGTTCAAGATAATAGTCAGAATTACTGAAGAAAGGGTAAAATATGTCTCTTCCCCAAAGCTCAGTTTTCATCTGTAGTGAATCTTTCCAGGATCATAGAATAAACTTCCTTTTGGCCCACTAGTAGGGGTAGTGTATATTCTGTCTTTTATATTCACAGGATGCTTATGAAGGAGATGTTATTGCTCCTATTTTGCTGATGAATGGGTTCTGACTCAGGAGATTAAGTGACTTCCCAGTGTCTCAGAGTGCCAGAATTGGTTAGTTGTAGAGCCATTCCTAAAACTCAAGACTTCAGATTCTGAGTCTAAATGGAGTATTCTTTTGACTATATTAATTTTGGAGGGTGGCACAAAGTTCAGTTCTGTTTTCTAGAATGTATGTCTCTGATTCTGTTTTGGTTTTGGATATCAAGGACACATTGTGGGAGAAGACGTTAACTTTTGGTGAGTAGAGGAAAGAGGAGCCAGATGGTATTTTTGCATCCATGCAAGCTTTATAGAGCTACCATCACAAGTATGGGCTTAATCACAGAAATTTCTGGATATTGAGGTTAATGAAATCATTGAGAACAAACATCAGTGGTTGACAGAATGTAAAAGAGAAAAAGAAATTTGTTTTTGTATTGCAAATTATATACACACAGAGTACCTGTGTGTACATGTACGCATGTACGTATGTAGGAACATATACTCACACACACATATACATTATAGGTACATAACACATGTAAACAACATAAAACATGTGCCCAAGTAAAACATGACAATTACTGACATAAATAATTTGTATAGGGCTAATTTTCCTTCTCTGTAATGTGCATATGACACATTAAGAGTTTGTGAATTTTTCCCTGAATTTTTTTGGATTCTGTTTCAATTTCCTAGGGCAATGATACAAGAAAACCTAATGGTTGATGTTTAAGTTAAGAAAAATGTACAAATTTAGAGATTTGGTTTTATTGTTGATAAATCATTGTCTATCTAATGTAGAAAATATGTATGCCACACATTTCTATTACTGTTTCATAGGCAGCCTGTAAGAATGTTCCCAACTCATGGTCTTATGAGAGGGTGAAATTGAGTTTTGAAAATAATTTATTAACACCAAATAAGTTCTAAAAGTAAAAACTAATAATAAAATAACTCAAACCTCACATATAATTCCCCATGCTCTGAAAATGTGTGGAAGAAAAGAAGATTGCTAGCAAATTCTAGAAATGGACTGCAAATAGATTCCCTTTAAGTTTAGCAAACATTTCATGGGCAGAAAAACTTAAGGAAATAGTGTGGAAGGTGGGTGGAAAACACTTTTCCTTTGTGTCAGGGGAGTGAAATTTCCTTGTATGAAGAAAAAATAAGGCCCATGCTAAAAAGTAGTCATGTCAGAGTTGTCTTGATATTCCCCTTTCTCATTTAACTCAGCAGGGTTTTGTTTTGTTTTTTTTCAAACTGCATGGCAAGGTTCTATATTGTAACATAGTCCCACAAATCCAGCCCTCAAACCCCTGGAGTTTTAAGTTCTGTAAAATTAAGTTCAGAACCCTAGTGCAGTGATCTTTACCTTCAAAATGTGCCTATTTGTGTCTCAGGATGTTTTATGTAATTTCCCCAATCAAAACTTCTCTTATAGATCACCCAGGTTTAAGAAATCTGCCAAACTTTCCCCTTAATCACCATAATTGACAGTGTGTTCCCCTGAATTTTAGGAGATTCCCACATCACCTGTCTATGCTGCTATCCAGCACATGCAGCAGCACCTCTCGCCACCAGTTGAGCATTAAGTAACAACTAAATTAAAGTGCTGCATCAGTCCTATGAAATTTATTTACAAATCTCCCTATTTCATATTCTCTTATGATGGGTGAAATCTTACAACTGTAAGTTTAAAGAACTCCTCTGTTGATGGCTGTATTAAAAATTTATTGGCCAGAAGAGTATTTAACTTCACCAGTGGTCTTTGAAATTCTGAAAAAATAGTTCATTTTAAAAGACAGGTGCTTCACAGAGTGTCTCTCTCTCTTTTTGCCCTGTATCCAAAACCTCTTAACTAATACCAATCAATTAATAAACACCACACAAAATAATAAATCAAATACTTAAAGTTAAATCTTAATTATGTTCTAAATGTCAAAAAATAAAAGTGATTCTGCTTTTATGTCCTATTGTATCTAGTGTTATTAAGTTGTAAATAAAAGGTTATTTTACAAATAATTTGTTTTTTAGACCTGTATTGCTACTCATGAATCTAATGGGATTGATATCATCATTGCTTTGATTCTGAATGACATAAATCCTCTTGGTAAATACCGAATGGACTTGGTGCTCCAGCTAAAGGTAGAGTAAATCCTTTGTTCAAATGGGAAAAGTTACATTCTCTATGTAAAAATCCTTCCAGAGTTGACTGTCAGTCTTCAAACAGCTTTTGTCAAATGCAAGATGTTATCAGATTTTCAACTAATGAGTTGACAGAAAGGGATTGTAAAATCAAAAGACTCACACCATTCCTGATAAAATGTAAATTTAGCTTCGGGAATGTTCAATTGCAAGCTCCTGTGTGGGTGTTCTCTCTAGCAGCGCCTTTTTTCACTACTTCCTTGCTGTTTTTATTTTGTAATTTTTATTATACAGAGAAGCAAAATGTGCTGCATATTGACCATATAGTGTACTTATAGCCCCTCTCAGCTATAGCAGGTCACAATTCATTAGGTGATGTCAAAGGAGCAACACATTTTAGTTTTATGTCTTTTTTCTTTTGAAATTCCTTTTACTTTAGAATCTGAATTCCCCTCAAAAATATCTTGTCAGATTCACACTCCTGTTAAGAGAGCCCTTTAATTCAAGCCTTGTACCCACTTTCAGCAGTTTTGTTTATCAGAAGTCAGAATCACAATGGCATTTAGAATTTTTTCTTCTTGAACTTTTTGTTGAAATGAAAGTAGACAAATGAATACACACAAGAAACTATATAAATCCCAAATGCTAAGGCATAATATTTAATTGAGATAAATTATTAAAGACCACATTAAATTTGTGTTCAGTGTTGAACACGTTTATAAAAACACACACAATCACGGGTAAATACAATTTCTTTGCAAAGTCAGGGCTATTCAATATCATAGAAAGCATATAAATAAGTTGAACTTTGTATGGGTAAATTTATGGCCAAGAAGAGTAAAAATTGTATTTTTATGATTCTGTTTCTAAATGTGGGTTTAGGTATCAGAAGAAATATACCTATGTCCTCCTTATGTGAAGGTTGTACTAAAGTCCCCAAGTAAGCCAGTACTTCTTTTTGCAGAAGAGATGAGTTTATGTCTTTTCACTGTCATCGGTGAGCTTCGAGTGCTCCGGTTCAGGACAGAATGAAGGTGGTCCCCGCGTAGACAGCACTTGTACCCTTTGACTTGCTGGCAGCAGGCTTTAGTTAGGGATACATCTGGGTCTCTATGACAGTCAGTTTCGTTTGAGTTACATAAAAAATTTTGTAAGTTTATCTTTAACCATAATTCGTAAAACAACAACAACAACAACAACAACAACATGTACATGCCTTGGTCTTTGACTTCAGAAACCTTTCATTAATCTAAAGACTATACTTTTACATTAATATGTCTTAATGGAGGGAGAAAATTAAAAATAATGTTTGGGCCAGGTGCTGGGGTACATGCCTGTGATCCCAGTGACTCTGGAAGCTGGGGAAGGAGGATTGCAAGTTCAAGGTCAGCTTTACAAACTTAGTAAGACCCTGTCTCAAAACACAAAATAAAAAGGGCTGGGGTAGTAACTCGATGATTAAGTGCCCCTCGGTTCAATCTCCCTTGCCAACAATAAACAGATAGATGAATAAATAAAGTATGGGCATATAGATTACTTACAAATCCAAACCTATGTAAAAAATTAAGTGGGTATGGGTTAATAGTACAAATATATAAGATATCCCAATAAAAATATTTTTAACAAATATTTCTTTCAATTTTTATTTAATAAGCACAATTTATTTGTATCTTCTAAAATATGGTGGTTTGATAAATCAAGGTTTGTCTGAATACCAAATGTACAGATTTGATTTGAAACATTTTAAGTACAGTTTTTTACTTAAAGAATGAAGTGAATGTAGTTTCTAAACAGTCTGTGAGGTTTTGTACACATTGGCTACCATAAGAATAATGTCTGCAAGACATAAAGATATATACTGATAAATTTGAGGGACTTTCATTGGTAGTGGGCTTTAATAAATTCTCTATAACATTATACAGATGCTGTGTTAAAGTATTAAGGTTTTATTTTACATAATTCATTCAAATTTGATTGCTTAATTGCTCATAACTTTGTATTTTATGCACTCATTTAGTGTAATTCTTTATGAATTTTTCAAACATATTTATTGTCCTTTATTTTTTAATTTTGTTTTTTACCACTGGTCTTTAAAAATGAAATGCTGAGTTTGTAAACAGATAGTATTTTTTGTTTTGTTTTGTTTTGTTTTGTTTTGTTTTGAAGAATCTGGCTTCCATTGGAAGAAAACCCCCTATTAACTCTGACACTTCCATTTGATTTTTTTAGTCTATATAGGCTCTTATACTTTAAAATTGATTCAGACTTCAGGAGGTCATTTACAAGATTTCTTTCTATTTTTCTGACATAGTATGAAAAAGAAAATTGGTCAAAAAATACCGTATTGCCGAAAGCATTCTGAAATTGGATGTATTTTTAAGCTATTATGTATTGGTCCTGCTGCGCGTGATTCGTTAGAGAGCCCTGCTCATGTTGCCAGGGAGTAAGTTTTGAATTCTGTGGAGGTCTGTTCAGATGGCTCTAAGGATTTAAGCTCTTCACTAATCCTGAAATCCTATTTCTTAGTTATGTTGTTTATGCAGGATCCCACATTATAAAAATGGGTATTAGAATTGGTGCAAATCTGCAAAAGATGAAAATGGAATAAAACTACTAAGATCTTTTCTCTGTGGGTCAGTGGCTTTGGTGCCATTCACACCTTTTCATCTTCATCATCTTCTAGATAGTCTTCATGGAGTACTTCTGGAATAAAGGGATAGGTACTAAAATTAAACAGTAGAATTACTTTGCATAATCTTTTAAAAATTAGTATGCTGATTATCCACATAGATTGAGCACTGATTCAATTTAATATTTTATTCTATAAAAGATATTAACTTTCACTTGTTTTGAAGTGCCTTAAAAACCATTCATTCTACCTCTTTTGTACTATCAGAGATTATATGTGAAAATTAAGATCTGGTCTAAATGAATCTAACAAAACACTGGGTATCTTTTAGCCATCCAGAATTCTATTGCAGTGCTACTTAAAATCATGGCATACAGAAATATCTTTCATAATGTCTAGAACTGGCTCTGTGCAGAGGATAGCGTATTGAACTGAAGCCAAGCCTTCAGTGGTCATTCAAAATGTCTAGGATATTATGCTTTCTGTGATAAGACTTTCTATAACTTTGTGATGCCCACTTGGATTACAAATTATTTTAGAAACATTTTTTATATCTCTAAGTAAAAATGAGATAATGTATTTATAAACAAAATAAGAGCACATGAAATAGTATAAGCTATTTCATTCTCTATTAAGCAAAAATAGAAAATATTATTCTTGGACTGGGAATGTAGCTCAATGGTAGAACACTTACCTACACAAGGCCCTGAATTCAACCTCTGGTATGGCAAAACAAAACAAAACAAAACAACTAACCACAAAAAGAATATATTATTCTTCTACAGTCCAGATACTAAACATGCACTTTGCATGTAGTAAGCAAGCACTCTACCACTGAGCTACATCCCTAGTGGGCTTGTTTGTTTGTTTGTTTGTTTTACTTTTATTTTGAGACAGGTTCTTACTAAGTTACCCAGGCTGGTCTTGAACTTGCTGTTCTTTTGCCTTAGTCTCCAGAGTAGCTGAGATTGCAGGCATGTGCCACCACACCTGTGTTATCAATAAATTTATATTTCTGACTCATAAATTTTGTATACTAGTTTAACCTATTTAGAATTTTGTCTTGCTAATATTTCATTTTAAAAACAACTGTGCTAATTTCTTTAAATTATATGCCATTTCTATAAAATATGTCATTGATTCCTGTTCACTTTTTTTCTTATTAGAATGTTATGATAGGAATGACTATTTAGGAAATAAGGAAGGAAAATATATTTGCATTCAGAATACATGTAGTAAATCAATTTTGTACTTAACAGCACCTTTCCACCAATAGGTAAAATATCCATTGTTACATCTTTCATGATTCATTAGATTTATTTTGTATTGACAGTGATGTAAAACATCCTATTTTAAAATATTAATAAGACAAAAGAAATTTTCAGTTTTCAATTCTGGTTGATTAAAAAATGGTCCTGGCAATCTCAATTAAAACAAATGAAGGGGAATCACGAGTCCATGAAACAGTCTTTATGTGTGCATTAACTCAGTCTGTGTCTCTAGAACAATGCCTCCAAGCTTTTGCTGGCGATTATGGAAAGCAGACATGACAGTGAGAATGCAGAGAGAATTCTTTTCAACATGAGACCTAGGGAACTGGTAAGGAAAAATTTTAAAGCTGTGTTAATAATGTGTGGCCTAATAGGGAAAAGTTTATAGTATGCATGTCAGAGAAAAAGGTTAGTCACTTTCCCTCTTCCACTGAGGCCTAACGGGACATCATGACTCACCATTACAAGCTCTTCCAAAGGCCTATTGGAATGGGTCCTATGACTTCTTTTATTTTATCTACTCTGAGTACTTCTCTTTACCAAATTGTTACAATCTACTAAAATCTATGCAAATGCTTTTTGCCAGAAAAAAAAGAAAGTTGACTTTAGTTTAATAGTGTCTCTAGTCTGTCAGCCCTCTGTGTCCATGAGTCCCACATCTGTGGACTCATCTAATCATAGAACAAAAATGATTTTAAAAAATTATGCCTCTATTGAACATAGGCAGACTTTTTTCTTGTCATCATTCCCTAAACAATATAGTATAATAACTATTAGTGTAGTATTTACATTTTATTAAGTATTACGAGTTATCTAAAGATAATTTAAAGTATGTGGGAGGATGTGTGTAGATTATATGCAAATGCTACACCATTTTTTATGAGGAACTTGAACATCCCCAGATTTGGTATCCTCAGGGGTAGTGGAACCAATTTCTCATAGATACTGAGGTATGACTATATATAAGGAAGGTATGTAAAAATTATTTGTGAACTATCTCCCAGATCGTATACCCATTTGACAAGTAAAATTAATACATATTTTTGGTAGTTGCTTTTACCTGAGAAATGTTGTGTGATGCTTGGCCTAGAGGAAATTGTGCAGAGATTTGATGGTGATTCCACAGAGATCATTAATGACTTCCTATTGTGGAGTTATATTTTCCTTCTCTTTCATGGCATGAAAATTATAAAGTAATACGGACATGTTTTAAGTGCACTGAGTTTCAAAGGCATTGAGGACATACTAAAGCCAGATTGCTCAGTGCCCCAATGACTAAGTCCCATACTTGGGACCATAGTTGATGCTATGGGGAGACCCCTATGGAAGGCTGATGCCATTGTCTTCTGCTTTATTAGTAAATAATGGAGTAAAGGAGAGAGATAAGATGCTGTGTGATTTAAACACATGTTTAATGAGAGCTTTGGATCTGTAAGCAGTAGGTTAAGAAGTATAGCACTATCCCTATCATATGGTTAAGTGGGATGATAATTATGAATTTAATCAACAACAGAACTGTGTGATAGTTTTTTGAAAAATATTAGTTCTTGACTTGCTGACTCTCCACTGGAAGGAAGTTCCTTGAGAGTAGATGCCCTATTGTTTCCACTTATTATTATCACTGTTGTTGTTATACCAGGTCCAGCACCATATCTGTCTGTTCCCTCATAGGGGCTCAGTAAATAATGGTGCTTCTTAGGATTCTGGATTTCTCATAAATATGGAAACTTTGACTATATTAACATTCAAAGTCAAAGCAAAAGTTTCCAAGGAAGATAAGAATTATAGGATTGTAGGACTATACTTTATACTCATTTAAAGAGAGAGAGTTTCCAAAGATATTTTCATTTTGAGTCTTTTATACTTTTGAGTCTCATGAAGCTTCCCAGTTTTAAATTATGATTCACAAAAATGCTAAAACATATGTGTGGCATTTCAAACCTTGTTCCTTTTTTCTCCTATTAGGTGGATGTGATGAAGAATGCCTATAACCAAGGATTAGAATGTGATCATGGGGAAGAGGAAGGCGGAGATGATGGTGTTTCCCCAAAGGATGTTGGACACAATATCTATATTCTGGCTCATCAGGTGTCACATTTTATATCCTTATATTATTTTACTTATCAATCATGTTTTATGTCAGTGACTTCTTGTCATATTTTCTAGTTCTGGTCCTTTCATTTATTTAGCACTTGTCCTCCTATGTTTGGGTTAAAGAAAGCAGAATGCCTGATTATGCACTCCAGGGTAAGCTAGGGGACAGTCTACAGGAAACCAGTGGTTGGCACCAAAAACTGCTAGGCCAGGAGGAAGGAAGGCACTGTCTCAAGTCAGATACTCAGGAGTAGGTAAAATATGGCAATAGAGAAATCCTGAAGAGAGAAAGAGAGGCTCCTGAGAAAACAGAGAATGTGAAGTAAGGGCAACACTCAAGTCTAACTAGGACAAACCTGGCAGGTAGCTGCTGGCCTACTTGAATTGTAGATGGACATACTCTGTGCCAAAGCCATAAAGTAGCAACCTCTAATTGGTTTCAACCGGACTTCTAACAAATGTGAGGCTAGCTTTCAAGTTCGTTCAGAAAAACTGTTTCCTCTTCATGATGTATAAAAACCAATTCTTGGTAAGAATTATTTGGCAAATTTAATTCCATTAACATGAAACTTAAATTTAAATATGCATTTTTGAATGCAGATTTGCTTAGAAGTTAAAAACTTTAAATACATTTGTAAATTTGATTTTGTCTATAATAGCCCCCTCTTTTTTTCAGAATAAAATTCAGAATTTATAATTCTTCATAATCTTTTTTCCTATCTCCCATTGACAATCCTCCTGCTTACTCATTCATTTTATTGGTTGATTAAATAAGGAATGATCGATATAAGGTCAGATTCTGAGTAGATTTATTTTTAAAGGTTGCTCTTTGGACATTTCTTGTGCCCTTTTCTACCCTTTGTATAACTGTGTAATTAATGTAAACTTGAATATAATGTTTACAAAGGCTTCTGGGAAGGAGTCAGATTTTTAAAGCTACTAACAAAAGAGACTGCTATTGTTGCATGATCTAGTTGGGACATTGAGAAGATTTTAAGATCTCTTATTGTGTATCAGGTTGCACATATAGATCAGAAGGAAGTGAGGGTAAATGAATTATAGCTGCAAAGACAAAAAAAAGCATTTTAAGTATTGAGAAACAAAAAGCAAGATGAAGGATG
The DNA here is from genome assembly GCA_020662805.1 of Glaucomys volans. Classification (NCBI taxonomy): domain Eukaryota; kingdom Metazoa; phylum Chordata; class Mammalia; order Rodentia; family Sciuridae; genus Glaucomys; species Glaucomys volans. Next base: position 606,175 of record JAJEJO010049452.1, read on the forward strand.
AGTTGAAAGAAGCAGACAATGAAGATTTAGGCTATGGAAAGGGTGTCATTTTAGAGAGAAGAGAAATCAGGTGACAGGAATTGAGTCAGGCTGGAACAAACACAGAAACATGGTGATGGTGTGTATGTTTGAGGTCGGGGAGTTTCTTTAGGAGCTGTAGCACTGTGTCTGGGTGAGGCAGGAAAGGCCAGGAAGATTAGGGCAGTGGCAGCAGCAATATCTTTTAGAAGGAAGGAGAAGGGAATAGAGGCACAGGCAAATTTAGCATATGGAAGAGGTGCCATTTTGTTAAGAGTTACATTTCTGACTGAAAACCAGTTTTGCTTGTCTGGGGAGGTGGTCGGTGTGAGTGAACAGCTTTGTGAATAAGACCTGGCGATGCCCCTGTTGAGAGGGAAATGAGCCTCCAGACCAGGTCCATTTACCCTGGAACCAGTGGAGTGGCCGGTATGTTTGTGCCAGATTATCTCACATCCTTGAAGAAGTTTTTAAAAAGAATCTCAGATTACCAGTGTATTAGGGGTAACAATGAAAATGTCAAGGTGAAGGAAAGACTGAGAGTAGTTCAACTGTAGCAGATAAATTTTAAGAGTAGAGGATTCAAAGTTTTCTAAAGGCTAAGTTGCATATTGAGAAAAATGGAGAGAGGATAAAGAATTGAAGAGCTGGTTATAGCTGTCAAGACAATAACAAAAAAGTAACATAAATAAAAGAAGGGAAAAATGAAGATGGCATGAAGGTCAGTTATTTTGATGGATTTGAGTTTATGAAAATACTTAAGAGGAGAACAGATATATTCAAAATAATGTTGAATTATCCAAGGAGAAATTCAAAAGTGAAAAAGGGTCATTAATATAGTGAAAGGAAGAGAGAAACCAATGGATGTGAAAATAGCCAGAGTGGACATACAGAGTTATTATTTTTTTAAGTTTCCCTAAACAAAATGTTGGAAAAACAATGGCTTGAGGAGCAATTAAAGTACAAAGTAGAGGTCCATAAGAGCAGCCAAGCTTCAGAAAGAGAGCACTGGGCTGGGTGAAGGGAACAAGTAGATTCTGAATTGCCGAAGGCTTTAAGCCTTGGGATCATATGTTAATCTGCAGTTAAATTGAGAGTCCACATGAGTCCCTGTATAGGAGTGGAGTAGTACAGGACCAGGTGTGCATAACCAACACTGCAATGCTAAGCAATTGTCTGCTTATTGTATTATAGTCACACAAGAAATTGCTACCTCACCACCTTTTAGATGTATTCTTTATGAGGTGATTCCTGCCACCAACATTTTATGAAAGATCATCAGCATTCACTCACAGAAGAGCCCACAGTGCTCTGTTGACCTTTTCACAAGTTGCTTCTTTGGCTTTCTCTAGCCTGGGATATCATATTTGGTATCTTAGGAGGCCATCCAAGGTTGCTGGGTTCCATACAGCTTATTGTCCAAACAGCTCCTGCAATGAGTAAATGCAGACATGCTTCAGAAGAGGGCTTGTGGCTGTGTGGTTAAATCCAGCTTTCCCTGCTTGCATTGTGGATGTGGAATCCTTGGGCTCCTGCATGCAAATGACTATGCAGATTGGTTTCTACCTTTGCACAGTTCAGCAATTCCAAAACCAAGATGCAGCTTCCTCCTTGTTTTACTATAATCATCTTTTGCACAGACAGTTTATTTTAGTGCTCTCAGACTTTCAGTTTTTGTTGTTATGCTTTTCATGGCAGTGAGATGGTTCTGCTTTTTCTATCATGACATCCCTTTTGGCCCTTCCTGTGGTTGGTGTTACAAGAAACAAGTAATGCTTCTTGTAAGTGCCTCGTCTGATCTACATAAAACTATAAATACATCAAAAAGGGAATTTCTTAAGTTCTAATACTATGGTGTCGTGCGGAGAATTTCCTTAGCATTCAGTTGTGTCCTTTTTGACTTCTGTCTTCCTCGGGCTCTCCTTCTGCCTCTCTGACCCCTCTCCTCTGCTGTAGCCTTGATCTTTTATATTCTACTTCCTTCCTGTTTCTTCTCTGTTCTTGCTTTCTGTTCAGGCCCTGCCCACCATTTGAGCATCGTTCAGTACTTTGTTATATGTTTAACCTGTATTAAGCCACATTGTTCCTCTCACTCCTTCTAACTATTTCTGTGTTTTTCTTTGAGACTCTTCATTTATTGCCCATCTGAAATAAAAATTCATGAAGACATGTTATGTTCCTTGCAGGAGAAGTGTCAGATAGTAAACCTGTGGGAAGAAGCAAAAATAAGCCTTGCATCAGAAAGTGAGAGAACATATCATTTTAATTAGTTACATGAAATTCTTTTCAAAATTCACGCTTTAAAATTTTTCATGACCATTTTCCCATATCAATAATTGGTCTTTGAGAACGTAATTTTAATGACTGCATAATTGTGCATCGTTTGAATGGACCATAATTTATTTAATCACTCCTTATTGTTAGACATTATATTTCTAATGTATTTGATATTATAAATTACACTATGATTAACATCCTCATACATTAATCTTTGTCTGCCACACTGATTATTTTACTAGGATAAATTCCAAGAAGTTTAATTACTGGGTCACAGAGTAGTAACTGTGTTATGTTTCTTGATGAATATGGTAAAATTATTTTCCACAGTGTATGAATTACTTAACTTACTCAATCCTAAAATTATTACCATTTAAAAAGTCTTTGCCAAACTGATAGTATTTGGAACATAGTAATCACTCAACAGGTGTTTGTTGAATAAATTAATGTATGATAGATGAATGGGGATCTCATTTTGATTCACATCTTTTAGGTCTCTAGTAAAACAGACTGTCTTTTGATGAGTTCTTTGGTCACTTGTATTTCTTCTGTGAAAATGTATTTATCCCTTCTTTATTGGGGTTCATTTTCATTTTGTTGAATTTTAATTAAGGAAAAAAATCCTTTGTATGTCATATTAGTTATATCTACTTCCTGATTTATTGACTTTTTTTGTATTTTAATGGTAGTTTTCTTCTACCACCTTAAGATCTGTTAAATGCTTACCTAGATTTTCTTCTAATGAAAGATTTTCTAATGAATCTAGTTTTTTTTAATCATGTAATTCTTCAATGTCATAATGCAGAAATAGTAATAAGGCATGTTCTGATGCTAATTCATCTCTAAAGGCATATTTGAAGATTTCATGTAATAGCAATCCATGAGGGCAGGGTTATATGAGAGACTGGGTCACAATGAAAGCTTTGGGAGAAGAGATCAGGGCCAGAATCCAGACCACCTTCAGGGTGGGATGGGTCATGTGAATGAATGGGGCAGGTGGGGCTAGGACAGTCTGATGATCCTGTCCCAAGGTAGTCAACCATTACTCATCTCTGTTGACTTGCCAACTGAGATTGCAGATCCTGGTTTTCTTTTTTCAATATTTCAAAAGAAGTCTGAATTTTGAAGTTAAAAATATATATATATATTTAATTTCAAAATATATATATAATTCATATTATATTAATATTAATATTAATTTCAAAATATATATATTTAATCTTTAAAAGTTGACAGCAGTTCATTTAAGGTTTTTAGAAACACTGAGCAGGCCAAACAAAACTCATCAGCAAGTTGAATGCAGCTTATCAGTTTACCACTTATAGAGTAAAGGATCCAAAGTCCTCATTCATTCTTTGATCTGATTGCATAGATATTTTGAGTGCTTACTAAATGCAGGCACTGTGCCAGATGCTAGTCTGCAGCAGTGAAGAGGATCAACACAGGTCAGCTCGCAGAGCATTTCTATTTTGCCCGGGAGCTATGAAGGGGAGAGAGACAAACCAGAAAGGTTTGTCAAACCAGATAGGTATAAGTGATGCTCTGAAGTAGACTGGGGAGTGATGAAAGACAGCAGGGGCTGCTGGAGACTGGTTGATCAGGAGAGTTTACTCTGATGAGCTGAAACTAAGCTGGATCTAAGGAAAGAAGCAAAAGCCAGTGTAGGAAGTGGGGGTGTGGTGTACAAGTGGCTGGAAAGTGGCATTGAGCTTGACATGTTTCAAGCAGTAAAAGAAGACCTGGGGAGTTGGACCCCCAGCCAGCTATTAGCTCTTGAATATTATATTAGTCACATAGAATTCACCTCAGGTTCATTTATCATCAGAGAATCATTCAAGAACATGTATTGAACACCTCTTATGTCAGATGTTGTGTTAGTTGCTAAGATAAAAAGAAAAATAAAATGCCTCAAGAAGCTCCCAATGAACTGAATATAACAGAGAGAGGAAGACAAAGAAATCGCGGTAATTTAGAGTGCGGTTTTCAAATAGTCTGTGCAAGAGGCTATTCCCCTCGGAGGCAGGAGAGGCTTCTAGAAGAGGAGACACATGAATTGAACCATGTAGGATAAAGGGATGGGGAGGACATTCCAGGCAAAAGGGAACAGTTTCTGCAAACGTGCACCACAGGTATTTTACAAGGAGGAACTTCTGGGGGTCTTTTCCCCATATTTTTAGTTGGTGCATTATAGTGGTACATAATGATGGGGTCTGTTGTTACATAGTTGTTGAATATAGTTATACATGTATATAATAATAATATAATTTTGCCAATATTATTCCCCAGTGTTTTTTCTTTCCCTCCTCTCCTCCCTCCCCTGGTCCCTTTCCTCTACTGATCTCCCTTCGATTTTTATGAGACCCCATCACCACCACCACCATTCTTTTCCTTTTTCCTCTATAACTTCCACATATGAGAGAAAACATACAACCCTTGATCTTCTGAGTTTGGCTTATTTTTCTTAACATAATGTTCTCAAGTTCCATCATTTTCCTGAAAGTAACACAATTTCATTTCTCTTTATGACTAAATAAAGCTTCATTGTGTGTATATGCCATATTTTCTTTTCTTAATCCATTCATCTGTTGATAGACTTCTAGGCTGGTTCCATAGTTTGGCTATTGTGAATTGTGCTGGTATAAACATGGGTATGCATGTATCACTGTAGTATGATGACTCTAATTCTTTAGGATAAATACTGGGGAGTGTTATGCCTGGGGCATATGGTGGTTCCATGTCTAGTCATTTCAGAAACTTCCATACTGATTTCCATAGTGGTTGTACTGATTTATAACACCACCAACCATGTAAACATGTCCCTTTTTCTCCTTATCCTCTCCAGCATTTATTATTATTTGTATTCTTGGTGACTGTCATTCTGACTGGAGTGAGATGAAATCTCAGTGTAGTTTTGATTTTCATTTCCCTAATTGCCAGTGATGTTGAAATTTTTTCATATATTTGTTAATCATTTGTATTTGTTCTTTTAAGAAGTGTCTGTTTAGTTCATTTGCCCACTTATTAGTTGGATTATTTGCTTTTGATGTATTTTTTAGTTCTTTGTATGTTCTAGATCTTAATTCTGTCAAAAGAATGGCTAGTAAAGATTTTCTCCCATTGTGTAGGTTCTCTTTTCACTTTCCCTTGCTTTTTAATTTGATGTCATCCCAGTTATTAATTCTTGGCGTATCTCCTGAGCTTTAGGGGTCCTATTGAGGAAGTTACTGCCTGTGCCTTTGTGTTGGAGTGTTGACCCTGTTTTTTTCTAGGAGTTATAGTTTCTGGTCTAATTCCTAGGCCTTTGATCCATCTTGTGTTGGATTTTGTGAGAGATAAGTGTCTAGCCACAGTTTTTTTTTTTGTTTGTTTTTTACATATGGATAACCACTTTCCCAAGCACCATTTGTTAAAAAGACTGTCTTTTCTCCAGTTTATGTTTCTGTTACCTTTGTCAAGGATGAGATGACTGTAGATGTGTGGATTTGTCTCTGTGTCCTCTATTCTGTACCAAAAATCAATATATCAGTTTTTATGCTAGTACCCTGCAGTTTTTATTACTATAGCTCTGTAGTATAATTTGAAGCCAAGTATTGTGATGTCCATAAGGATTGTTTCTTTGACTTAGAATTGCTTTGGTTATTCAGGGTCTTTTATTCTTCCAAGTGAATTTTAGAACTGTTTTTTTCTAGTTCTTTTTTTTTTTTTTTTTTTTGGGTTTTTAAAACTTAAGAACATTTTATTTTTTTATTTTTTTTATTTACTTATTGATTCATTGAACACAAATGGAGTACAGCTATTGTTTCACTTGTTGTACACAAAGTAGAGTCACACCATCTGTGCTTTCATGCATGTACACAGGGCAATGGTATCTGTCACACACTCTGTTATTAATTTTACCCCCCACCCGCCCCCACCCCTCCCTTCCCTCTATGCTAGCTATCCTTCCTCCATTCTTGCCATCTTTCCCCCCCACATTATGCATCATCATTCATTTATCAGAGAGACCATTCGGCTTTTGGATTTTTGGGATTGGCCGATCTCACTTAGCATAACAGTTTCCAACATCATCCATTTACCTACAAATGTCATAATTTTATTCTTTATGGCTGAGTAATATTCCATTGTGTATATATACCACAGTTTCTTTATCCATTCATCTACTGAAGGGCATCTAGGTTGATTCCACAATCTAGCTATTGTGAATTGAGCAGCTATGAACATTGATGTGGCTGCATCACTGAGGCAATCTGATTTTAAGTCCTTTGGGTATAAGCCAAGGAGTGGGATAGCAGGGTCAAATGGTGGATCCATTCCAAGTTTTCTAAGGAATCTCCACACTGCTTTCCAGAGTGGCTGCACCAACTTGCACTCCCACCAGCAATGTATGAGTGTACCCTTTTCCCCACATTCTCGCCAACACCTGTTGTTGCCTGTGTTCTTGATAAAAGACATTCTAATTGGGGTAAGATGAAATCTTAAGGTGGTTTTGATTTGCATTTCTCTTATAACGAGTGATGTTGAACATTTTCTGTGAAGAATGTTTTCAGAATTTTGATGGGGATTGCATTGAATCTGTATAGTACTTTTAGTAGTATGGCCATTTTAACAATATTAATTTTGCATATCCATGAACATGGGAAGTCTTCCATCTTCATGTGTCTTCCTCAATTTCTCTCTTCAGTGTTTTATAGTTTTCATTGTAGAGTTCTTTTACCTCCTTAGATTTATTCCTAGGTTCTTTTCTTTTCTTTTCTTTTCTTTTCTTTTCTTTTCTTTTCGAGGCTATTGTGAATGGTATTGTTTTCATGATTTCTTTCTCATCAGATTTGTTGATATGTAGGAAACTATTGATTTTTGTATGTTGATTTTGTAACCTGATACTTTGCTGAATTTATTAGCTCTATCAGTCTTCCAATAGAGCTTTTTTATCCTCTAATTATAGTATCATATCATCTGCAAACAGTGATACTTTGACTTCTTTCCTTTTATTTTCTTCTCTTGCCTAATTACTCTCACTGGAATTTCTAGTACTGTATTAAATGGGAGTGGTGAGAGTGACCATCCTTGTCTTTTCCAGATTTTTTATAGCACTGTCATTTATTGAGTACTTACAATTTGCCAATTCATTACAAATATTAAAAACTCTATAGATATTAACCTATTTAATACACAAATTCACTCTGTGTGATATTAATTTCCTATTATTGCATAACAAATTAGCACAAATTTAGTAGCTTATAACAATACCTATTTATTACATTACAGGTATAAAGATTAGAAGTCTGGGTTGGCTCAGGGGATTCTCTGCTAGTGTATAACAAAGCCCAGATCAAGTGCAAGTTAGGGTAGTCTCATCTGGAAGTTCTGGGAAGAATCTCCATGCAAGCTCATTCTGCTTTGGCTAAATTCAGTTCCCTGGTTGTTCCAGATTTTAAAGGAAATTCTTTCAGTTTTCTCCTATTCACTATGATGTTGTCTGTGAGTTTGTCACACATAACCTCTTTATGATGAGGTAGCTTCTATCCCTAGTTTCTTCGTTTTTTTGTTTTGTTTTGTTTTGTTTTTTTAAATCATGAATGGATGCTGAATTTTGACAGAGACTTTCCCTGAAGGGAGAAACTCGTTTTGGGACTATTCATAGGGATCTTTTATGGTACTCACATGTCTTTATATAAGATGAACTACAATAGTTCGAATTGCGTAAACATGGTTGATATCTCAATGACTAATCATAGGCACTTAGCACAAAAGAATGAATGAATGGCTAGTATATGATATACTCCAAAGCTTTGGTATTTTATAATTTAAATATTTTAATTAAAAAACTAAATAAAGATACTTTTCTCTTGGTATCAGTACCATGATCAAAATTGATGATTTCTTCTATTGGTGTATTAAGTTTTTCTGTATAACCACAAACCCTTTTTTTCTGCTCCCATGCCAAAAATAATAGATTCTCAAGAAGAATATGGGAAAACAATTAACTGTAAAAATGCATGCCTGCTGATAATACCTTTACTCAAGATGGGCACTTGTTTTTGTTAGCTTTATTGTTGTTGAGACCAAACCCTGACAAGAATAATACAGGAAAAGTTTATTTTGGCCCATGGTTTCAGAGGATTAATTCATAGTCGGCTCCCTCCATATTTCTGGGCCTAAGGGAAGGCAGAACATCATGGCAGCAGGCTGTGCTGAGGAAAGCAGCTCAGGACGTGGCAACCAGGAAACCGAGAGAGTGCTCTGGCTTTTTCATCACCCTAAAGTAATGTCCCCAGTGACCTACTTCCTTCAGTCACAGCCTACCTGCATACAGTTGCTGACCAGTTGATCAATATCAATGGATTAATCCACTGATTAATTTATACTTCTCATATTCTAATCATTTCACCTCTGAAAAATTCTTGCATGGTCTCACACATGAGCTCTTGGGGGACACCTCTTATCTAAACCATAGCAGCAATAAATAAATAGCATTTTGCAAAACTGATACTAGCATTCTGGCAGTCAAGGATCTTATTCAACTATTGCTTTTATTTTTAATTTTATAGATCACCCTTTGCCAGTCTCTTCTGTAAACTCTATAAGACTGGGCTTTGTATTATCTTCCCTCTTGCTAGGTACTTTTCTTAATTTTTTTAAGAAGCTGTCCTCCTGACATAATAGAATATCTCCACATTTGGTATTTTAGTATTGCCATAATTCCTTGAAAATCTGAAGTGAGAACTACCTACCCCATTTCCTAAATAACTTCCAACCAACATGGTTTTTTCTGTTTTGAATTCTTACATTTGTTTTGTTTGTTTGCCCCATACCAAATGCATACTTCCCCAGCATACTTGTTCATGCTATATATCACCCTAAAATTGTTCTTTAATTACTTCATGCAAAAGATCTTGGATACTTAATTAGCAATAGGTTCACAAATCTGGGTGCCCGTGAACTGTCGTTTACAAACAACAACAAGCTTTTCTACAAAGCTGGAAAAATGGAAAAATTTCTAGGTGTAATAGATTTAAATCCTCTAACTGGCACCCAAATATCATTCACTGAGCAACAAATAACCTTTGTGTTTCTGTCATTTAAGTGACATTTAAGTGGATTGAAATTGAATTCTGTAATTGTTAGTTTGATGTAAAGATCATGAAGCCAGGTTCAGAGGAAGCAATTTGTATTATTATTATTATTATTATTATTATTATTATTATTATTATTTTGCTCAACATTTCATTTTTGTTGTATACTTATTTTTGAGTGACATAATTATCAGAACATCCATCTGAATTCTTCTCATGAAGAAGGCTGTTGCCATGTCTCTGACTCCTCCTTATACTGCTCTGATTTCAACTATATTCACTGAATACAAAGTTTATTAGGAAAACTAGAAATAGCAGACAGGGCTTTTAAGTTGTTGTATTTCCCCTCCCAAGGAAAATGAACAGCATTTCCTAGCATACTTCAGATCCTTGAATTATTACCTTATCTGAACCCAAAGCCAATATCTGTTTCTTAACACATAGGAGAGAGAGACTGAACGGGAGGAATAGCCATGGTATTTTAAACACTGTGATTCTCTGTGCTATACTGAAGAAGTTTTCTGGATGTCCTGATAGTCCTCATTCATCCACTTTTTTCCCCTTGAAAATTCTATTTCATAGCTGCAATTGCTTAAGCTATATTCATTTTAAGGGATAAGCATATAAATTATTCTAAATAAATTTTAATTTATACTGAAATCATATGAAATGCATATATCACTCCAGCTACTTAAAATGTTTTTCTTAGAGAGTTATGCTTTTCACCTCTTTGCAGCTTCTATTTCCTTATGCTAATATGTAGTAATCAGCATTGCTTCATTTACTTTATTTGCAGAAGCAGAAGGATGGGTTCGTAATTAGATACATAACTTCCATCTCTAATATCTTTGAAGGGTTTTAACTAACTTACAATTACTTCATCTTTATTATTGCTTGTAGTGCAGAAAGTAGAAAACACAGCTGGGGTTTTCAACTCGCAGAGGCACTTGTAGCTCAGTAATATGTTAGCTGGAATATTGTATCAAGGATATTTTGCAAACTGCTTAGTGGTTATTCACCCTGCTCTGTGTGTTTTCCCTATGAGCTGTTTACGTCACTCAACTTCTCTGACTTCATTTTTCTTGTCTACTGAAATATGATGGGTACCCATGAACTATGTTTATAAAGTAAGTTTTCAGGGACCTATAGGAACACCAGAGTATGTTTGGACCATGATGCCTCTTTTACTGGATTAGATTATGTTTTAAGTAATGGAATGGAATAACTAAACATCTACTAGATATTTATGTATTTATTTATTCATCATCTATATATAAAAGGAATTTGAGGTTGAATGAGAAATGCTCATGTATAATTATACTGTTAGAATATGTAAGATCAAAAGCCTTAAGAAGGAAAGGAGGATCTAAGTATTCTGAGGATCTTCGTTAATATTCTGACTGCTTATCAGAGATAGATCTGAGTTTTTTGGTAACCAAGTGTGAAAAAATAATGGATTAATACCTATGCTATTCTTTGATAACCATCTTTTTACTGGTGTTTAATTCTAAAAGGAATTTATACAAAGACATAATACAACATGGATAATGTTTTCTAAAAGAGTTCTTCAGAATATTCCAGATGAAGTAGAATATTGCTGTTTTTCAGTCTTCAGGGATAATGTTGAATACTTCATTTATAATCAAATGAATATAGTTAATTCTGGAGTATGTCAAATATAGCAGTGATTGTGAAAATAGATATGTAAAGTTACTTCATAGATGGACTTTGATAATGTAGAAGCTTTCCAATATGTGAATTAATTGAAAAAGCTTTAAAAAATCACAAGATTATCATCTTGAGTTGAAAAAAATAGATTTAGCTTAATTGCTAAATCTATGCAATAAGCCTGCTATTCTCAGTGGTGGGAATAAAGAACTGAGCAGAAAGACCCAATGCCTCCCCTCAATGAGCTGACAAACCTCCTTGGGATCACACTGGTTGTTCCTCTTGGTGCATGTGTTCTATGGATACCAATTACGTAGTAGATGGGGATGCATGGGGTGTGGAAATGATGCATCATCTCCCTTCTCATGAAGTTCACCTTTTATTACAGGAAAGAGACACAAAAACAGCCACATCGTATCAAGTCCCCTGGAAGATGTGTATCTGGGTTGTTCTGGGGTCTCAGAGTGGGAGTATACTTGGGAAAACGTGGACACAAGAGCCAGAATGTGTCAGAGAAAGAGCTCTAAGGAGCCCAAAGAACAGATTGAGTTCACCCTATACCCAATCATGGGATCATTCACTGAGTATTCAAGCATGCTGATCTGCTTCTCTAAAAAACCTCTAGCCCACTGGCTCGAAATTCTGCTCCCTTTTATAGCAAAACTGCTCAAAAGAACATACATAATTGTTACTCCAGTTCTTCTCTTTCCTTCGTCTCTTAAATCCATTGCAGGCTTTTATCCCCACCATGCCATCAAGAAATTCTAGATGGACTGCAATAACTGCCACCTCCCTAAATCTAATGGTTTGTCCTCTTCCTCATCTTATTTGACCTGTCACTAACATTTGACCCAGTTGGTCACTCTCTTCTCCTTGAAGTACTTTCTTTACTTAGTTTTCACACAGCACCATCTTCTGATCTTTCTTTTTCCTATTTCTCAGTCTCCTTCACTAGTTCCTATTCTTCTCTCCTGTCTGAGGTGTTCTGATCGCAGTGTTGTAGGACCCAGTTTTTGGATCTCTTGGCTTTTTAATCACTGATCACTCCCTGGGTGATTTCATTCAATCACATGACTGTAAGTACCAGCAGTATCATGAAAAATTCCACATTTTTATCTTCAGCATGGACTTTTCTTCTGAATACCAGACTGGTACCTCCACTGCTGTTCAGGTTCCACATTTGGATCCTTTTTAGCATCTACCACTGATCATACCTACAGCAGAACTCTTGCTGCTCCCATGGTGTATACAACCAGACTCTCGGCCTGTGCTTCACATTGTTACTCTAACCCGGGGCTGGATTTTGCCTGTCATGTGATACATCACTACTTACTGTGATATATCACAGAACATGCATCACAGGATTATTGTGGCCTATTTACTTATCTGTCTCCACTAGACTCCAGACTCTTAAGAGTTTTATTCATGAATGTCTTTCAGTGCATAGCATGTGATCAATTCCATAAATATTTTGGGTTGATTAAGTAAATGAGTGATTGTTATAGTCAATGAGTGCTGTAGATGACTGCAAAGGAATTTGATTTGATTGGCTAGAGTTGCTGTATAAGACTTTGTGGAGTGACTTGCATTTTAGATGACTTTGGTGGATTGAGAAGATTTAGATAAGTAAAAATAAAGGGGAAAACATTTTCATTATAGGGAAAGTATAATAGAGAGAGGGGGCAGTATTCAGCATGGTGTGTGTGTGTGTGTGTGTGTGTGTGTGTGTGTGTGAGGTTCCTGCAACCTTGCATCAAGGATGGCGAAGACAGTGAGGCACTTTGGGAGGCAGCAGAGGAAGGGTACCTCTTAGAAACTTCTGGAGGATTTTAAGTGCCCTAAAACAATTGCATATAAATATTAATTGAAATGTGATGTAGCACATGTTTTGTCCAATCTGTTCCTCAGAGTACTTTGCTTTTACTTATGTTGCCATAAAATTAGCAATTAAAGAGAATCTGAGAAGAAATTAGAAGTTAAAGAGAATCTGAGAAGATGGAAAGATCTCCCATGTTCTTGAATAGGCAGAATTAATATTGTCAAAATGACCATACTACCAAAAGCACTATACAAATTCAATGCAATTCCAATTAAAATCCCAATGACGAAAAAATAAATAAGATTGCACATCCAAAAAAAAAAAAACTCCCAATGACGGACCTCATAGAAATAGAGCAAGCAATCATGAAATTCATTTGGAGGAATAAGAGACCCAGAATAGCTAAAGCAATCCTTAGCAAGAAGAGCGAAGCAGGGGGTATCACAATACCAGACCTTCAACTATATTACAGAGCAATAGTAACGAAAACAGCATGGTATTGGCACCAAAATAGACAGGTAGATCAATGGTACAGAATAGAAGACACAGAGACAAATCCACATAAATACAGGTATCTCATACTTGACAAAGGAGCCAAAAACATACAATGGACAAAAGACAGCCTCTTCAACAAATGGTGCTGGGAAAATTGGAAATCCTTATGCAGCAAAATGAAACTAAACCCATATCTCTCACCGTGTATAAAACTCAACTCAAAGTGGATCAAGGACCTAGAAATTAGACCAGAGACCCTGCACCTAATAGAAGAGAAAATAGGTCCAAATCTTCATCACGTTGGCCGAGGACCAGATTTCCTTAACATGACTCACAAAGTGCAAGAAATAAAAGCAGGAATCAATGATTGGGATAGAGTCAAACTAAAAAGCTTTTTCTCAGCAAAGGAAACAATCAGCAATG
>JAJEJO010049452.1:619957-837730 GCA_020662805.1 Glaucomys volans
ACTCATACATTGCTGGTGGGAGTGCAAGTTGGTGCAGCCACTCTGGAAAGCAGTGTGGAGATTCCTTAGAAAACTTGGAATGGATCCACCATTTGACCCAGCTATCCCACTCCTTGGCCTATACCCAAAGGACTTAAAATCAGATTGCTACAGTGATGCAGCCACATCAATGTTCATAGCTGCTCAATTCACAATAGCTAGATTATGGAATCAACCTAGATGCCCTTCAGTAGATGAATGGATAAAGAAACTGTGGTATATATACACAATGGAATATTATTCAGCCATAAAGAAGAATAAAATTATGGCATTTGTAGGTAAATGGATGATGTTGGAGACTGTTATGCTAAGTGAGATCAGCCAATCCCCAAAATCCAAAGGCTGAATGGTCTCTCTGATAAATGAATGATGATGCATAATGCGGGGGGGAAGGGTGTCAAGAATGGAGGAAGGATAGATAGCATAGAGGGAAGGGAGGGGTGGGGTCGGGGTTGGGGGTAAAAATAATAACAGAATGTGTGACAGATACCATTGCCCTGTGTGCATGCATGAACGCACAGATGGTGTGACTCTACTTTGTGTACAACCAGTAAAACAATAGCTGTACTCTATTTGTGTTCAATGAATCAATAAGTAAATAAAAAAAAAAGTTAAAGGAAAGCAGGGGGAAGAGAAAACCACAGAAATTGGTTAAAATGAGAGATCTGAGGGAATGAGATTTGAAAGTAAGGGAGGCGAGAGGCTCTCAAAGGAGGGTGGGACCAATGGCCCTAAATAACTCAGTACACAAGGTGCACTTGTCAGCCTGGCCCTGGATGTGGCACTTAGCAGTCCTACAAAGGGAAACCTGAGTTGAGTGGTGGGCACCCAGTCTGGAGAGCAGTGAATAGGGGAGCTGTGCAATTATGACTTGAAATGAAGGTGTTCTCCAAAAGGCACCTGTGAGTCAGAGGAGCAGTGATTCAAAGCAGCTCAGCCGAGGTGTCCTCTTCTGACCCCTACCTTAACCAGAATGAAAGCAAAATTTCAGATCTAAAACCCAGAGGGCAGGGAAAAAATGAGATAACACTAGAGGCATTGCAACTCAAATTGTCTTGCTGTCACTCAGAGTTATTTTATACCATTAATATACCATGATTGTTCTCAGAAGAAGTGGGGTGTGTGTGCGCTTGCACTTTATTTAAAATGTTCACTCTCCAAGATTTCCTAAGGCTCCTCATTTATATTTGCTTTCCCTTAGCATAGGTGATATCACCTAAAAACAGAAGCTGAAAGGGCAAATTGGAAATACTCACAGGGTCCAGTTTGCAAAAGCAGATCTTTATCTGCCAGAGTAGATATTTGTTTTCACATGTACCCATTCTGCATGGTGCTTTATGGTTCTCATCTGGTAAGGCATGCTTTGGGATCCCAGTAACAGTCCAAATGAAATGTCAGTGGGTTTGGGAGTTGCAGGGAGGACTTCTCGCTCAGATTGCTGAGGCTGAAGTGGAAAGAGAGGCCCATCAAACCTCCCTAAGCTCATTAGGTGAGGGAAGGGCTTAAATTCAGATAGCTCCAGGGTTCAGATCCTAAGTGGGTGCTGCAAGAGGGCCCATAAATGAGCTCCAAAAGGAATAAACAAATACATATCTATGCAGTTTTAACAGAAAACAATTTCTTTGGGCAAGTTCTCCTTGAAATTGTTCTCCTCCATCACCCCCTATTTTATTAATGGTGTCACTGACTCTAGAATTACCTTGTATTTAACTTGTTTTTTATAGTTGCAGTTGGTCACTCTCACATGTTTGACATTGACACAACTAAGGGAGAAGTCTTCCAAAGTTATGATGTAAACACACACATCAAGAAAATATCAATGCTTTGGATGCAGTGGTGATAGGCAGCCAGGCTCTTCCTGCTTCCCCTGGGGGCTCTGACTTTCTCCTTCCTGTAGGTTGTGATCTGAGTGCACTGCAGGGCAGGGGGAATTAGTCTTGAAACCATCCTCTGCCTCTTTTCAGAATTACTCAGAGCACTTTCCTCAGGAAGTGGCACATTTGCGGAGCAATTATCAAGCTAGAGGCGGGTGTTGCCCTGGACCTTCCCACCCCTCACCACACTGCCTATCGAACCAGTCAGCACTTCCCCTGTCTCCTCTCTGCCACTCATGCTCCTCCACTCCTATTGCCAGCTCCTTCCTACTGCCACCATCAATTGTTACCTGGACAACTACAACAGTCTTCTCTTTATTTCCAGTTAAGTCCCTCTTCAATCCCCTCTTTTCCAAGAATCCAAATTAATTGTTCCAAAATGCCAGCCGATGGTGTTCATCTCCTCACTCAACATTTCCCTGGCTTCTGTTGAACAAGATTGTATGTGCTCACTGGTCTGACTAAGGAGACCATGGTCAGGCCCCTGATTGCTCTTTCTTTTTTATTATTATTTTAGTTCATATTTATCAAGTACTTTGTGTCAGATACTGTGTCTCATCTGAACATCATAGTAACTCTGTGAGGTAAATATTAAGAGAGTGTTCTTAGTAAACTCACTTGCAGAAAGAGAAAGCTCTGAAAAGCTAAACAACTTGCCCATAGTTGGCTCAGTGTACAAAAGGGCAGATGGGATTTGAACTTAGGTCTGTCCAGAGCCTGTGGTGCTAACCACTGGGAAGCCCTACTCTCTGATCATCCCTGCCATCTTCCCTCTTGATCCCTATGTTCCAGAATCTGCTCACATTCTGCACTACCTTCTTGTCTAGACTGCCATCGTATCTCAACTGGATTATTGCCATAGGATTCTAACTGTTCTTTCTGCTTCCGTTCGCCTATACATTCCTCAGTGTTTTCTCTAACACAGTACCAACAATGAACCCTTAAATACATAATGCAGAGTGTGTTACCTCTCTGCTCAATACTTTTGAATACTTCCATTTTCTCTGCAAAAATCAAATTTTGCATTGGCTTCAAAGCCTCCCAATATGACCTGGCCCCTCCCCGTCACGTCTCTGATGCTCTCCTCCTTACTTTCTCTGTTCAAGCCACAGTGGTCTCATGACTGTGCTTTGGAACCAAATCCTGCCTTATGTCTTTGAATTTGTTGTTGGTTCTACCTTTCAAGTTTCTGTTAAATTGATCTGTGACCATTTGATTTATAATGATGGCCTCCAGTGGCAGCCCCTGCTCCTTGCTTCCATCCTCTGTTCTCCTTTCAGAACTTCATATTTGAGTAGAATACATGTTTATTTGTTTGTGTCTCCTCCAGCAACAGAAAGTTAGTTCCTTGAGGGCAGGAGCTTTTGTCTATTTTGTTTGCTTTTAAAACTGCAATGCCTGGAGCATTACTTGGCATACACAAAAGATTTGTTAAATATAGAATGAATATACAAGATATACATTAATCATTGTATTTAGCTCATGGTATTTTAAGTTATAAGGAAGAAAACGAGTAATTTTTTTGCTTTGATTTGGGAGAAGAGGGTCTTTATGTTATGTTAATGTCATACAGAAAGTACTTTATGGACCTGACAATGGTAATAATGTTTTATTTACAGATAATTCATGACCTCATTACATAATAACAAAGAAACTTATAGTGCAAACAGTATCTTAGTACCTATATGTTTATGTTCAATGTCTATATCCTAAATGTATTCTTTATCAATTAGCTGCATGTTTTTTAAGGACGGTAAATAAGTTTTGCTACATGAACTTACCTAAATATTCTTTGTCCCCTTCTTTCTTGACTTGACCTTGCATGGTCTTTTCATTTGCAACCTGGATCATTTAACTTCTGAATGATTAGGTAACATTTAAAAGGGTGTTGGATGTCACAGAATGAGCAAATATCAGATGCAGCTGTTCAAACTTCTTTGTCTCTTTTCAGTTTGACTCAACTGATCTGAATCCTTACTTGGAGTTGAGATTCACCTTGCCACCTCATTTCCCTCCTTTATTAGAGTTGCCTTTGAAATGCAGAAGTTCATTTGAGCAGTAATTCTCTCCCTTTAGAAACCACTCTGTCGAACAAAAGCTGACCTTTTTTTTTAGCTGCTGTTAGACAGTTAAACATAGAGAAAGCAGTGGCATGATATTTCTCAGTCTGGCGTGATGCAGAAATAGAAAGCTGAGGAAACCTACGGCTGAAATGCTTTCAAGCAATTGAGTTTAAAGTTCCTGAAAATTATCTTGCAGTACTTCCTCTCAGTCCTTCATATTCCACCCCCAATTTACATCTGGCTAATTTCTGCACTTCAGATTGGATTCCTGAGCGCACTGGCAGTGGGAGAACCATTGTGGAACTGATCATTATAACTTCAAGCCTTTAATTAACCCACTTTAAGGTGGCTTTGTCAAGACTATGAGCAACCCAAAAGCAATTGACTCATTCTTAGAAGAGGTATCTCATAGAGCAGATAGTAATCCAACGCTCTTCACTGAGCCCCATTGGTTTGGGAACTAGGAAAGTTTAGAGAATTGATCCCCCAGTAATTCTCTCAGATTATTGTAGGTATTATTGTTACTTCACATCTAGGCAAATTAGACATACGAAGGTCTAAAAACTTGAGTGCATTGCTATTAAGTATCAGTGGTAGAACCAGAAATAATTTCTCAATATAAATATTTATAAAAATTATAAATAATTTCTCTCTGGCAATTACTCGGGGAGCAATGTTTTCCCAGTCAACCACAAAAACTATTTTAATAGGTCAAAGACCCCCTAAAGATTACTTTCTTCACCTCTTGGTGCTTGCTTTGAAGAAAATGCAGCAATCACTAGAAAACAGTGAAAGAATGAGAATGCTTTGGAAAAGATAAGCCAAGTCATCCTTCATATTTATGTTTATAAGTAGATGTCTAGTTTATTCCAGAAATAGGAATTAAAATATTTTTCACTTTACATAGAATATGACAACTCATCATTTTCTAAAAATTAATCTCTTTGGGAAAGTAAAACACATACACCACTTAAAAATGAATTAACAAATAAGCAAACAAAATATACTCTGTACCTACCACCTACCCATCCATCCATCCATCCATCCATCCAGTAAATATTAAGCAACTATTCTGTGCTGGACATGGTTGTAGATGCATGGAGTACAATAGTGAACAAAACAAAATTCCTATCCTTCTAAGACATATGTAAGTATGGATAACACACTAACATCAAATAAAGAGTATTTCACACCTGTGCATCACTCTGAGAATTACTGTGACCAAAGGTCCTTGTGATTTGTTAGTATTTCTCATTTGAAGAACCATGAGGAAGGGGAATGGGTGGGAACTACCCAGCAAACTTTTCTCTAGATGCTGAAGAAGCACCTCAGGTAACATTATCCTCTCATCTCTGGATCTGAAGAAAATGCATTACTTCTTGTGTGGGAAGAGAGAGGCCTAGAAGTTTCAAAGACTTGTCTTTAGTTACATCAAAAAGAAATAAGGTAGGAGAAATTTATCTCTTTCATCAACCTATAGGACAAAAGCAAAAGCTCCAAGTGTTTCGTCATTGGTGAGGTTACTAGAGATCACTTGCTTTTTCTTTTTTGTTTTTCTGTTTTTTGGGTAACCCCACTTAACATTCAGAATCAGTTTCTGCTCTTGCTTTCTCATCTTAAAATATTTTTAAGTGTTTTGAAAAGGACACTGGAACAACAAAAAATTTGGAATATTAAAATACTGATTCAGATTCAGATAAGATGACATTGTTTTCATATAGTTTTAGTCATTCAGAATTACTAATCTATATTCTAATGTTGATGTCAGAAAAAATTAAGCATTATACTTCATTAAAATTTGCATGAAAATATAAAATTATAAGTTTTTTCTAAACTCTAGAAGTCAGAAAAGTTATGACCAGTTTTAGCTGAAAACTGGAAATAATGAATTTTTCTTGAATAATTGTAAGGGAAAAAACTTAGTTTAGAAGATAAAAAATTGTTCATCTAGTCTTTTCATGAGAATAAACCAAACTTATGGACTAATATGCTTCATATATTATGTATTTTATAAAATGAAAATATAAAATAAAAATTTTATTTTGATGAGATTAAAGTAATTTTTACCATTTTAGCACAGGAATCTTTACAGGAAAGCAAAAAGAATTTTGAAATCTGAAGCTACTTGTGATCATTAGTTCTTAAAAGTTGAGTGGAACACATTTTATGTCTGGTTCCAATTTCATTTTGAAAAATGTGTCTTACTGTTAGTAAGATTCTCTAAATATTTGCATTTTTCTTATATGTTTTAAAGGGAAAAAAACACCTTTTAAAAACATTGATTCTTTTATGTAGAATTTTATTAAAAGAACGATGGATTTTTGGTTAAGAATCCAATTGTTTGTGGTGATAAGATCTATTAGGAAGTAGTTGACAGATGTGAGCAGGATGGAAGTCACTTGGAAGGCTAATATTGAAGCAGATGGCTGTACCCTTACCCCCAACTTGGAGTTTCTGATTGGGAAAGTCTGAGGCGCCTGAGAACCTGCATCTACAATGGCTACCAGGTGATTTTTGTGCAGCAGCTCCAGAAACATTCTGTTGGGACCAGCGTTAGCAATAAGGAGGAAACCTACACTCCCCATCACAACACTTTGTAAGGCTTTATGTCAAATGTTTTTAGAGAGTTAGCCTATGTACTGAGAACTACCTTAAATCATTTTTAAAATGCATTGTTTCTTGAGGGTCATTGTCTTTGTTTTGTTTTTTCCTCTTGCTTTGCCCTACATCATAAGCCATTTATTTAATATAATCACTAATTGATTACTGATTTGCTAAAATTTAAGATAGGTCCTAATGAGTAGCAGTCTAGTTCATCTGACAATCAGGAGTTAATTAAAAAAATTTTTTTTTAATTTTTGTTGAATTCCTTATTATTTTGCACAGATCTTTAGTTTTTGTTTGGCCAGTGCTATAATGTAAATAATAACTGATCTCTAATATTCATGGTGGATTTATTTATACATTAAATAAATAAAACTTACAATGGTTTTACAGCTCCTTGGGTAAAGGCACTAGTGTGTAGAGTAATGCTAGTGTTCCAGGGTCCCTCCTCCAACTGTGCTTGTTCCTTTGTATGTCCTTCTAGGGGTGTGTGTGTGTGTGTGTGTGTGTGTGTGAGAGAGAGAGAGAGAGAGAGAGAGACAGACAGACAGACAGACAGACAGGAATATGAGAAAAAACAGTCTGAGATGCCTGAGATTTCATGCTTGCTTTTGCATCTTGGCCCTTTGTTCTGGTAGCCCGGGAATCATCCACAGCTGTCTTTTCCCCAAGTTTGTCAAGCCAGATTCTCTGAATGGTCCTTCTCTTTCTCATCCATGGCCACCCTTTCCTTTTGCCATGCTGTCCTTGGGGCTTTCTCTTTAGATTCTCAAGAGCTTAGTTTGGAAGTGCAGAAAAATGTCAATTTTTTCTGTCTATTCCAGTTGCAACCCCAGATCTGCTCAAGGCAACATGGACAACTGTGTTTGACTAGGAAAAATGATGTCTGGGAAAAGAAAAAAGAACAAAAATTAACTTTTTAAGGCTGAGATTGGTTACTGTTTCTGACTAACCCTTTCCACTCTGCTCTTTGGTGAAAAATCAGGGCCTTCCTTTGCTTCTCTTCATAGCCTGTCTTTGACATCCTTCCCCACCCTCTCTCTCTACTTTTCTTCTCCTCCTCACCTCTCTTGTGGTCTCACCCCTCTCCTTTGGGGAACTTCACCATTTCCTCTTTGAGAAGGGTCCTTGCTCACTGCCCTTGTTTAACCTCACACTTCGGTTGGATGCAGTTTTCCTGGCACACAGTCTCTGCTGGCAAGTGGGAGGAATGTGTTCCTTTCTACCAGAAATGCCTGAAACTGGTTTCCTTCTAGGTGACCCCCTGTCATGTGACTATTTTCTTGCGGAGACCACACAGTTGAGTCTCATGTGAGAAAACCCTTTTCTTCTTCTTAAGGTGACTTTGATTCTACTCCTAACAGTGATTCTCGCATCAACATTCTGGAAGAGTCGTTACTTCTTCGGGCTGTGTTCTTTATTAAGTGTCTCTTAGTATTGGCAGTAGCTTTGGACAGATGGTACCATTCCCAAATGGATCCTCTTTAATCCACAATTCCCTTATCAATACAAAGGAAAGGGATGGTGAAGACAGTCTCACTTCATCTTGTCACAGTTAAGAGGAAAATTCCTTTATGGTTTGTATTTGAACTGGCTTTCTAGGGACACCATGGGAAACCAGACCAAACTGGGCAGCTTAAAACAGCAGATAGTGCCTCACCATGCTTGAGGCAGGAGGTCCTAAATCAAGGAGTTGACAGGCCCATGGTCTTGTGAAGGCTCAAGGGAAGGGTCCCTACTTCTCCCTTCCCAGTTTCGGTGTTGACTGGCTATTCTTGGCCCCTCTTGACTTAAATTACTCCAGTCTCCTCTGTCACATGACTCTCTTCCTTATGCATCTGTCTGAGCCCATATTTTCCTCTTCTAAGGATACTAGTTAATAGGTGAGGGTCTACCCTAATCCAGAATGACCTCACCTTAATTTGATTACATCTATAAGGACCTTTTCCAAATAAGATCAAATTCATAGGTATCAGGAGTTAGGATATGAGTGTATCTTTTTGGATTGCTTTGGATACAGTTCACCCATGGCAGTAGTCTCCATTCAAACATTTAGTGTGACTTCAAATTCTCTTTCTGGTCCTCTCTTCCTGCTGTCCTCCATGACATGGTTCATACAGAACT
Source organism: Glaucomys volans (assembly GCA_020662805.1). NCBI lineage: Eukaryota > Metazoa > Chordata > Mammalia > Rodentia > Sciuridae > Glaucomys > Glaucomys volans. The sequence goes on from JAJEJO010049452.1 coordinate 628,662, forward strand.
CTGTCTTTGTGCAGAAGGATATTCTCATGCTATTCTCTCCTTTTTCCTTTCTACCTATGGACATTTTATTCATTAAGACCTTTCTTTATCAGGTACTCATCTATATGATTCTTTTCATGGTGGCATCAAACCAAATGTGATTCCTAGTAATTCTGCTCTATTTTACCTCATATTAATCACATAGCTATAATTGATTTAATATCTCCAATTCATGGAAGGCAGTTTGCTTAAAAAGAACAAAATATATCGTATCTCTAAAATACCATACTAGTTAAACTTGAACTTTGCACATAACAGGATCACAAAATCAGATGGAAAATAATACCCCAGATGTTTTGAAAATAAGGGTTTCTATTTTATATATGTAAGAGTAGGTAAAACCTTAGTTTATACCCTCTTTTTCTCATTTATCTCTGCTTCAAATGGGAATGGTGTTCAGTTTGAAAGCATTGCACAATTATTAGCCTAAACACATAAGGCAATTATTCTAACTTCAGGCTCCAGCTCACTTTGTGATCTTGGAGCAGCCAGTTGCTGTGTCTCAGTTTTACCAATTAGTAAAAGTAGAACACACTAAAAAAACCACAAATGAGAAGCACCAAGGAATAATTACTGTTCAGCGTCATTCAAAAATAATTTCTTGATATATGCTTTATGTTTATATGTATGTATCTATCAACATTTATGAACATTAAAATCCTAATGGTAAGAAGATAAATATGATATGTTTTAATAAAGGTTGCCAGTCAAATGGAAACCTCAAATCTGTCATCTTTATTCCCCATTCTTGAATTTAAAAATGCATGATATTCTTCAAAGACTCTGCTGCAGGTATATGTGGTTGTGTATAAGGTTTGTACTTAAATGTGTGTATATTTATATATAAATACTTACTCCTATTTAGTTCCACTTATATTAGCTGAATGACAAATGTATCATGATTGATAAGGAGGTGCACAATTATCTTCAACAAATAATGAAGGAATCCTTACCCCTTCTTAGTAGTATTCACCTGTGGAGGATATATTTTTGTTCTTCCACAAGGCTCACTCTCTACCAATATTACTGATTCCTTCTTCATACCACCTTAATATATACATATATTACATACACACACACACACACACACACACACATATATATATGCCCATTTATTATTTTGAATGTATATGCATATAGCATATACCTGCCCATTTATTATATTGCATTTTGTTGCATGCTATTGTGTTAGCTTTCCTGACTAAGTACCTGAGACAATCAACTTGTAAGGAGAAAGTTTTATCTTGGCTCACTGTTTTGGATTTTAGTCCATGACCCAGTGGTGCCCTTGCTTTGGCCTATGGTGAAACAGCCCATCATGGTGGGATCATGTGCCAGAATGAAGCCTGGCACATGAAAGGGAGGAAGAAGGGGCAGGGGTCCCAGTGTTCTCCTCAAAGGCCTGCTCCTCCAATACCAGAAAACCTTCTGCTTGGCTCTATCTCTTAAAGATTTTGCCACCTGGCCAGCATCTTGAGCCACACCTGTAATCCCAGGCACTCTGGAGACTAAGGCAAGGATCACAAGTGCAAGGCCAGCCTGGGCAACTTGGTGAGATGCTATCTAAAAATAAAAAATGAAAAAAACTAGAAGTGTAGCTCAGTGATAAAACTCCCCCTGATTTTAATTCTCTACCAAAAACAAAACAAACAAACAAACAAACAAAAAAAACAAAAAACCCCAAAGGTTTCACTACTTCCCAATAGTGTGGCACATGGGGACCAAATCTTAACACAAGGTACCTATTCCCTTTGGGGGACACTTACCAAAACCATAATCACGATGGTAGTTGATAAGCAATTCCAGGCCTGATTTTCTTATTTGTGATAGTGGCCTGATAGTGTTCTTTCTGGAAGAATTTTTTTGGCATCACAAATTAACTACGAATGCCAAACATAGATATAATTTCCCTCCCATATATAAAATAATTGCTACTATTTTGACAATTGTTTTCTTGTGGATTACAAGTTTTCTAGGAAGATTCTTATGGATTACAAGTATTTCTAGGACCCAGGGGTTTCCTTCCTATGATTTCATTCCTTTTAACATTCAGGGAAGCTGTGCAGGTTCAGACTCTCATAATTACTAATATTGATTGTTTTTGGTTTTCTGGGCCATACTGTGTAGTGACATCAGCTAATTTCAAGTACTGTTGTGAGTGTCTCTGTCAATAGTCAAGTTGGATGTCATAAGGCATAGACCTTGAATATCGTCACTACCTGTTTTTCAGTTTTTAATTAGGGTTTAAATTAGATTTCTTACTGTGACATCTCTCCATGATGTGCCAAACAGTCCAGGAACTTTACCATTTTTTTCACCTGTGTTTCCAGAGCATATAATAATAGTACTGTTTTTTCTTTGGATGCTAGATTTTGTTGTCATTGTTGCTTTAAAGTCACATAAAAGGGTACATGGCAGGGTTTAATAAACAAAATGTGGCAAAAGAGTCCATCATTAAGAAAATTGATTGCCTTTGGTTGGCAGCATTGTTATTCAACATAATACTTTTACTAGAATTGCGTACATAGGGAATTAAATTTTTTGAAAAACTAATGGGCATATGTTAATTGGTCTCTGGGAAGTTGTGTTTTACTTTTAGCAAATTATAAATTTGGACAAAAGACTCTATATTGATACCATTTCATGCACTTCACAATCTCTAAGATATTTCTTAATTCTCCTGTATTTTGTTTATATGGTTGGGCTGCTGTCCTGGCTTTGCTATGTAGCCCTTACCCAAATCACTTACAATCTACCAGAAGGGATATGTGTACATCAATAATTATGAAGCAAGAAAAAAAATTTAAGTATTTTTTTTTCTGGGAATCATCATCTGATTTCTAATCAGATTTCTTCACCTTTCTTCTTTATAGAGGAGGAAACAGAGAATTCATTGAGCCCATGCTTACTCTAACACACAGATGTATGTCATCAATTAGCCACTTTCTTTATGGATTAAACACATATTTATTGAGCCTATTTTATGAATCAAGTTTTGTTTCTGGCTTTGAGAATACAGAGATCAGGGGGCTGGGGATATAGCTCAGTTGGTAGAGTGCCTGCCTTGAAGCACAAGGCCCTGGGTGCAATCCCCAGCACCGCAAAAAAAAAAAAAAAAAAAAAAAAAAGAGAATACAGAGATCAGTAAGACCAGGCCCTTTCCCATAAGGATGTCACAGCCCACTGGAGAGAAATAATAATGCGTAAGATAAAATATGAGAAGTTTCAGGATATAGGCATGTTCAGGGCACTGTGTCAATGCAGAACAGAGAAGAGCAAGCAGGCTACTTGGTCAGGAAGGACCCTCAGTGGCAAAGAATATAAAAGATGAACAGGTAGAAAAGAATGATGCAATTATTTTTCTTTTGTATTGTTATTTTAAAATTATATATTTGAAATTTTACAAGATATGTGTAGTGAACTTATATAATCCTAAATGAAAATGTTGCTTAAGACTTTGAACAGGTGCAGGGATGCCTAGAAGTTTTTTTTTTAAGTGCCTTTTAGGGTGCTTTATATCTGCAGTTAAACAAAATAAATGTAAATTATCTCATTAAGACAACAGGAAGAAGAGAAACCTTAAAATGTTTCTGCTAAGCAAGATATACTAAATGTAAATTATTTCTATAGGCTTCTTTACCTATATGTTCTTTACCTATATGTTTATATTTTATGTTGCATAAAGTAGCATTGTTTTCTTAAAAGAGTTTTACTAATTTTATTTATTTTTTCGGGTACTGGGGATTGAACTCAGGGGCACTCTACCACTGAGCCACATCCCCAGCCCTATTTTGTATTTTATTTAGAGACAGGGTCTCACTGAGTTGCTTAGGGCCTCGCTTTTGCTGAGGCTGGCCTTGAACTCGCCATCCTCCTTCCTCAGCCTCCAGAGCCACTGGGATTATAGGTGTGTGACACTCAGCACTAATTTTAATATCATAAAGTAACTATAAACAAGCAAAAGCTTTTTAGTAAGTTAATGAGAAATTATTGAAGTTACTAAGTTATTTTGCCATGGGAGGCTATCAACTAAGGTTTAAAGAGTTTTGATTTTACATTTAGTTGATTAAAAATATTCATTGAGCACCTACTCTGTATAAGAAACTGTTCCAAGCCTTGGGAATATAGCATTGAATGAAGCAAATGAAAATCATGTCCTAACTTACATTCTGGAAGGGGGAGAGTTAATTACAAAATGAATTACAAAATCTATTAACCGAATAATTACAAAATACACTCTCAGATCATAGTTTGTATTATGGGGAAAACTAAAGCAGGAAATGGGATTCAATGTACCAGGGGAGGCAGGTAGAGGGTGGGTTGATCTTTTAAAGTTTGGTTACTGGCAAGACAATATTGAAAAGGAGACCAGAAGTAGGCAGGGGAGCAAGACATGCAGGTGTCTAAAGGAAGAAGATCCAGAACAGAACAGCAACTGCAAAGACCCTGAGTTGAAAACATGCTCCTTGGGTTGAAAGAACAGTTGGGAGACCACTGTGGCTGGGACTGAGTCACCAGTGGGAGGGTAGCAGAAGAGAGGTATAGGAAGGTCAGAGGGTCATAGTGAGGACAGGTCTGAGATAACAGTCATCCGAAGGGCTCTGGGCAGGAAGAAGACATAATCTGACCGGCAGGATCAGCTTGGCTCCTGTGTTAAGACTAGACTAGACTTGGGAGAACAAGGGTGGAGCAAGAACACCAATTATAAGGCTGTTGCATGAATCTGACATAGTTTTCCTATGTATATATATGAAAAAGCCTAAGTGACTCCCACCACTGTGTACATCCACAAAATGGGGTCCTAATTAGAATAAGATATAAATATGCATGTATAATTTTATCAAAATGGATTCTACTGTCATGTGTAACTAAAAAGAATCAATAAAAAGGAAAAAAAGGCTATTGCAGTATTCCAAGTGATAGATGGCAATGGGATCTGAACAGGGTAGGGAAGGAGGTGTTGAAACATGGTTAGATGGTAGCAGAATGGGCGTGCCTACAACTCATCATTACTAATCAGTGCTCCCTCACTGTCAATAAGCTTCATTGCAAATATTCCACTTGGACTAGTTCTTCCTCACTAGTTCTTCCTTCTAGTTCCCCAGTTACTACCCTTTTTAAAAACCACATTAGAAGCTATAATTCACTGATTCTACCATATTTTTATTGTCCCTTCTGGCTTTACTTCCTCCTCCCTTCAGCTTAGATTCCATAGTCCTGTTTAAATTCCTTGCATAGACTCTTAGTTCCTGCGTGTCTTTTTTGGTAGTGTTGACCTCATCCAGCCAAACCACAAATCTCATTAGTTACAACTTTCTGTCTCCTGTATGCCTGCACCCAGACAGCTGAATGTCATTGGAGAGAACCCAACAAGCATGCTCACTGCTCTTGCTCTGACCATGCATAAAGGAGACCCATGGGGCTTCTTGACATTCCTACAATATTCCCCAAGCTGTTCTCTGTCCTCACCTGACTGCTTCCTACCTTTGTTTCATTAAATATTCAGCACCTCCTCTTTCATTCTCATTATCAGCCTCCTATTTCTCCAAGAAAATAAAAGTAATCAGAAAATAACTTCCCTCTGTTTCCACTGTCACAGTTTTAACCCTGCCCCCCTCCAACCTCAGCTGTCCCTGGGGTGCATTTTCTAAGGCAAATCCTTCCACTTAGTTCTGGATCATTCCACACTCCCTGACATCACTCCAGCAATTGTTCCCATTTTCTCAAAATCAAGTCTGACATTTCCCATATTTAAAGACAAAAGCTCTCTTTTGCCTTCTCCTTGTCTAGCTGGCCACTCTATCCCTTGGCTCTCCTAATAGCAGTGGTCCTCAAGAGTTTCCTGTATTCACACTCAATGTTTTTATCTCCTCTCCTCCAATTCTTATATAAACTTACTACACTTTTCTTTCCTTACTACCTGAAGCTGCTGCTGTGAAGCTTTTTGGTAACTTTGAGTTGCCAAACAGAATGGTACTTCTCAGGCTTCATTCGATTTGCTTATCATCAGCTCTTGATGCCCATGATCCCTCCCTCCACCTTGAAACCCTTTCTTCACTTGGCTTCCAGGAGCCCCATTGCTGTAGTTTGTATCCGCATGCTGACCCAGCTTTCTCAGTCTTCTTTGCAGATGGTTTTCATTTTCCTTATCTTTTTTGGATTCCATGGAGCTCATTTCTTGGTCTAAGCTCAATTTTAGATGATTTCACTGAGGTTCATGATTTTAAATGTCAGCCATATTGTGACATCAAAAAACAAAATTATAGCAAATTTTATTTAAAGATCTTGATTGACTTTACTTATGATTCTAGACACATGAAAATTCTTTTCCTAGACTAGGGAAAGTATTTATTCTCTATAAAGCCCAATAAATGCAGAGAGATTGGTTTTATCAACAGAAAAGGGTTGAGGAAAGCAGGAATGAAGAAGAAAAAGTTACTTTCCCTGTAACACAGAAGCAGGGAAATAGCAGAAAAACAACTGACTGGTTAACATGAGGTAACTGCATATTACCCATTTGTAAAAATTAAAATAGAACTAAAAAAAATAAAATAGAATAAAGAGAACTTCATTGTCATGCAGGCTGAAATTGGCCTTTGGGGGAATTTGTTTCTTATCTTTTTCTTGATTTCTTGGAAGTTCAGATGACAACTTAGTTTCAGTTTGGTGGCTGGAGCTTTAGTATTATTGACTCCATGTTGAGTTTTAGGCTGGTCTCTTGGTACCTAGTGCAGAGGCTTAGAACCTAACAATGGCTTCCTATAACTGTTACTTACCACTGACAACCATGAATATGTAATCAAGCCCTAACTGCTGACTGGAATGTTTGATAAACCTATTCAACAGCTTGTTCCTTCTCTCCTTTATAGGGTGACATTGAAAGTTTCTAGGTGTCCAGACCAAAATCCTGACTTGCTCCCCCTAAATTTGCTTCTCCTATATTTTCTCTTGATAAATGACATTTCTAAACTTTTAATAAGCTCAGATCAATAATTTTAGAATCAGCCTGTGTTAGACTTTCAGCACCATAACAAAATACCTGAGATAAATGTTTTAAAAGGAGGAAAGATTTATTTTGTCTCATAGTTTCAGAAGCTTTAGTCCAAGACCAAGTCTTGACCTTGTTGCTCTGGATGCTTGTGGTGAGACTGAGCCTCATGGTGGAAGCCACGGTGGAGCAAAACTACTCGCATTGTGAAAGTCAGGAAACAAGAAAGAGGCAGGAAGGGGCCAGGGTCCCAGTATTCCCTACAAGGGCATGCCTCCAGTAGGCTGATTCCTCCAGGAAGGCCCCACATCCTACAGGTTCCACCACCTCCCAACAGCACCATCAGCTGGAGACCAAGCTTTCACACATGAGCTTCTGGGGGACATTTCAGATCTACACCATAACACATCCTTAATTCTTCTTTTGCCCAAAATTCAATATTTAAAAAACTCATGCTAGTTTTACCGTCATGAACTGTCCACTTTTTGCCACTTGCTAATGTGCCTGAGTAATTGCAATAATTTTAACCACTGAAACTCATTTAGATTTTTAGAAACACAAGTCACACCAAGTTTCATGACTATGGTTTCTAATAAAAATATGTATGATTCATATTTAAGTGAAAATCCAGGAAATGATTTTCTTGAGTGATTTACAAATGCTCCTGAAAGTAAATTCTAAAAGAGTAGTTTCAAAAATTATTTTTGTTCTAGAGCAGCATCAATGGAATGAATATTTAACTTGCCAAATTATGTCTTCCAAGGAAGTGTTTATTTGGCTTTATTGGTTCTAGATTGATATTTAAAGTGTATCTCCATTCTGCCTAATCAAAATTTGTATTAAGATCTCATGAATAATAGAAGGACTTGTTTATTGCTCTATAATATTTATAAAATACTGATTTTGGAGCCATATTGTCTGAGTTCAATACTGGCTCTACTGGTTTCTAGTTATGTTATTATAGACAATTCCACATTCTCTGTGCCTCAGTTTCTCCATCGTTGAATTGGGGATAATGATAGTATGTTCCCCAGGATTTCTTATGGATCAAATGAGATCATGTGCTTAAAATGCTTAGGATAGTGTCTGACACAGAAGAGAAACATGTATTATGCAAGTAATAAAAGAATTATATAGCAGAGTGTCACTAGAAATCCTCAGGGAACTTGAGGAATAGAACATTTGAAAGGTTAAAGACATTGCAAGGTCTCAGGAATTGTTCAAGACAACCATAAAAGAGGCATCTGAAGACAGTATATACTAATTATATACAAAGTAAGAGAACCAGCCAGCAAATACCTTAATCTTTTAAACAAGAGAGAAAGATTACTTCTACCAGTGATAGCTTAAAATAATTTAAGGTGAAATTTGGGTTTTTTAAATGCCCAATTTCAATTACAGTAAAATTGAAGTGCCATGAAGTGCCAATTTTGACAGACTAAGATGCAAAGATGTCGGACTTCAGAACAAACTACTGATGGGATACCATTAAGATGCCATTAAGAGAAACCCTTCTGAAATACAAAGGTCTACTTATGGCCACCCAAGAAACCACCTTTTATATTGCTTCTACTCCCTCTGATCTATTGCACTATTGATCAAGTAGTTTTATCTGTGTGTGTAGTTTAAATTTATTATAGGGAATATTGTTTACATCTGTATCACTGTGGGCATTTTTTCTTCCTGGTACAACCATATATTTATTTAAAACAAATTTAGTCAACAAATGTTAATAGCTGATTCTTAATGACTTGATTATTTATGTCTTTCAAATATAGACATACTTTCTTGAAATATAACTAGTTACCATTAACCACAGGACTGGGAAGCTGTGTGTACAAATGGAGAAAGGAATTTTGAAGTGTGAACCAGGAAAGGGGAAATGAAAATATCTCAAACCTCTATCCTTTTCCCTTTCTAGTTGGCTCGCCACAACAAACTGTTACAGCAGATGCTCAAACCAGGATCAGATCCAGATGAAGGAGATGAAGCCTTAAAATACTATGCCAACCATACCGCACAGATCGAGGTAACCATCTATTATTTCTTGAAAGGGCCCAACTGTGAAAAAATATGTTTACTTTCTATTTGAGACCATTTTCATATATTTTCCTAGAGCAATGAAGCATCATTGAGTGATTTAAATTGAAAAGTATACACTAAAAGACGATCTGTAAGAAATTGAGGTGTATATGTTTTGATGTCATCTTTCTTTTTTTCCCCTTTTCCTGAACTATATGTAAATTTTCTTTAAAATTAATACAGTAATTGCTGTTGTTTGGTTATAGGAACAGTCATTGCAGAGCAGTGATGTTTTAGAGACAGGATAATTACCATATAAGTATGATTCTTGAAAATGTTTCTTTGTAAAATTGTGGAAGGCTTAATGCAAAAGAGATCTTTGCGTGTCTTGGAAAAGTATTCGGAAGTGTAGAAAGTATGGAAGGTACTAATAATGTTTCAAATGACCTAAACTTACATGGTTTAACAGTTTCCATTTCAGTATGCAGCAATTGACCTCTTGCCACCCTCCCCCCATTTTAGACATTATTTAATTTTACTTAATGGCCAATGCCAGTTAAGGAGGTGTGGGTCAAAATGTACTTATCATTATATATTGGGAGACCCATCTGGCTGTCATTTACTAGCTATGGTATCATTTTGACACTAGTTGGCAGAACTAATCAGGCAGAAGTGAGCAGAGTAGTTGATGCTTGTCAGTCCTAATTTACACTCATACATTCATTCATTTTGACAGATATTTTTTAGTCTTCAGCAGAATGCATGATGGGCATCACTGCTCTTAGGATATATAGTTGCTATACCTTATTGTTTACTATTGCCAAACCTTTGGAACAATGAGCATTATTACTTTGTGTGGCAAAATGAATTCCTTGCTTACATTTGTAAGCATTAACAGTACCACAGCTTTGGTGTTAGACTTGACCTAGAGCAGCCAGGAAGCTGGACCTGGAGCCAAAACATTGCTCACTGTATCTGGTGCTTAGGCACTGGGAGGTTGGCAAACTCAAGAGGCTTGAGGAATTGATATAAATAGATCATCAAGCCACAAAGGTCCTGAGGATGGTCCCAGAAACCAAAGTACAAAGCTAGGAGATCAGAAGAGGTCAGGGAATAGCAGGCAGAGTGGGCAGAGGAGAGAGGGGTTTGTTAGTACCTGTGAGAAATGAGAGCTGCTGTTCAAGGTGGTTTTATCGATTTCTAGCAGTGAGGAGAGAGCTGTACATTCATTCAGTTAATGTATACTGCACACTCACTCTACCATATAGAAGATAATTCTGTGCAGTAAGTGTATAAACAATGTTCAAGGAAATGCAGAGGAAGCAGCAATTAATTGTGCCTGAAAATTTTCAGGATAGATTTCATAAGGAAGGCTGCCATTCAGAATATACTAAAGATTCAATGCAAGTTTCTCTTTAATAATGATTAGGCAGAGGACTTCAGATAGAAGAAGCAAATAAAGAGAATGTGAAAGAGCATATGGAGGGAATGACTCATCAAAAGATCACTCTGGTTGCTGTTTGGAGAAAGGTTTGGAAAGAGAAGGCATTAGAGAAGACAGGTGAATCAGACAAGATGATATGATAGTAGAAAAGGGGAAAGATGGTAGTATTTGAAGATGCTTGGTTTGGAGAATGTATGTACATGCAAATATATATACATTTGCCCTGGATCTGTAAATCCATTTTCTCTATGCAGATCATTGAGAGGAATGCAGACCCTGAAGTAAATTTATTGCTCTATTTGCACACACATAGTAGATAGCTCTGGCGTCACTTAAGCAAAATACTTGAGATAATTAACTAATAATAAGAAAAGGTTTATTTTGGCTCATAATTTTAGAGGCTCCAGTTCATGTTTGGGTGGACCCATTGCTTTTGGGCCTGTAGCCTGGTGTCCATCATGGTAGGAGCACTTGGTAGAGCAAATCACTCATCATCCAGAAAGCAAAAGGAGAAGAGGACAAGACCAACATCCTACGTTTCCTCAAAGGCATGATTCCAGTGACCTGAGGACCTCCCACTAGCCCCAAATTCCCAGTTTTCACCACCTCCAGTAGTTTTTAACATATGAACCTTTGGGTTCCAAACTGCAGCACATATGTAAAGTTATAAAATGGTGTCTGGGCTATAGGTTGAATGAATGGACAAAAGTTGGTGTCATGTATGGAAATCCTAGGAAAGAATGAATTTTTGCTGTTAAAAGCTAGAAATATTATTTGTTCATTCTTAGGTAAACTGAATTTGAGGTGAGTTTGAAACATTCATGAAATTCAACATAGAAGTTCAGGTTTCAAAGAAGGGGTCTGGGTTGATGGTATAAATTCTTCACATTGACCAATTCTCATGCTCATCCCAAAACCAGCCTAACTGAGCTACTCAGAGGGGCCTCCCCTCCTTCCTGCAGGTACTCACTAATCCCTCCATGCTTCCACAGCAGTTTCCATAGCAGTTTAGTCTTTCTGTTAGTTCAATGCAGATCATCCTGGAATACTGTTCGCTTTATATATATATATGTATGTCACTTGTCCCCAATTTGGGACAGGGACAGTCTCAATTATCTTTGTACTTCTAAAACTAAACATTGTGTACAGAGCATAACTACAATAATTGATATTATTTAGGACAAAATTTTTTCTGTAAATTATGGATTTCATGACCCTAGGAAATAGGAAATGTCTCATGTCTAATTATAAATCTAGGAAGGAATTGCCCTGTAGTGATCTTGCTTCTGCTTTAAATTCTTTGTGTAATAGAGATCTCACTTCTTCTGAGGGAAATTGTTTAATATCAGAATGGTTTTTTAAAACAAAGAGTGTGCACTAGCCCATTTTAATGTTTACCCTTGGTTGAGAACATTTCCTCTACTCTCAACATGGTGGCTCGGCGGTAACATTTGAAGAACCATAGTGATCGCTAAACTTCCAAGTTCTTATAGATTGGTGCTCACGTTGTTTTCCACTTTGAATTCACCTAAAGACTGAATAAGCATTTGTTGAATAATTTGTGGAAAAAAATTAACCATATTTGGCTCTCTGCAGTTAAGTTATTCCCATTTCTTTCAGTAATCCCTCCGGTTTGTCAATGCCCTTTGTAAAATGTGACAACCAGAATGAAACATGACATTTCGTAACAGGGCTGAATAACTTGTCTTCTGATCATCAAGATTCTATTTCTTTAATGTACCCTGAGGTTTTTAAAATATTTGACACTGTTTGATCAAGTAAAACTTTTTAAAAAAATTTTCACATGGTTGCTTACCATACTAAATATGTCCAATTATTTTATGTAATTTTTAACCTATGTGCAGGAAGTTTTTTTTTTTTTACCACCACTAAATTTCATCTTGTTTGCTTTATGACAGTATTCTAGCATGTAGTTTGACTGTACAACATATTGTTTAGGATATCTTCAGTTGCACGTTTAACAGAATACCTACTGACAACATTAAAACAATAAAAATGTGTTATTATCTGATGGGTGGTCTGGAGGGGTGGTCTCCTACAGTTGATTCAAGCATGTAGGCTTTTCACTCTTCTGCTCAATTCCTTCTTATGCTTCCCTTCAAGGATGCAAAGCTCCAAGCACCACACCTTTATACTGATCCTTTATTCTAAACAAAAGAAAGAGGGTATAGGCAATAAAACAAACAAATAAACAAAAAACAAAACAAAACAAAAAAAACTTTTGTTTTGAGTATTTGGTTTGGGCTGTTATTATTTTTATCCCATGTGACTCTCTGCCTTTATTAGGAAGTAAGATCTTGCCTAGGAGCACCCACCCCCACCCCCACATCCCTAGAGATTTCTTCTTATGCTTCATATTCCAAGAAGTAGGTCAAATAATCACTATCACACTAGTCAATGGCAAAGGGAAATAAAATCACTCTTCTGTATTTAGGCCAATCCTTATTAATTCCTAAGGACTTGAAATGAACCTTGAAATTTAGGCTCCATAAACTCTTTGTTACATAGTGAATCTATGTGAAAATATTCAACCTCTTTTTTGGTCTAAAGTTAAATGGTCACAAACACCAAATAAGGAGTGTTCAAAATAATGACTCTTTGTGTATGGGCATACGTTTAAAAATGGTGTTATACTGGCAAAAATAGGTTTTCCATGCAAAGGAGGACATTTTTATGATATAAAACATCTTTCTTTGTAGAACTCAGGTATTCTTGAATGCCACTTGTCACCCAACAGCCCTCTTCAGGATGAACAGTCCAGGAACAGGACACAGATATGCTAAGGGCTGGGTTTGAGGCTACAGCCAGTCACCTGCTAATTAAGACCATCGTATTCTCTGGTGTACTTCATGAAAATAAAAATAGATGGCAAAAGTTTTAATGCTAACTCAGAATGAAAGATGAAATTTTCCTTGTTTATAACACAGTATGGTGCTAATGTCAGTTAATTGCTTTTATTTAAAGATACAATGCAAAAAAAAAAAGTACAGTAAAGGACTATTTCAGGTATTTCAAGCTGGCACTTTTTTTCATAACTGGATTCATAAAATATCATTAGTAAACAAACTCATACTGAAAACAAAAAATCATCTAAGGCTCGGGTGTGCAAAAGGCTAAAAACAAATGCAAATTAATGTTTTCAGATTGTTCGGCATGACAGGACCATGGAGCAAATTGTGTTTCCTGTCCCCAACATATGTGAGTTCCTCACTCGTGAATCCAAGTGCCGTGTGTTCAATACAACTGAGAGAGATGAGCAAGGAAGCAAAGTGAATGACTTCTTCCAGCAAACAGAGGATCTCTACAATGAGATGAAGTGGCAAAGGAAAATCAGGAGTAAGTACAGTAAACTGAGAGGGCTAGTGTGTGCATAGTAGTTGATCAGTTGGTACTTTGGGGACACAGGATGCCAGTTCATTTAAATGGTTTGTACATTTCTTTAAGCCCAGTCTGTAGGTGGAGCCCAGGCACCTGCGGCTTCAGGAACGCAGTAAGCCCTAATTACACATTGCCTGTCAGTGATGGTCCTTTTATTTTTTTTTAATGATCCTATTGTTTAAATACATGTTATGAAATGCAAGGTTGCAGTTGTAAGTTTCATTGTTGGGCAGCGGCTGGTGGGAAGTCCGTGCATAGACCCCACTGGCCTCTGACGGTCAGTGTACAGGGTGGGGAGAGGTCAGCAACTGGTGCTCCTCAGGCCCTTCTCTGTTGTCCTGGAATTGAGTGGAGTGTCCAGCGTTTTTCTGAGAGTCATGCTTTCTTTTAACCTATCTTTCCTGCTAAACATTTCATGACACCTGCATTCAAAGCGAGCAAACGTTATAATTTTACAGTTATAAATGATCACGACGCCATCCTCACTACTTATATCTCAGACCTCCAGTCTGTTTGGAAACACCAGGTTTTAATATTTAAATTTTTTAAACCTTTAAATAAATTTTAATTTATTTTCTCAAGTAAGGGATCTCATGAGTTTTTAACAAAAATTGTTAGGGGAAGCTCTTGATTAGGTCTTTTTTTGTCTTCAGGAGAAGTTTCCCAGGCAAGCAGGCATATGTTCTCCAGACCTCTGTACACATTCTAGTTTTCTAGGAACCTTAGTGCGTATGATTTATGAGCTTGAGTTTAGCTTGAGACCCACTTCTCTGGATAGAAGATCGTGGCATGCATTTTTAGGTTCTTCTAGTCGTGCGTTTGAAAAAAGTTAAGAATGAAATTATTCTCCCTTAGCATTTTACCACATAGAATCTTACGGAATAAAGTGAAATTTTTGAGTGCCCAAAATATATGTAAAGACCCCATAGTTTCATTTGAAACATTTGAAAATATGCATTTTCTCCTGACCAGAAAATAAATTGAATAGTGAACTTCCCTGGAGTCTGTGCTTTTTATTTACATTATTGTCTTGTTATTTATTTTTTAAAAATCTGAAAATGATTTCCAAGGTGCATTTCACTTTAAAATTTGGAAACAGTCATTTCCTCATAATTTCTGAACTAGGAGTTCTCATTTTTAAAAAGCAGAATATTAGTCAATAAAATGCCATGGCTAATGATGGCTTTTTCTAACATGGAATATTCCATCCCAAGGGAAGAAAAACAACCTGTACTGAAGGGAAGAAGAGTTTGTAAGTAAACAGCAGACTCTAGATTGTGGTTTACAGGGTATATGTGAAAAGTTTATAACTTCTATTTGAAAATCAATAGGCCTCCCCCACAATTAACTCCAGTATTTTAATCCTGGTTTTAAGATATTAAAAGTTAGAGAACAAACACCTCAAGCTGGTGCCCAGGGCAAGTTAATAAATTGGACTTCTGTTCAAACTTATATTGCATCAAATATCTGTTCAGTTATTTAAAAGAGCAAAATAAATAATCACAGTGTAAGGAGAGAACCCACATGATGGAAGAAAATCTTTGCCACCTGCACCTCAAATAAGGCATTAATTTCCAGGATACACAACGAACTCAAAAAGCTTAACACCAAAACCAAACAAACAAACAAACAAAAACCAAAACCAAATAACCCAATCAATAAATAGAATTGCAAATTAGTACAACTACTCTGGAAAGCAGTACAGAGATTCTGCAAAAAACTAAGAATGGAACTACCATTTGACCCAGTTATTCCATTCCTGGGTATATATCCAAAGGAGTTAAAATCAGCATACAGCAGTGACACAGCCACATCAATGTTTATAGCAGCACAATTCATAATAGCTAAGCTATGGAACCAACCTAGATACCTATCAACAGATGAATGGATAAAGAAATTGTGATATATATACAATGGAATATTACTCAGCCATAAAAAAGAATGACTTTATGACATTTGCCAGTGAATGGGTGGATGTGGAGATTATCATGCTAATTGAGAGAAGTCAGTCCCCCAAAACCAAAGTTCAAATGTTCTTCCTGATATGTGGTTGATATGTGGTTGAACAACAAGGTTGGGGGAGAGGAAGAATAGAAGTTCAGTGGATAAGACAAAGGGTAATGAAGGAAAGGGAGGGGAGATAGGAAGAGGAAAGACAGTGGAATGGATCTGACATAACTTTCCTATGTTCATATGTGGATACACCATAGTGAATCTCTACATCATGTACAACCACAAGACTGGGATCCTAATTAGAATAAGATATACTCCATGTTTGTATAAATATATCAAAATAGATTCTACTGTCATATATAACTAAAAAGAACAAATTAAAAAAAGAAGTGATTTTCAGTTAAGGTAGATGACATTCAGTAGATGTATTTACTAATTCATTTCTGATGACAGGCATGGAGTCCCTTTTCTAAAAATGTTCAGCAAACTGTCTCTCCCACTTATGGTATTTCTTATTGCAGAGTTCATCTTTTTCTGCTGTTTCATACCCAACCAGTTATTAAGCATTATGGTTTAAAATGTAGATAATATATAGTATAAATCAGTTGTTCCCAGTAAATCGTACTGTGCTATGGTTTTAAGTTTCTGATTTTAGGTAACTACCACTGTGTCATAGGAATTTTCATTACTGATACACCTGTGCTAGAGTTTTTTGTTTGTTTTGTTTTGTTTTTTTACTTTTAAGGCATGGGAATGGGACCAATTCATCAATGTTACCAAATTGTACAACAATGTATACCATTTCATTAAAAGGGGCCTCAGGCAGCTGCTAAGCTGCCTTCCCCCTAATCTGCTCTGGGGACAGAGTACAGAATCCCCTTTTCTCCTTTTTTTTTTTTTTTTTTTTTCTTTTTGACAGTAATTGAACCCAGGGACACTCTACTGGGCTCCATTACTAGCCCTTTTCTTTTTTATTTTGAGACAAGACCTCACTAAGTTTCCCATGCTGAACTTGAACTTGCCATCCTTTTGCCTCAGTTTCCCAAGTAGCCCTGTACCTAGCCAGGACCACCTTTTCTGACCACCTTTAGTAACTGCAAAATCACTCACTCGTTTACAGCAGGTGAGGTGTAAACTGGATGAAGGATAAACCAAGAATGAAATAGAAAACTCCCTTATGGTACTCATTATTTTTAATAAGTTAAGTCCTAGTTGATGTTTATTTAAATATGATTTTATAGTAGTTTACACAAATGCATTTAGCACAATATAATTTCAGTCAGGTTTGCCTGTTAAAATCCAAATTTATTTTCTGTTCTGTCTCCTGGTACTTTTTGCTTCCAGACAACCCTGCCCTGTTCTGGTTCTCGAGGCACATCTCTCTCTGGGGGAGCATTTCCTTCAACCTGGCTGTGTTCATCAATCTAGCAGTTGCTCTCTTCTACCCATTTGGGGATGATGGAGATGAAGGCAAGTGCTTGTCTCTTCAAATCTAAATGTTTTAAGATTCTAAAATTAATATGCTAAATAAATTCCTTAACCACAAAGAGCTCTGAAATAAGGAAAATTTAATTATGGTTAAATAAATTTTTATGTTATTGAAAGAATGATGGTAAGTAGAGTGTTCAGTAAACTATGGTCAGGAATGTAATTTTACAAAAAAAAAAATCCCATACATATATGCACATATATGCAACCTATAATTTTTTGGTTTTGATTCTATAATACTATATTAGGAGTAATATATAGAAAGTTAAATATTTATAATCTTGGTCTTTAAAATGCACAGTATAAGATAAAATATAATTATAGGAATAAAGGATATTGACTATGAAATTAGTATTATTAAACTAATAATGCATGGTATTTTATAAGGACAAAGGTGAGACAAATACCATTTTAAGTGAAATGGGAAATAAGGTAGAAATATGCTTAAGGGTTTTGGGAAATAAATTTTGTTTGAGTTTGACGATGTTTGTGGGAAAATATATTACGAGTAAGGGAAGTTAGTAAATATCTTTGGAATGGGCTTGGAAAGAAGGGGGGACATGAGAAATCAGCAAAGGATAACTCTGAAGTGCTTTTGTATCTCATCTGTTTGTAGGATTATTGTGAGAATTTAATGAGTTGCTATAGGTAGAGTATTTAGAATAGTGCCTGGTAAGCATTTGGTAAAGTTGAGTTGTGGTTGTTATAAGGTCTCCATGCTACCAAAGGAAACCTGGTGGGAAGATGTTACCATGAGAGCAACAGATACTTAAGCTCATTTCAGATGAACTGGAGGTGAGGCAAAAAAAGAAGTGGGAATCCAGGAGTAATTTTCTGTTTTACAAGTTCATTTTTAACCGTTAACTAAAATTTGTGCAGTCATGAAAAAAAAAGTTTGCTTTTTTTAGAAGGCATTGCCAACAACAGAATGTTTGGCAATAGGGTGGATGTGTGAGTTAAATATCAGTGAAAAATGTAGCGACTATGTGGCCATCCATACTGTACCAGGAAGCGGAAACGGCCTTTTCAGCCCTGCGTTTGGTCCTCATGAGTGATGAACTCTTGGCACAGAGGAACGTAACTCTTCTGACGAGAGAAGTCCAGCATGAAATGACAAATCACTATCATCGGCACGCCGACTGCTGAGACTAGATGGCAGAGTCCCAGTTAATAGAAGCATAAAGTCTTAGCGTTGGAGGCAACTCTAGAAATCATCTAATGTCAAACCTTTATTTGACAGATGAAGAGATGGAAGTCCAGAGAGGCTGAACATGGCCCATCTCAGAGAGGAAGTCTAAACTTTTTGTTTCTAATCTAGTACCTTCTACATGGATGATTGCATTGAAAGCGTGTAGATAACAGGTGCCCCTTCACACATGACCTCATTTTCCCAGAGTTCCATTCTGTGGTGTCCCTGACATGACCAGCAGAGGCAAGGTGTACAGCCTTTGCTGCCACCTATTATATATGAAATGGTGATGGGAAATGCCATCCCCCAGGATCACTGTTCCTTACTCATTCAGGAGAAAGAAGAAAACCTGATGTATTATTAACCTGACTGATAATAGTTATAATTGTAATATTAATAATAATAATAGTGACTGATGCCATTTACCATTTAGATTGGGTCAGGCCAAATGCTAAGCACTTTATGTACATAATTTCATTGAATCTTCCTAATAAACCTGTAAAGTGAGTACTTTGTTCTATGGATGGTGCACCTGTTTCAGATTTACCTAATAATTCTCTTTTTACATAAGCTGTCACGGTGTTACTGATGTGACTAATCTTTGAACAAAGATTCAAAACCACACGTATAGACAGGTTTGGAGTAGTTCTGCCTCCAAAAGAAGTAGGACTTACAAACACAAGACTGGAAAACATGGTGCCTCATCATCAGCTGCAGATGCAAACTTTCCCTAGAAAAGGATTCTTGAACAGGAGCTAACAGTAGCAACCAAGGAAGGCTCAATATCAAAGTATCTGAGAGTGGGTTTAGCATTTAGAGGAAAGGGGCAATATAGAACCCCAAGATGTGTCTGGTCATCAGATTACAGTTCTGGATGAGTGATTTGGTTATTCCTCTATGGGCAAGGTTGAATTTAGGTCAGGGTTAGCATAGTCTCTAAACCCCAGCTGCACACTGTGCATCTCTAGGAAGGCCAAGGAAGGAAAGTACACTTGTCCACCAGAACTGTCTGAAGAATTCTGTGCTGGTGGTGAAAGCTCTTTGATGCTGAACTTTTTTGAACAGGCTGAACCACTGCTCTCCTGGAGCACTTTGAAGTCATTAAAAGATGGATTATGTGACCAATAAAATTCTTCTAAGATGTGCTCAAAAAAAAAAAAACAAAAAAAAAACAAAAAAAAACCCTGATGGGGCATGTAAGAACACAGGATCCAACTGAAAAGGTCTTCTGGTAGCCAAATCTGAGAAAACTTGGAGAAAAAAATTATTGACAGTAACACATTACAACTCAGAATAAAATAAGAATCCAGGAAACCATATTTGTAGTGAGAAAAGAGAATTCTTCTTTGTAATAGCATTCCAGTTAATAAAATGTAGACAGAATGATGGAAATAGAATGTCACCATTTGATAAACATCACAGCAGTAAGAATCAACAACTGATGCTAAAATTAAGGGGTAACTATATGATGAAAAATATGATGAAATCAGGATGTTGACAGAGTCTAGAAGTGTCTCCTCACAATGTACTTTCCACATACAAAAGGAAAAGCTGTAACTTTAAGTGGAAATGGCCTTTTCAGCCCTGCATTTGGTCTTTAGCGATGAACTCTTGGCACAGAGGAATGTGACTCTTGTGACAAGAGAATTCTTTCTACAAAATAAACAGTTTTAAGCACATGGTTTTTAATTTCTTGTATAAGGTGTTGACATTTGGGGAATCTAGGTAAAGGGTATATGGGATGTTTTTTTTTTTACATTATTTTTGCAACTATTACATAAGTCTTAAAGAGTTTGCAGATGAAGTTTAAAATGAAATATATATATATGTGTGTATATATATATATACACACATATATATTTATTCTACCCTGAAATCCTCATAATTTTGTGTATAGATGTTGGTCTTGAAATCACCTGATAAATCTTGAGCCAAAAAAGACCCTGGATTACCATGTGCCACCCTTTCCAACCCTAAACCCTAATGCATGCCGCTTTGGAGTCACAGAGTCCAACGTGACAGTGAGAGCTGAGGGTTGGCAGAAGGAATGGACTGTTTATGCTTTCTGGCTATATTTTTCAGGCTGATACCACCTGAGCTTCTGGGGATTTCTTGGTCCTCCAGTCTGGTTTGCAATTGGGATACAATATTAACTGGGAGAATAGTGTTCCCCTTTGGCCAAGGTGCTGGTGTACAGTAATAAAAGGGAGATATTATGGGGGACATGATTCTCAGAGGACAACTTGAAAAGTACCCTCTGTCCTCTACTACAAATAGAGAATGTCCTTTCATCGCCAGGCTGGCACAGCAGCTGTCAATGCTGGGGAATCTCCTGGATGTCTGCTCAGAAATTAAAGATCGCCATGCCAACTGTTTCTGCCCTGGACTGCATTTGGCAAAAGCAGAATAGTCAGTGGAGAGAATTTTGCCATTGGAATTTCTCATACCAAGATAGGATGTGATTTTTAAATAAACGAGTGTGTGTGTGTGTGTGTGTGTGTGTGTGTGTAGTGTATTTCAATTTTGGAGGTAATTTTTTTTCCCTACAAGTGCTTTTTGTTAAAGAAAATAAATTCTTCAAGATATTTCAGTGCATTCAACTTAATAAGTATTGATGGGGTACCACCAAATTTCAGGCATCATGCTAGGTCCTAGAAATTCTGTCCTTGTCCTTAAGAAGTTCCTGGTCAGATTAATGAAGCAAGAATTGAAAAAGGCCCCAGAGGCACCCATGGGTTTATGGATGGATGTCTACTTTAGCTGCATTAGGTAGAGGGGATAGGAGAGTTTTATGAACCTATGTGGGAGGCAGAGGGATAGAGAGAGACCATGAAGTAAGAAACAGCTTGCTGTATATAGGAAGCTATAAACAAATTAGCATGAAGTAGGTAGCAGAGTTCCATTGTGTGAAATGAATTGAAGTTTCCAATTTTACTGCCTAAAATTTCTTTTATAAAGACTGAACTTCCTACTTTCTAAGATGTAAAAATGTGTAGGGGGATTTCTAAATATATTTTCCATTTTAAATATATCTTCATTATAGAAAATTGGTAGAAATATAACATACTAAGGAGAGATAGCATTCCCACTTAATGGGTAAGGATTGGGTTTGAAAATCTACACTATTTGCTTTAGAGTTTATCAGAGAAATTTCACATTTTAATTTCTTTTCTTTTTTTTAGTGTTAAATCTTCAGATAGAAAATAGGATCATTCTTACAGAAAATAATTACAGATATTGTCAATTAATAGTCATTTAAAATAACTTTTAAGCTTATTTATTCATTTCACAAAGATGTGTTTATCATTAAACTATGTACAAGATGCTGTGCTAGACACTCTTGGAATTCTTTCTACAGAGCAACCAGTTTTAAGCACGTCGTTTTTAATTCCTTATATAATCAGGGAGAAATCTCAGCAAGCTTGATACTATCTGGGGAGAAGTAAAGATGTGGTTACCTTATCAGGCATGAGCGACAATGCTCAGTGTGGCTATCTGTGCCAAATCTGGAACTTCTAGAATGAAACACCAAGACATTATTTGTGAATTACACCAAAGAGTCACATGACTGACAGAAAGTTGTTAAATATGCCTTGAAGATGTTGGCAGTTTTAATATACTTTAAAGTGAAGGTCTATAACTTGTAGAGTTTATAAATAGACTTAACTGCCTACTCAAAGTATACTTTTGTTTGTTTACTTATTAAAATTTTATTTATTGCTGCAAGACAGGCCCAGAGAGGGCCCTTTCTCTTACGGTTCGCATTCTAAAGAAGGCCCAAGTCCTAATAAGGATAAAAGGACCCTAAAGGCATTTTTTTTTTTCTCATTGAGATCTGCGAAGTCAAGGCAGTTGATGGTTGAGCTTTATTTTGGTAGGCACAAAATAATTACAAGCCAACATCAAAATAAACACAAGTAGGATGTCCATTTTATTAGCAATGGAAACAGAAATTGTTGAAGGTAACTTTCAGGAAAGTTAATCCCTATTCTTTCCCCACCCCTGAATTAAATTTGATGATGGGGGAGATCAAGCCTGTCCTCCTAATCTTTTTTCATCATTGTTTGCTTTAAAATATGTATTAGTCCATTTGAAATGATATAATAAAATACCTGATACTGGGTACTTCATAAAGAAAAAAGGTTTATTTAGCTAACAATTTTGGAGGCTGGAGCCCATGATTGGATGATCCTATCTCTTCACCACTTGGTGAAGACCCTCATCACAACATGACACATTACAACTCACAACATGACAGAAAGGTGGGAAGTGGAAATGGCCGTGTGCAGACAAGTCCATGCAGGCAGGGTAGCCTCACTTTATAGCAAACCTGCTTTGGAGAGAACTATATTGGTCCTGTGATGGTGACATCAGTTCCTTCCAAGGCAGAACCCCAATGACCTAATTTATTTGCAGTAGGCCCCACTTCTTAAAAATTCTACCACCTCAACACCATCATCCTGGGGACCAGGCTTCCAGCCTGTGAACCTTTCGGGGACACACTCATACTGTATGCAAACCACAGCAAGAGACAACCTGACAAGAACACAACATTTTAGAAGTTAATGTCTAATGCTCTTCACTGTTCGATTTTTTTTGCTTGTTGTAAATATTTGTTATGGTTTGTACCTGGAATGCCCCCCACCCAAGTTTCATGTTTGGAAGGCAGCAACATTCAGAGAAAGGACTTTTGGGAAGTGTGTGGAGGACAAGGGCTCTGACCGCAACAGTGAATTGATAACTGGATGGCACTTGGGGGAGGTAGGACATCGTTCAAGTGGGCCCTCGGGTGTCTGTTGTCCCCAGCCTCCTCCTCTCTCACTCTGCCTCCTGTCTGGCATGAGGTGAGCAGCTTTGCTGGGCTACACCCTTCTGCCATCATGTTCTGCCTCACCTCAGGCCTAAAGCAATGGACCTAGTAAACCTTGGATGGAAAGCTCTGAAACCATGAGCCCAAATAAATCTTTCCTCCTTTAAGTTGCTTATGTCAGGTATTTTGGTCACAGTGATGAAAAGTGGACTTAACACAACACCTGACAGAATCATTCTATTTTTTGAAATTTATTAGCACTCACCATGAACTAAAGTCTATACAGAATTTATTAAAGGAGCCCAGATAACCCCAGGGTTTCAGTGATAGTACAAAAGCTGTACACACCATAGCACTCAAGGTGTTTTGCATGCAGAAGTAAATTTACAAATAATAAAAATAGGTGTGGCCAAAAGAAAAAGAGTCATTATGGAAACTTACCAAAGAAGTTTGTGGAAAATCTCCATTTTGTGGTCTCCCCTGTGGCAATGTCATCCTATAGACAGGAGTCTGAAGTTCCAGATGATCCATCAGCCAAGAATGCTGCCCCTTGATTTACTTCTGCAGATGCAGCACACACGACCTTCAGAGGATTCCTTGATTCTGCATGTCAGTGTAAATGCCATTGAATTGTACTTCTTTTTAAAAGAAAGATATTTTTAAACCTCCTTTGTGGGCCGTTTCTGAGAAATTCTGTTTGTAATGGAGTTCAGTTTTAAAACACTTGGAACTTTTATTTTCTGATGATTAAATAGCTCCACATTTTCTTTAAAACTTGATTTGGCCTTCAGATTCTCACACTCATCCACATACATTCATACATAGATACCTGTGTGTATGTCTCAGCAGTTCAAAATTGTCTTTGTTTTATAAAAATTAGTTATTCTACATTCTGGACTTTTTTTAGAGGCAAATATAATCTGGATACTTGGTAATAATAAAGCAAGACAAAGTATGAGTTCAATGAAAAAGTTGCCTGATTTCTCATGATTTAGCTATACCCCTAGAGGTCATGAATCTTAAATTTTGAATTGGGATTCCCAAGTGAGATGTGTCTGTCGAAAGCACTTAGCAAATTACTGCCAGAGGAAAGAGAGGAGGACAGTTCTAAGACTTAATAGAAGGAATGTTAACTAGTGAGTAATCAGAAGCCTGAAATTAATCACAAACTTTCTGGAAATGCAATAAGTAATGTGTTCAAAGACGTTTCCTTGGAATGTGAAGAGTTTAGAGTGGATCTGTTTTGCAATTCAGTGCATTATGGCTTGACTTGCTAAGTTAGAGGGGCAAATATTTCTGCATTTTCTAGTTTTTTTCTCATTGGCAATAAACTTCTTCCACATTTTACAGGGACCCTCTCTCCATTGTTCTCAGTCCTTCTGTGGATAGCAGTTGCGATCTGTACGTCTATGCTGTTTTTCTTCTCCAAGCCTGTGGGTATTCGGCCCTTTCTTGTGTCGGTAATGCTCAGATCAATATATACTATAGGTCTTGGCCCTACGTTAATACTTCTTGGTGCAGCTAACGTAAGTACTTTGCTTAGCTTTGTATTGTTAGAGAACTAATTAAAAGTGTATTATTAAACATAAAACTGTTGCTCTATGCTTTCATTCATACAGACAAAATGAATTCTAATTTATTGTGAACCTAAATTAGCCAGAGTATAATTTGTACCTTATTTAATTTAAAGAAATAAAAAAAAGACAAAAAAAATCCATGTATTTAAGAAGGTAGCATTTGGGGCATGACCCAGTTCTGCCATCAATTTAATCTAATTCAATTTTAATGCCATCCGCATCCTATACCCAAAGCTATTGACAGAAATGACTCTGAGCAACTGTAAAACATCCTAAAATGATTTCTAAATCATCCAAGAAAGATTAAATTATATTCAGTAGAACTTAAGGAGTTGAGTACCTTTTTATCAAATGACCTAAGAAAAAGGGTTACTGTCTGAGAAAATATGAAATTGGACTCCTTTTATGTGAACAAATCCTACAAACTTGTAGAAGGCATAGATGAGATTAATATTCTTTTTGTCTAGTTTGAAATATTAGAGCAAGGGAGCACATTTTGAATCTTTAGTTAGGTAATCTTAGAATATGCTATTTCAAAAAGCAAGTAAGACATTTATAGAAATAATCTTACCCAAGAAAAAAAATTTTAAAAGGAACTCTGTGCCAGATATATGCAAGGAGAAGCCATAAATGGACATTACCTTAAGAAAAGGTAAATCACCCAGTTGATGAAATAACAAATGGACAGGTAAGCACATAAATGTTGTTAGTATAGCTACTGAATTCCTAAAGCACTTTATATTTTACTGGGCATTTAACAAAAGATCCTGTATTCTGGTATCTGTAGCTAGAATTTATCTCCCCTACTACATTATATAGTTCTGAATAGTAATTGATCATTCAATGTGTGAAACATCATTGGGACTCAATAAATATTTCTCCAATCAGTCAACTAATTAGTGAATGAACGAGTAAAAGAATGATTATCTTTGTGTTCTTGTACAGTGTCTTACACATAAAATGTGTTCAAATACTTTTTGAAAATTAGTAAATGAAATAGTCAAACTTTTGAGAATGATGAAGCTGAGCTAATATGACCACTTCTGTATATCTGTATTTCCGATATCTATTTTATTACAATTCTTCAAAAATTGAACATGATATATTTGATAGTTCTTAGTTAACTAGATTATTCAAGCAACCAAATTGCCAGTTCTCAACTCTTGTTAGTAAAGGGACGTGTACTATAAATATAAAGGAGTCTATAAGTACAGAATCTTGTAAAGCACCAAATATACATTCTGTAAGTTTCTGGAGGGCAGAAGTTGTCACATTCATGTATATAATCATACTGTTCTTGCTCACTCCCAGCTCCTTTTTTCTTTACTTTAATACTTGGTATTTGATCAATGAAAATATTTACATGAACTTGTACTTTCAGTGCTTTGGAAATAAACTTATTTTATAATATTAACAAACCATCTAATTTGAGAATATTCAGGAATTTATCTAAATTTTTTTAAACCTATGTATTTGGCTTATTTTTTCTTTAAAAAACAGATTGAATATGAAACCATATTATTTGAAGAAGCAAATATTTTTCATAAACTGGTAACTGACCCTCAATAGGACACTATCCCAAGTGAGAAAAATCCAAGTTTGATAAGTGAAATAATAGTTAGATAGACAACTATTATAACAAATAACAAACTTTCACTGTTCCCCTGTTGTATAATTTAATAAACACTAAAAATACCAAGAGGAGAGGACATGGTACTCGCCATCCAGAGGTAGATGTGTCAGATTCACCATTTTGCATTTTCTTTATGTTTGGACCAAGAATATATTAAGAGATGAAGAATAGCATTCTAATGTCTGTTGGGATAAACACAAAACTCTTGAAGTATTTCTCTTATTTCCCTCCTGGGATAGGATAAAAAGAACAGTTGTCCTTGAGTTTTGGTAGGAATAATTCCACTATAACAATTGAGTATTCATATGAAAGGCAAGTCTTATACTTTACGGTTTTTTAAATTTTTCATGAAGATATTAAACATATCTACCTTACTAACTTTGTGAAGATCTGTTGCTACTCTAATACCTGTTACAGCATAAAGCATGTTTGCACAGCCAAATGATGTACTATCATGCCCCCCTCCCCCTGTCCAGTGCATTTTCAATGAATCAATGTCAATATGGGACAAACTCCATGGAATAATTTAAATCTCAATATTGTAGATATCGACAGAAGTTTTATCTATAATTTTAATATTTTATCTACTAAGAGAATTTTTAGTGAATAATCATCTGCTTTAACTTTTAACATAACCTACTCACTATAAAATTATCTATGGTTTATTCAGGAAGCAGAAAATAAATAAGGAAAAACATGAATTGGTCATGCTGTGTATCTTACCTTTTAATATGTTTATTTTCTTAATTTATGCTTACACATTTTCATTGCATAAGAGGGGAAAGTATAAGTGCTAAAAATAGAGATATCAGAAACAGGAAAAACCAAGGACATCTACTTGAAAGTTTAGCTTTAATGAGAATTAGAATTCTAAACTTCAGGCAACTCACCAAGCCTCTGAATTTCATTCTTTTCATCCGTTGAAGGAAGATTTTAATGCCTAGTCTATAAGAGAGCAATTGCTGTTGAGAGCAATTGAGATGAGTGTGGAAGATTTAGAAAAGAACAATAATTAGGATACCGTTACCATAGTAATAATGGCTACCATTTACTAAGGAGCTAACATGGGAAGCAGTATGTGCTATGGTGATTGGAGAGTGTTGCTGTTTTGGTACTAAGAGTTCCTTGTTCCTGGACTCTGCCTTTTATAATGTTAAGCAAATGCTGAAAGTCTCTTTTGGAAAAGGAACCAAGTGGAAGGAAAAAACCTCAACTTGTGTGCTGAGCACTTGGGATGACTGGCTCCTGTTTATTATACTACTTCAATTTTTTCTCATCTTTATTCATTTCTAAAAATTGAAGTTTTGTCTAGATTTCAACTAGCTTATCTTGTCATAAGTGTTATCTCAATATTTGAGATGTTTCAAAAATTCCAATGCTTTTTCCTCAGTTAAAAACCATGTGCTATAACCCAGTATATTTTCCTTCTTTCCCATCCACTACACTGCATTTTTAGTTAATGGTAGTAGAGATTAATATGTTTTTCTGAAAAACATAAGTGAACATTTTAGAAATTTAGGATCACTTAATATTTTTTCATTCTAATAAAATTGTTTATAGATCTCATAGTCATATGAATGTTAAATAACCTGCTTAACCACTCCATTATCTTTTGTTTAGATATTGAGATTTTTAAATAATATGAATATAGTAAATGTCAGATTTTTTAACATCTTCTAAACATTTTTAGTCACAGTGGGCTTTTTCCCTTTTTCTAATAGTGCCTGGAAATGTGTAATTGATTTAATGATATTTGTACATCATTTGTCTTCCTCACAGTTATTTGTCATGTGGAAATGTTTTGTAATGCTAGGACTTGGTCTTGCCATTTTGCAGAGAGGAGAAGCAAATGGAGTTTAGCAGACTAACAAATAAATCACGATGTTCAAATTTAAGAGCATCATGCCCTTGGATGCTTACCTGTAGGTAGTTTTCTGGAGGTCTCATGTTGCTATTGATCTATAAGTTTGAATCCCACCACATGTTCACTTAATATATACAAATTCAATTATACATTCCAGGTCAAAAGTCTTATATCCTCTCTCTGTCTCTCTCTCTCTCTCTTTCACACACACACACACACACACACACACCTTTTCATAGAATGTGGTCAATGAATACTCCTAATGACTTCCAGTATTCACTTGCAGAACACAAAACTGCTTCAGTACTGTTGTACTTAGTGAGAGATGCTACTGTTTACATCCTCCAGGTTCACTGTACTGTTTTATGGGCAGATTAAAAGATTTCCAGGGCAATTCTGACTGCATGCAAATTTTGTCTTACATATTGATCTTAGCACCTTAGCTTAGCCTGCCTAAGATGTAACATCACTGAAATGGAGATTTTTTTAAAAATCAAATTATCTCATTTTCAATAAGAAGGGTGATTTAGGTGGTTGGTGAAAATGTAATGTAGTTAAAGATGATAAATTCAGTTTTACCTTTTCAATAAATAAGTGGACAAGTCTTTTATTTTTTTTTTCGTTCTACAATTTATTCTTGAAAATTAGGTCATAGTTTCCCATAGGAATGAGGTTAAGATGGGGATAGAATTCTTGATCAGGGCCAGAGTATGAAGTTCGACCACAAGAGTAATACAAAGATGAAGACATAAATGTCTGTGATCAGATAAAATAGTAAAATTTAAAGAACCTCACGTAGAATTCTAGTACTATGAGGCACCTTAATTCTAGGCACGTAATTGCAGACATGAGGAAATAAAGTCCTGTAGAGACAAAAAGATGTACTAAAGCAGGCAGTTAGTGCCAGAGCCACAACTGGACCCCAGATGGCCAACTTCTCATCCAGTGTTTTTCCACCACACTGCACTGATAGAAGTCCCAAAGGCATGTCTGTGGACTATAATGTATATGTGCAGATAGTACTGTACTGTATATTTTTTACCTAATTGAAATCAGTGGTCTTGGTTTAGTATACATTAATGAAAGAGTGACTGTTAATTTCACTTTTGTTTTTGCAAGACTTGTTGGTAAGTCATTTGGGTGGTGTATCACTGTTAATACATTGTCCAAAAGCTTTCATTGAGCTGGGCACGGTGGCACACGCCTATAATCCCAGCACTTGGGAGGCAGAGGCAGGAGGATCGAGAGTTCAAAGCCAGCCTCAGCAACTTAGCGAGGCCCTAAGCAACTCAGTGAGACCCTGGCTCTAAATTAAATACAAAATAGGGCTGGGATGTGGGTCAGTGGTGGAGTGCCCCTGGGTTCAATCCCCAGTACCAAAAAAAAGAAAAAAAGAAAAAAGAAAAAAAAAAGCTTTCATTGAAGTTGTCTCTGCATACCCACTCTTTTTTCCCCACCATCATATAACTGACCCCATCCCTAGTAAAAATAAAGCATGGGCAGCATGAAAAATAAATGGAGAAGAGAGAAAAACTGAAACAGTTATATTGGTGTGTATTGGTTACATCATGTGTCTGATTCCAGGGCTTTCCACTCCAGCTCAGATGTGCTTGACCTTTTAGCCATCTCACCACACCTTCCATTCGTTGTTGTCCATGTGGACCTTTGCCATAGAATTGATTGCCTGCATCATGGTTGTGACAGGTTAAGGACTGGTTAGATGACAGCAACCAACTCATGACATGAAAAGAGAGCATGGTTTTGCTTTTTCATTATTTGAGAACCAAAGTGTATTGCTCCTTTTTGAGAATTCAAATTCAATGTATCATTTTTTTTCTTAGTGTACATGACTTGTAAATCATTTTCCTACATGTACATGTATGAGTACATGAATGGTGTGAATCTGCATTGTGTAAACCATAGAAATGAAAAGCTGTACCCTGTTTGTGTACAATGAATCAAAATGCAGTCTGTCAAAATAAAAATTAACCAAATAAGAAAAAATCTACAAATTGCATCATACAGGAGAAACCAGAGTTCAACTTCTTTCTTTATCAAATAATTTACTCTTGCATTCTCCTCCTCTTGGTATGAACTCTTTAAAGCATGAGGACATTGATCTCCCTGTGTCTGACCTCTAGAGAAATAGGTGGGTGCTGCTGCTAGTATTGACTCCACCCCACTTCTAGACGTGGTCCAGAGAACAGGAATGTACCTGTCATGCTCTAGATGGAGGTTTATAAACAGTAAATTCTGAAAACAAATAAAGCAAATCTTTATTTTTCATGTGAAAATGGCAGAGTCCCTTTTAGGCAGATATGTGTTTTTGCTATTTCATTATTTGAGAACCAAAATGTATTGCTCTTTTTTGAGAATTTAAATTCAATGTATTATTTTTTTCCTCTGTGTATAGGACTGATACATTTTCTTCCTACATGACTTTTTATGATGCAGTTTAGAGAATTAGAGATCAGGAAACAACTTTCTTAATCATATCATTCATCCTTCTGAAAAGTTATGATTCTTTTAATTCTATTCTATTTTTAAATTCTATTTCTATTTAAATTCTATTTATTGTACAACTTATTTCTATATTACACTGATGAATTATAATGAATGAATACAGATAGTGTTGATTTAGACAAGAGCCACTCAAAACAATTTAGAGAATAAACTTGTGAATAATTTCCCCAGACATTCTGTTTCTCTCCATTGTTAGGGCTGTTTTTTGTCAAACACTTCATGTGAATCAGCAACTTATGTGAGGTCCCTGTTCTTATGATATCTTATGATGTCGAACCCGTTCTTGAACAATAAATATGAAGACTTCCATTATACTGTAGCTATACTTAATAATAGTGGAAGCTTTTGAAGAAACACTGAACAGTGAAATAAGTAAGACTTTTTACTCTTTGGCATTATTAAAATTTTAAGATGATGAAGGAAGCAATCAGTTATTGCAAGGATAGTTAATTGGCTGGGGGAAGTTTAGGAAGGTTTTGACTGTTTTAGGTGCAGTGCTGTTGAATTGACTGGTCTTTCAGACATTCACTAATAACCCATTTCTCATTTCATCTGTGTTGATTTGGGCTCCAGAAAGTTGAAGAAAAAGCTTTTCCACCCTCCTAAATTTCACATCTGACTCAAAGTGTTATGTTCCTTTTTATGTTATTTAAAATCATCCCCCAAGGTAATTTCACTTATATATCTATATAGAAAAAAATCAACAGTGTTGCAAAGATCAACCTGTTTTCCCAAAGTTAGATTTGGGTGCTTAAAGATAAATATGGTTCCATTAGATGATGGAAGAACTCAGGGGACAGTGAGGAAGGGCAATCTAAGAACTCTTGAAATCTGTAATTTCTTCTTTGATGACTATGAAGCAAAATTTGTTCCTATAAAAAATGCTGCGATTCTAGAACCAAATAGATAGTATTAAGTTTATGATAACTAATGTCTTTTTAAATCACTGCAAAAATCATTGTTATTGTTAAAGAATGTCAGTATAAAATTCTATATTCTGAAGTTATGCCACAAAAGGTAATAAAATCTAAAATCTGAATATAAATGTACTACATGATCAGAGAAATAGTAAACTTTCCAAAATACTTTTGAATAATTACTACATAAAGGGCTTAGAAAATAAATACGTACATTATGTTTATTTTAACCTATACCTAGTACTTTATATTTTCCATGTATATAAAATAAAATAAATGGCAAAAAATATCTTTAATGATGTTTAAAATAATGCTCAATATAAAAAAATGCAAGATAAAAAAGACAAATCTTTTTATATATTTTCTAAAAATGTTTTTCTGTTCTATTTTTGGTAAAATGAAACATTTTATGTATTACTTTTAATATGAAATATAATAAAAGTAATGAGTCATTGTACTAATTGATTCATAAGCATAATGTCATTTAATCCTCAGAAGAGATCTATGAGAGAAATTTTTTATTCCAATTTTTCAGAAAAAAACCTTTGAGGCCTACAGTTGCATGGACTAGGTTGCATAATTGAAAGAGCCAGGATTTAAATTCAAGTCTGTTTCGATTGCATAGCTAGTTCTCTTCATCATTCTTCTCTTTTTTACTGAAACTGAAAAGGGTACAAGTTTTGCACATATTATTTTTCTATGCATATTTATATTGAGAAACCATGAAAGAAAACCACAGAGTATATGGATAATAATTTTTGTCAGTATCCTACTATGTATGCGAGTTCAGGATAAATAAGACAGTAAAATCTAATCTTTTCCTCCCTTTAGCTTTGTAACAAAATAGTATTTCTGGTGAGTTTTGTGGGAAACCGTGGCACGTTCACCCCAGGATACAGAGCAGTCATCCTGGATGTGGCCTTTCTCTATCACGTGGCATACGTCCTGGTCTGCATGCTGGGCCTCTTTGTTCATGAGTTCTTCTATAGCTTCCTGGTGAGTAATCTTTACATGGACGGCCACTGCTGAAAAAACCATAGTGCTGCTGCTGCTTATGCCTTGTCCTTTGATTTTTTTTTTTTTTAGAGCAGGGCCTGACATTTAGGACAAATTGTGTTATTTTTAGAATTTTCTAGGAAGAGTGTGAATTATAATTTTTAGTCTTTTTTTTCCCCCTGGGAAACCACATAGGAGGTATAGTTTTCTCTTTCCTCTCTCAGAAGCAACCAACCATCCCACCTCTTAACTCAGGCTTCATAAGACAAGCTGCTTTTGGTTTCAGCGAAATAAATATTTCCCTTTACATTTAAATATTCTCCAAGAGTATAGGGAAAAATAGGGTTCTGTTTTCTTGGGTGCTGAAATCATTGTACTTTTTTAATATCAAATGTCATCTTCATCTTTAAACTGGTATGTAAGTAAAAATGAGGGGAAACAAAAGCCAACCTTGGAAAAAAAACAATGAGTTATTTTAGGTACAGTCTTATAGTTTCAGACTTAAAATGTGATTGTTAAGCTCACATATATATATATTTTTTCTTTAAATAGATATTTTTCAGACTTTTTTCTAGAACATTTATTCTGTTTTCCTTTCTATGCATATATAGTGTTTTATAGCAATAAACCAGGAGAGGAGTCAATATAAATGTTTGATAATGTTTTGAAATTTAGGATATTGCCATGTTTGTTAGCATCATGGTACTGTAGGGACAATTTCTGTCTCCAGTTCATAGTGAACACACAGTGGAGAGCACTGCAGTAAAACGATTCCTGAAAACAAGTTGAATACCTAAAAACACTGTGTCGACCCAGTTTGCTGGGGCCATCAAGGAAGAATACAACACTTTCTGCTTTCCTGGCACACCTGTAAAAAGGCTGAAATGAGGCCATCTTCCTTTATCCTTTTATCTTTAGAAGAGCTTTAGTTATGATTGGATTTTATCTTTTGATACAGACATATTGTATTTTGATATAGACTTATTTTCTAGGCTGTTAAGTTAGATCATTCGGCAACAGATTTTTTTTCCATTCCAGCAATCCAAATGAACTCTCTCTTTTCCCCAATTCACCAGAAATTTCCATTGTTTTCCTGCCTGTCATATGTAAAGTCCTATTATACCCAACACTTTTACCTGCCTCTGACATGCAGTAATCTATGATTTTGAAGCTACTTAATTCAGGTATTATTGAGTCACAAAAATTTGTATATGTTTAATGTCTATAACTTGATGAATCTATAATATCTTGGACTTCAATCTTCTTATTTATAAATAGATGGGGACAGTATATGAGACTCTTAGTATCAAGATACATTAAATAATATGAAAAATATGTGAATTGACATATATAAACCCGTTTTCTAGGGTAAGATATTTAACAAAAGAAAAGCTTCTTCAAATTATTATGAGTTATTAGCAATAATATTACTTTATTTTATGTTAATTAACCTTATTTTCTTTTAATATTTTATCTTTCATAGTTTATAATACTGATGCTAGTTTGTTCTTCTTGGGTTAGTTATGAATATAATATCATCTATTTTGATGTTTAGAGTACTAGAAGGAAATTTGATATATATAATACCCAAAATGTTATTTAAAATACAACATATTTTAAGATTACTTTGTGTATTTTAAAGAATATGAGTAAGAACTCTCTTTTGGATCCTCAAATGTCAGTCCTTTATCTGAAGTAATAAAAACTACACTCTAAATTTTCCTTTTAGAAATAAAGAACCATCAACCTATCCAATGTCAGGACCCTTAGAACCGGCAAGGTTCTGATGCTGTGGGCTTAGAGTGGGGCTCAGGAATTCTTAGCAAGCATCCCACAGGCTTCTGAAGGCTATAAACTCTTTCTAGAGCTAACCTACTGCATATTGCAAGACCTTTTCTTCAAGCCACTGTTGAGTTAACATAAAAGGACATCTCCTTCATGGCAACCTAATGCTTAAATAAATTGAATAAGCCAGAGCAGTGACAATCTGGAAGTTGAATTTGCATTAATTTGTCTTTACTGAAGAACATTCACTTTATTTCTGAAGTTAGTTCCACCTTCCAAAAGATAAACAGAAAGACAGTTAAACTTGTTTTTTTATTTGACCATCATAAAATATTGGTTTCCTAAAGTGAGCAAACAAGTCAAGATCTATTGAGCAGTTATATAATGGACCACAATTAAATTGGGAAGTGACTGTATAACCAGTGTTTGGAAAAACAGAAAGCAAGGCCTTGATGTTTCTGAAAGCATGTAGGACACATAATTGATCATTTCAGCCCACAGATAACAGAACACCAATCCCAGTTATTCCAATTTTAATGGAACTATTAATTTCCAAACTGCTATTTATATTTTTAAGTGAATGTTATTTTATGGCTTTTAGCCAGCTTTTTATAATAAAATGTATTTGCTAATGCATAATTTCAGCCTTATAATGTAGCAATAAATAAAATCATTCTTGGGGTTGGATACAGATAACAAGTACCTATATTCATGCCTAGAGCATAGGTTTTCTAATATACTAAAGACAAAATGAATTATGGCCCATTGGCAAATTGTGTATTATAATTTTGTTTATACTTCTGCTTACAAAAGTATTCACTAAACTAACAGATTTTTATTTAATAAAAAAAGGTGTTTACATTTCTCAAAGCTTTGAATTCCATACCTGTTCTATTGCATCAGACTTGTAAAATTGTTCTAATTTCACCTCTAATCCCTTGAATAAACAGTGCATTTAATGAATTTGTCAATAATTCATCAGTTAGGTGACTCCACTATAATTTCTCTAAATTCAAATCAAGGTGTACTATTTCTATAATGTCATATAGTAAAGTGATATTATATTGGTTACGAACTCAGTAGATGCACATGATATGCAGTGTTAGAATTATCTTTATTGGAAAACAGCTTATCAATGCATTCTAAACAGAGGAAAAAATAAGTGTTTTGCTTTGTTTTTAAGGTGGCTTTGGTTATTTTTCATAGATAAACTAGAATGGCTTACATTTGTATTTGTACTTATCTGTATTCATTTGCCTTGTGCTGCATTGCACTTTTTCCTTGTTTTTACTTTCTTCATTTTTGTAGCTTTTTGATTTGGTATACAGAGAAGAGACTCTGCTCAATGTCATAAAAAGTGTCACACGGAACGGCCGCTCCATTATTCTAACTGCAGTCCTGGCTCTCATCCTCGTCTACCTGTTTTCCATTATTGGGTTCCTTTTCCTGAAAGATGACTTCACTATGGGAGTGGATAGGCTGAAAAACAGAACTCCAGTTACAGGTATTGTTGCTTCCACTGAGTGAGCTTTCTCTGATGGCAGGTATGATTGTGTGTAGCTTGTTGATGGGATTTCAGATAAACTCTAATGGAGGAAATTTTCCTTCCATTCCTTTGAAAACATGTTCTTGTTTACCACGTGCAGTCATGACTGTGCGGTACTCTCAGGCTGCATATTAGCTGTCAGTGTGTATGGGGAAATCCCACACAAGAAACATCATCTGACCTCAGTCTCAGTAAGAAAGTTTCAGTAATGCTGACCGTATTCCAGAAGACAGCCAGCAACTTCAGTACAGAATAATATATTTGGAATTCTTTTCTTCCTCTTTTTCCCTGATCAATTTATAACCATTATTCCATATGTTTGATTGCAGTACAATACCGTATTATACTTAATTGAAAATGATAAATGCTTTGCTTTGGAAATCATCAGAGAGTAAGGAATTTCATCTGGAAGTTATGCTGGAAATACTGTGATGCAGGGACCCAATCTTTCAGCAAGTGATTGCCAGCATCCTGTGCAATGTAGTTCTGTTATTTGAGTGGTTAGACAGCACCCATTCCTACTCACTGTGATTCGGGGCTTATTCTTTCCATGTTACTTTGGATGTTTTGATTATCATGCTTTCTAATGATTCCTTTCCCCACCTTTCTTACCTTCTATTGTTTTGGTTAAATTTCTTTGTTGCTCTGTTCCCCTCTCCTGCTTTGCTAGATAGAAATAGTCCTGCCTTTGCTGGTTTCTCTGGTGAATCTGCTGACTCTGGGTTGTAGAGAATGGAAACCACAAAATGGCACGCTCGGTTCTCAAACCATTAAACTTAAAATAAGATTTAATTAGTGGTGCCTTATAAATGATATTCTTTCTTGTTTTTAACAAACATTTCTCAATTACTCAATGGACAATGTATGGTGTTATTTTTCTTAGACTGTGGGATAATTAAGTGGCATTTAAATCTATTAGTAACTCTAAGTGATCCAAGCACAGAATAGAAACATCAAATACATGAATGGAAAGTTATTAAACTGGAAACTCTACTGAATTTCATACCTAAGTATTAGTCTTTTTCACAAGAACATGAATATTTTCTGCTACTGCTTTCTTTATTCTTTCTTAGATATTGCTATGTACACATTATTGCTGGTTTTACATATTTGGTGGAAAAGCTCATATATAAATACCTGTGAAGCTCCACTTTGCTAAACTGTGACTCATAAACACTGCTCTCAACAGTTTTATCATTTTAGTTACTTGCTAGACTAGAGTCATAATCACATTGAGTTGCTCAGTACAGAGCCAATCTCAAACTGAAACATTATAATTTCTGAATTCAGAATGTTTGTGGTAGTTATTTTCTTAATGAATTCAATGGTACATATTTTGAAGGAAGTTGGCATCATGAATATAAATATTTTCCTTAGAAATGGAAAAAATACCTTTTTAACAAAATAGGCAACACTAAAGCTATAATTTCAAGCTCTTTACTAAAAATACTTATGCACATTCATATAGAAAGCTGTTAAATAAAGCTTTTGTAAATGCTATGAAAATCTAGCATGTGGAAACAGCTAACAAAGTCAAACTCTTGATTCTTCATGGATTGAGAATTTTCATTTCATAAATTGAGGAATATTTGATATAGTGCCCTGGAAAAAGTACCCTTATTTTCACAATATTTTTTGTTTCATTTCTAATGCCATGTTGTTATCTGTCTTAGTCTATTTTGTATCTGGATGATTTATAACGAACAGAAGTTTGTTTAACTCACAGTTCTATAGGCTGGGAAGTCCAGGGGCATAGAGCTGACATCTGCTCAACATCTGGTGAGGGTCTTCTTGGAGCATCTTAACATATTAGAGGGTACCACATGGTGAGACAGAACCAAACTGATTTTTATAACAGACCCACTCTTGAGATAACCCATTAAGACATTCATGCATTAATTTATTCATGAACTCTCATAACATAATCACCCCCTAAAGGTCCCACCTTGTCCTACCTCTTAATACTTTATTCTGGGGCTCAAATTTCAACATGAGTTTTGGTGGGGACATTCAAACTATAGCAGTAACTCTATTGGAACATGATATAAAATTTATACCTTTGTGTATTGAATACTGTTTACTTGCAAAGTTGACTATGTGTGTGGAGTGGAATTACTGAGGATAACACACTGGGGAGCAAATAAGATTGAGAGTGCAGAAGGATGCAGTTCTTCCGAGAATGTGAAATGATGATCAGAAACCAGTAAATGGGTGCACAGAGGGGAAGCTGGTAAAGCTAAATGGCAAAAGCATCACAGGTGCATGTGAGAGTGCAGGACCCAATATTTGCAAATTGCATTGAGAATTTAGAAAAAAGTGAATCCTACCAGAAAAATCTACAACTCAAAGGACAGGAAACTTCACTTGAGCAGTTTCCATGGGAACCTGTGTCTTAGAGTAGGCCAAGAACTTGGAAGGAAGATTCTGTTGAAAAATTGAGGTGACTTGTCCCTCCGTCCTCAGTCCACCCTCCTGTTTCTCACCCTCATTTTTACTCACAAGAACCCTGCAGGAGCTGCCAATGTGGCTTTTCCACCTACAGCCTGTCATTATAACCACAGTTGTGATTCTGCCTGCCTATGGGGTGCTTGGTGCAAAGTGGTTGTTCTGGTAGCTCAGGGCACTCAGCCTGCTCTGTGCCTTCTCTGGCCTCTCTGCCCTTTGTTAGGCAGGTTGCACCTGGAATTACCCTAGTGACTCCCTGCCTCATCTTCATGCATGTAAATCCTATGGCTTCTTTAGCTTAGACTCTTTTCCAAACAGCTATTTTGTTTCCTTCTAGAATTCACTGCTCCCTCTTTTGCTGCACCACATTTTCTCAAAACTGTACTGCACTTTCTCCATTCAACTCTAGTTATGTCTGTTCCTCTCTGTGTTGCCTACTTGACTTTCAGTTCTTCAAAACCTCAAATCTGAGCCCTTAGAACCTAGCTGGGGCTTCAGTAAATCTTTATTAAGGGGATGGTTACCAGAGCACATTGATAAACTTCAGTTCTATCCCTCCCTGACCACCTGACTCACCCCTTCTCTACGTCAGTGTTGATGGTGCTGTGCCCACCCTCAGAAGCAGGGAGAAATGGAGGCAGGTCTGTGGCCTTCCTTTGCACAGTGAATCCAGCTCTCAGCTCCAGAACTTTGATGGCAGACAATGCCACCTCTAGTCCACCTCCTCCTCACTTTCCCTCCTAACTCCAACTCCCACATGCTATTTCTACTCTCATCTTAGCTCTGAGTCAAAGAGAAATTCCTTTCATTCAAATAGGAAGGTTACTATTTTTCTGTTCTATTCTGTGCCAAGGAAATAAGTTAGGAGATAGATGGGTTTCTGGGGACAACGAAAGGAAAGAAAGATCCTGAACAGGGATCTGACAGAAGATTTGTTCTTCCCTGAGTCAGTTTATGCCCTGATTTCCTCCAGCCCATCCTTTACTGCTGCATGTGCCGCTGACTCTAGTCCCTACCTCAGACATAGGGGCAAGTGGCTTAGAGTTCAAGGACTACCAGTCACATTGAGGGACTGTGCTCCTGGCACGCCAGATCAGAACCCTGGATGCATCTGACTATAGACACATTATTACACATGGTGGTTAAGGTCTAAATATTAGTTATACTCTATCCCAGCCACTTAATAAAAGGTAAAATGCTTTTAGTGGGTTGGTCCATGAATCTATTTTCTACTTATAAAATTGCTTTAATAGACAAAACTGTGTTCAGGGTTCCAAACTAGGTTTGTGTTTTTGTTTTTTATTTTTACAGACTGCATTTTGATTCATTATACACAAATGGGGTACAACTTTTTGTTTCTATGGTTGTGCACAATGTAGATTCATACCCTTCATGTAATCATACATGTACATAGGGTAATGATGTCGGTCTCATTCCACCATCTTTCATACCCCTACCCCCTCCTCCCTCTCATTTTCCTCTATATAATCTAAAATTCCTCCATTCTTCTCTTAACCCCCACCCCACCCCCACACCATTATGTATCATCATTCACTTATCAGGGAAAACATTTGGCCTTTAGTTTTTTGGGCTTGTCTTATTTCACTTAGCATGACATTCTCTTATTCCATCCATTTATCTGCAAATGCCATAATATTATTATTCTTTATGGCTGAATAATATTCCATTGTGTATATATACCATAGTTTCTTTATCCTTTCATCTATTGAAGGGCATCAAGGTTGGTTCCACAATCTAGCTATCATGAAATGAGCTGCTATAAACATTGATGTGTCTGCATCACTGTAGTATGCTGATTTTAAGTCCTTTGGGTATAAGCCGAGGAGTGGAATAGCTGGGTCAAAAGGTGGGTCCATTCCAAGTTTTTTGAGGAATCTCCATACTGCTTTCCAGAGTGGCTGCACCAATTTGCAACTCCACCAGCAATGTACAAGTGTGCCTTTTCCCCCACATCCACGCCAACATCTATTACTGCTTGTGTTCTTGATAGTAGCCATTCTAATTGGAGTAAGATGAAATCTTAGAATTGTTTTACTTTGCATTTCTCTAATTACTAGAGATGCTGAGCACTTTTTCATATATTTATTAATTGCCTGTTTATCTTCTTCTGTAAAGTGTCTGCCCAGTTCCTTGGCCCATTTATTGATTGGGTTCTTTGTATTTTTGATGTAAAGTTTTGTAAATTCTTTATAAATTTTGGAGATTAGTGCTGTATCTGAAGTGTGTGTGGAAAAGATTTTCTCCCACTCAGTAAGCTCTCTTTCCACATTATTGATTGTATCCTTTGCTGAGAAAAAGCTTTTTAGTTTGAATCCATCCCATTTATTTATTCTTAACTTTCATTTCTTACACTTTGGGGGGTGTTATTAAGGAAGTCTGGTCCTAAGCCAACATGATGAAGATTCAGGCCTACTTTTTCTTTTATTTGGTGCAGGGTCTCTGGTCTAGTTCCTAGGTCCTTCATCCATTTAGAGTTGAGTTTTGTGCAGGGTGAGAGATAGAGGTTTAATTTCATTTTACTACATATGGATTTCCAGTTTTCCCAGCACCATTTGTTGAACAGACTATTTTTTCTTTCCTTGTATGTTTTCGGCTTCTTTGTCTAGTATGAGGTAACTGTATTTATGTGTCTTTGTCTCCGTGTCTTCTGTTCTGTACCATTGGTCTATCTGTCTGTTTTGATGCCAATATCATGCCATTTTTGTTACTATTGCTCTGTAGTGTAGTTTAAAGGTGAGTATTGTGATACCTCCTGCTTCACTTTTTCTGCTCAAGATTGCTTTGGCTATTCGAGGTATCTTATTCTTTCAGATGAAGTTCATGATTTCTTTCTCTCTTTCTGTGAGGAACATTGTTGGGATTTTAATTGGAATTGCATTGAATCTGAATAGAGCCTTTGGTACAATGGCCATTTTGACAATATTAATTCTGCCTATCCAAGAACATGGGAGATCTTTCCATCTTCTAAGGTTTTCATTAATTTCTTTCTTTAATGTTCTGTAGTTTTCATTGTAGTGGTCTTTCACCTCTTTTGTTAGATTAATTCCCAAGTATTTTATTTTTTGAGGCTATTAAGAATGGAGTGATTTTCCTAATTTCTCTTTCAGAGGATTCATCATTTATGAATAGAAATGCATTAGATTTATGAGTGTTGATTTTATATCCTGCTCCTTTGCTGAATTCATCTATTAGTTGTAGAAGTTTTCTGGTGGAATTTTTTGGATCCTCTAAATAAAGAATCATGTCATCAGCAAATAGTGACAGCTTGAGTTCTTCTTTTCCTATTCGTATTCCTTTAATATCTTTGGTCTGTCTAATTGCTCTGGCTAGTGTTTCAAGGATGCTGTTGAATAGAAGTTGTGAAAGAGGGCATCCCTGTCTGGTTCCAGTTTTTAGAGGGAATGCTTTCGGTTTTTCTCCATTCAGAATGATGTTTGCAGTGGGCTTAGCATAGATAGCCTTTACAATATTGAGGTATGTTCCAACTACCCCTATTTTTTCGAGTATTTTAAGCATAAAGGGGTGCTGTATTTTATCAAATGCTTTCTCAGCATCTATTGAAATAATCATATGATTCTTAACTTTGAGTCTATTGATGTGATAAATTATATTTATTGATTTCCGGATTTTGAACCAACCTTGCATCCCTAGGATAAACCCCACTTGATCATGGTGTACTATCTTTTTAATGTTTTTGTATGCGATTTGCTAGAATTTTGTTAAGGATTTTTGCATCTATGTTCATCAGGGATATTGGTCTAAAATTTTCTTTCCTTGATATGTCTTTGTCTGGTTT
The DNA here is from genome assembly GCA_020662805.1 of Glaucomys volans. Lineage (NCBI taxonomy): Eukaryota > Metazoa > Chordata > Mammalia > Rodentia > Sciuridae > Glaucomys > Glaucomys volans. Next base: position 671,097 of record JAJEJO010049452.1, read on the forward strand.
TGGTATCAGAGTTTGGAAGGGTTCCGTCTTTTTCTATTTCCTGGAATACTTTGAGGAGTATTGGTATTAGTTCTTCTTTAAAGGTCTTGGAGAATTCAGCTGAGAATCCATTTGGTCCTGGGCTTTTCTTGGTTGGTAGGCTTTTGATGGCTTCTTCTATTTTGGTGCTAATTGATCCGTTTAAATTGTGTGTGTGTTTCTGATTCAGTTTGGGAGGATCATATGTCTTTAAAAATTTGTCAATGTCTTTGATATTTTCTATTTTGTTGGAGTATAGATTTTTCAGGATAGCTTCTAATTATGTTATGTATTTCAATGGTGTCTGTCATGATCTTTCCTTTTTCATCATGAATTCTAGTTATTTGAGTTTTCTCTCTCTTTTTCTTCATTAGTATGGCTAAGGGTTTATCAATTTTGTTTACTTTTTCAAAGAACCAACTTGTTTTTGTCAAATTTTTGAGTTGTTTCTCTTGTTTCAATTTCATTAATTTCAGCTCTGATTTTGATTATTTCCTGTCTTCTACTACTTTTGATGTTGATCTGTTCTTCATTCTCTAGGGCTTTGAGATGTAATGTTAGGTTATTTAGTTGTTGACTTTTTATTCTTGTAATGTATGAGCTCAATACAATGAACTTTTCTCTTAGTACTGCTTTCAGAGTGTCCCAGAGGTTTTGCTATGTTGTATCATTATTCTCATTAACCTCTAAGAATTTTTTATTTCCTCCCTGATGTCTTATGTTATCATTGCATCATTCAATAGCATTCAGTAGTCTCCAGGTGTTGGAGAAGTTTTGTTTTTCATTTTATCATTGATTTCTAATTTCATTCCATTATGGTCTGACAGAATGCAGGGTAGCATCTCTATTTTTTTGTATTTACTAATGGCCGTTTTGTGGCATAGCATATGGTCTATTTTGGAGAAGGATCAATGAGCTGCTGAGAAGAAAGTGTGTTCATTTGCTGATGGATGAAATACTCTATATATGTCTGTTAAGTCTATATCATTGATTGTGTTATTTAATTCTATAGTTTCTTTTTTCAGTTTTTGTTTGGAAGATCTATCCAATGGTGAGTGTGGTATGTTACCTAGTATTATTGTGTTTTGGTCTATTCGATTCTTGAAATTGAGAACGGTTTGTTTGATGTACATAGATGCTCCATTGTTTGGGGCGTAAATATTTAAAATCTTTATGTCTTGCTGCTGGTTTATGGTTCCCTGAAGCAGTATGAAATGTCCTTCTTTATCCCTTCTGACTAACTTAGGTTTCAAGTCCACTTTATCTGATATGAGGATGGAGACCCCTCCTTTTTTTCTGAGTCCATGTGCATGGTATGTTTTTCTCCATCCTTTCACCTTTAGTCTGTGGTTGTCTTTTTCTATGACATGAGTCTCTTGAAGGCAGCATATTGTTGGGTCTTTCTTTTTAATCCAATCTGCCATTCTGTGTTTTTTGATTAATGAGTTTAGGCCATTAACATTCAGGGTTATTATTGAGATATGATTTGAATTCCTGACATTTGGCTTAATTTTGGTTTTTAACTTGACTTGGTTTCTCCTTTGATTGGCTTTTCCTTCAGAGTATTTCCTCCCTTTCCTGACTTGCATCTTTGTTTTTCACTTCCTCCTCATGAAATATTTTACTGTGAATGTTCTGTAGTTCAGGCTTTCTATTTGTAAATTCTTTTTAACTTTTCTTTATCATGGAAAGATTTTATTTCATCATCAAATCTGAAGCTTAATTTTGCTGGGTATAAGATTCTTGGTTGGCATCCATGTTCTTTCAGAGCTTAAAATATATTGTTCTAGGTCCTTCTAGCTTTTAGGGTCTGGGCTGAGAAATCTGCTCTTATCCGTAGTGGTTTCCCCTTATATGTAATCTGACACTTTCCTCTTGCAGTCTTTAAAATCCTATCTTTATTTTGGATGTTAGGCATTTTCATTATAATGTGCCTTCATGCAGATCTGTTGTAATTTTGTAAATTTGGTATTCTGTAAGCCTCTTGTATTTGATTTTCCATTTCATTCTTCAGGTTTGGGAAATTTTCTTGTATTATTTTGTTGAACAGGTTGTTCAGTCCTTTGGTTTGTATCTCTGTACCTTCCTCGATCCCAATAATTTGTAAATTTAGTCTTTTTATGATATACTATAATTCTTGGAAGATCCATTCATGATTTCTTACCATCTTCTCAGTTTGGTCAACTTTATTTTCAAGATTCAATATTTTGTCTTCATTGTCTGAGATTATGTCTTCCATGAGATCTAGTCTATTGGTGATGCTTCCTGTGAGTTTTTAATTTGATTTATTGTCTTTTTCATTTCAAGTATTTCTGTTTGGTTTTCTTTCAGAATCTCTATCTCTTTATTGAAATGCTCTTTTGCTTCCTGCATTTGCTTTTTTAACTGTTTATTGGAGTGATCATACATTGACTGCATTTGCTCTCTTATCCATTCTTTGCTTCACAAATCATTTTAACTATATACATTCTAAACTCCTTTTCTGTCCTTTCTGCTGCCATGCTGTCATTAGATTCTATCAAAATAGCATCTTAGTTTGTTAGGGACACTTTCTTCCCCTGTTTTTTCATGTTGTTCCTGAATCTTCCCCTCCAGCAGTAAAGATCTGAGGTATTGGAGCTTCCCCTCTGTAGGCTTATTGTGACCCTGCAGGTTTCCAATACCTCTCCTTTGAGGGAGAGATCAATATTAGCAGCACCTAATACAAACAATATGCTGCCCTAAACCAGATAGCCCCGATGAAGACGTTAACAATGTTGTAATAAACAGATACGATGAGTTCGATTATTATCTACAGTATAGCCAATAGGCTTGCAATAAGCTCTACAGTTTCTAATGGTGGACAAAGAGGATGCGGAGGGGTTTAGGATGTAACTGTTAATGTGATAAGAAGTGAGTATATAGAGGTTCTAGATCAAGGGAAGAGTGAAAATGAGATCAAAAGAAGTTGGCGATTAGCATGAGAGAAGGGAAAGAGACTCTGAGGAAACAGGTAAACCAAAGGAAAATAGAGCAAGAAAAATAAAGAAATAAAGTATTAAAAATTAAAAAAAAAAATCTATGGTACAATAGTCATCCACCACTCAGACCTCCCAGTCTGCGGTACCCCTATGAAAGTGAGGTACTTGTCAAAGAGCTTCCATTCTCCCACAGGTGTCTCAGAAAGGGAGCCACCCCACCCACAGATGGTGGCCATGCCCCCAGGGATACTTCAAGTTGTCTGCACCAGCCTCCAAACACCCTGGAAAACCGCAGTGTGCAGGCACTGAGTCTAGGAAAGCAGCAGGCAGGTGCAGGCAGTGTGGGGTCGGGAAGCGGCAGGCATGTGCCCCAAACTAACTTTAGCAGAAAGACTTTAGCAGCACAGTTAAGTATAATCTGTGTGTTTATTTCTTGTAGTTTGCATACTTGTCTCTACTCACTCTCTGCTTTGTGTCTTTTTAGGTAATTATGGAGTTCCTACCATGACCTTGCCTTCAATGATGGGAACATGCGAGAAGGAGAACTGTTCACCCACAATACCACCTTCAAATACAGGTCTGTAGAAAGAATTCTGGGATGGCATAAACTTGATACCTTTGAAGTAATGCTAATTACTTCTAAGAGAGCTGCTCTAGGAATTTCATGGAGGGTTGAAATAGAAGAATAAAGGGTAAAAGTATCCAGAGTATCCAAACTAGAGAAAAAATTCTCTTGTTTGTCATTTTGAAACCCCATCCTATTCCTTATATTATTTCTATTCATGATAATTTAGCAAATTTGTGGTACGTGCTGCTAGAATTCTGTTACCACAGGGCAGATCATGCTGAGTCCCTTTTGATGGTACAGACTTTAACATGGGATCCAAGAAAGCATAGGCTTAGCACTCCAAATACTTGGCTATAATCCTGGGCCTGCCACTCCCTAGCTAGATGTCTTGGATATATTATGAAAACTTCCTGAACTTTCTTTATTCATGTGGCTTGCAAAGAGAGACGATGAAAAAAAAGTGAATGAAAATCTCCCAATTTCCACAGAAGCAAGTGGGACATTGCATATAAAAATGATTTTTCAAACTCCATATCCTTTTAGGATATGGCAGGAGTCCGGAAACTATAGCACATGTGATGTTTCATGAATGATAGGAGAACCTAGTGATCTCTTCCTTGAAGCAGCAAAGACACAGGGACTGTGTGTATTAAATATTTTGAGAGCTGTGGTATGTAAATAGGGGTACATTTAGTAGGAGAAGATGTTCTGTGTCTACAGAGGAAAAAATTATACTCAGGGAAGATAAGGGAACAAAGAGCGTAAGGATGGAGCATGTTGTTTGTCTAGTTATAACAATAGTGCCTTCTTTCCTACTTGCCTTTTTCTTTGTGATGTTGGACTATTGTTGGGGGAAAACTAGACAGTCCCTTCCCCTGACTAGGTCGTTCACCCTTTATGACCTAAACGGAGAATTAAACACATGAACATATTCCATCCAGGCTCCTAGTAGCTAAAGGTACCGTGAGCAGCTTCCACCAAGACTCCTTTCCCCCTGCCCCCTGCTCCCCATTTAAGGCTTACCGTAGAACCAGCTTTCCTCAGCTCATGTGGCATTGCTGTGCTCTGCAGTTTCTAAAATCCTATTATATGCATCCTTCAATTTAAACTTCTCCAATTTCTTCAGCCTTCCTCACATATTATAGCAGTGACTCTTGATGTAATACTCCAAGGCAAGCAGTTGAGAGGTGCCATTGCATTCTGGGTAGTGGATTCGGGATTGCATCACACTCTTGACCTGTATTTGGCTGACTCTTGACTGCAATGCCATTCTTCACTGGCTTAGCTGTTAAGCCTTAAATACCCATCCTGTACTCATATAATTGGGAGTTTGGGGTTTCTCATATGAAACCATGCATTTATTTCTAGATGTTTCTGCCAACCCATAATCCTAGGACTTTGCAGATTATCCAGTGAATAGATTAGGAGTTTTTTGACCAGATGATCTCTTGGTTTCAGGGCCCTTCCAGTTCTAATGGGCCATGAGCCTTACGGTTTCTTCATGGATTCTTATTCTGTTAAGTAATATACTTATTCCCTCTCCTGTCATCCTCAAGTTTGATAAGTTCTACAATAGGAGAAATATGGCTTGCCACCTGTTTTTGTACAGCTTGACCTACGAATGGTTATAACACTTAAAATGTTTTAAAGAAAACGATGTAATGGAAACTGTACTTTGCCCACAGATGGTATTAATAATAATAAAAACCTTGTGCCTCCCTGCCTTCTTTCTTCCCTTCCTTCCTCCCTTTCTTCCTTCCTTTTACCATCATTGATAAAAGAAATATTTCTGGGCCAGCCACCATGACCCTGGCCCTTATGGAACTTATAAAATATTGGAGGAAGCATGGAAAGCTATAAAGTAAGGCTAATGCTATGATTGATAATCAAAAGAGAGACTGGCCAGAGACAAATTAGACAGAAAGATCTTTCTCAGAGGAATTACTTAAGCTGAGACTTAATAAGGATGAGAGGAGCCAGTCAGGCCAAAATGAGGGAGAGTGTTTCCTGCACAGGGAACAGTAAGAGTGAGGTCCTGCCCAGCCTTCAAAGACCTGGACCCGGCTTAGCCTTTCAGGTACTGTGCTGGACACCTTGTGTGCATGATGTCATTTAATCAACACTCCTGTGACTCAGAGAGATAGAACTAACCATCTTCATGTTTTAAGTAAAATATGGAAGGATCAAGACTTTAATTGCCAAGATCACAGAGCTGGTAAATCAGTGTGGATTTCTGATTCCAAAGCCTGTGCTCTCTAACCATCTAAGTGTTATTTCTTTCTAGTTAAAGGATTAATGTCTAATAAATTATTTCCCCCCTAGCCAAAATTTAGAGATTGTTAAAACTCTCTCATGCCTTTCACTGAGTATACATGGGTGGATCTTCTTTAAGCATGTTGTGTGTGGAAGGCAATTTCTTGGATATATTCTTCATTATATATTTATCAATAGGACTTGGTTTTGCTTCCTGCTCCCTTTCCCTGGGGACATTTGACAGCGTGTGGAGGGGGGTGTGTTTGGTTTTCATGACTTGGGTAGAATATCTGATAGGTAGAGGCTAGGGATGCTAAACATCCTACAAAGCAGAGGACAGCCCCAGAACTAAGAATTATCCAGCCCAAAATATAAATGTTATTAAGGCTGAGAAACTTTGTTCTGTTTAGACATTGTTTTAAAACTCTGAATACAAACTTTTTTTTTCACTTCTAAAAATTTTGATTTTGGATACACATAACAGTAGATTGTGTTTTCAATTATTATACACACATGGAGTATAACTTATTTTAATTAAGATCCTGTTATTATGACTGTACATGATGTGGACTTTCATTGGTCTTATATTCATATATGAGCATTAGGAATGTTATGTCCAATTCATTCTACTGTCTGTCTTACTGAATAAAAACTCTTAAAAAAGACTTCCTGAAAACTTCTAGACCCTACTGTTCACCTAAAGTGTTAGAAGAAGACCTTACTTACCTCTCCCTTTCTCTATGGACAAATGGGGACAATTCTTTCTCCCAGGTGCATGATTCAGGGGTAAAGTCTGTATCATTTTGGGCTCCAGCTAAGCTGGGAGTGGGAGGAAAGGTAGAGTAGCTTTTGTAAGAAAAGCAGCTAAGGTAGGGGGAAAGCAAGGATTCCACCTGGACGGTGACAGAGTTTCAGCCCTGAAAGTGTATTGGAGACACTCAGGGGAGCCCTACATGGTGGCAGTAGCTTCTCACACTCAGGGATTATTCCTAAATCAGTATTAAAAATATAGAAATGCCTTTATTCATCCACTCTTAATTCCATGTCCTTTTTGCACTTGACATGCAATGTTAAAATTCATTTCATTGCAAATTCTTTGGTTTGATCTTCCTTTAACTTTTGTATTTAACTCAGGTATTTAACTGCAGAAGTGGAGTGAAAGCTAAAACCTTGTGTTTGTTGTGCAGCGTGTGTCACTTAGATTTAAAAATAACTTTTCTATGTCTAAGACCAGGATTAAATTTTAATTTGCAAACCCTAGTGTGCATTTGTGAGGGCCTTAGTTTGTTACCTTGTGGACAGCGGGTCCACATTACAAAAGGCCCAGACACACACAGTGACATAATAACAAGCCTTGTGGTTATTGGGAGGCAGATGATCAGCTCCTGGGAAAGGCTCCTGCAGATGTGGGTAAGGTCATTGTCCCAGCAGCAGAAAATTCACATGGTACCTGGTAACCAACTGTGGTTGGGAAAAAACCTTTTATTTCATTTTATGCCAACCACCCTGATTCCTGGACAAAAATATTCACTTTTTTAAAAAGAACCCTGAACTGACTTTTCTAGAAAAGCAAAAACCTTTCTGAGATAATTTACAAAATATAATCACAATTATTCTGTAAGTAAAAAGTCATCTGGATGTACAGGAGAAAAAGGAGGAAGTTAAAAGATGTTTAACATTTATGAGTAATTCAAAGTTAACATGTTTTGGTATTTTACTTCAATAGAAAAGGTTGATATACAAGAAACCAGTCAGCATAATGCACTCTACATTTTGGCTTCCTATGGAATGCCCGGTGTTTTAAAAAAATTTTCTCAGTTAAAATTTTTCAAATCAGCAATCCCATAATAGATGGATTTTAATTAAAGCCAAACACTAAAAAGCAAAAGGTTTCTCAGTTGTATTCAGATTTCCAAATGTATCTCAGTGATAATCCATTGCTTTTCTCAGAAACCATGAACACTGAATAATTTAATTATTAAAGCAAAAAAAAGGTGACATTAGTAAATCTTGTTTAAACATGTCCAGTATTTAAAAAATTTTATAGACTATCACTTCAGGGAACTATTTCAGAAACAATGGTGTATATTTTGATTCCTTTCTTCATAGGAAACATTTTTGATAGTATGGAGAAAACTATTTTACCAATAGTCAACTGAAAATGGATAATTTATCCTCGTATTATTCAAGTATCAAATTTGTTAATTATGTTAAAACTGTAACTTTTCATAAGATTTAACAGCCATTTATTAGTAATGGTGGTAACTTATTGAGTTCTAACTATGCACCAAGCACAGTCCAAATTTTTACCTGTGCATATTTAGGTCTTGTCAGTGTTGCTGCTCTCAAAGGCATCTCCCACTAATTCTTTCCTTTTGTTTGTAAACAACAGGTTTTCTCACTGCTTTCATAATCACCTCCAAATGTCACTCTCCCTGGCCACCATCAAGACCATTCATTGCTTTGCATCTGAAATCTTTTGCTTTTTCTCTTTCTACAAACACTTTTGGTTCTAATTGAATTTTCCACTGGATTCCACCAAACCAATAGCCTGTCCATCTCCTTCCTTTCATTACCAAAATTTCTTATGAAACAATTGGGCCTACACTCTCTCCTTCAGTCTGTGCCACAATCCCCTTCTCTGTTATTATTCGCTTCTTCCTGTGGGTTCCAGATGACGTTATTGTTAAATTCAATGACCTTTTCTCACCTCTCATTGCCTTTGACTCTTCTGTAATTTTAATTTTTTTGCCACTCCTTCCATGTTTAAATTATTCTCTTCCTTAATTTCACTCAGAATTCTTGTCCTCTCTGACTTTTTAAAATGTTTGTCTTCTCATCCTGTACACATGAAGGTCATCCACATTCTTTCCTTGTCTTCATCAGAACACCCTTTATCCAGTTCCTCCATCTGAGTTGCCTCATTTTGTGGAATAATGGGACCATCCTTTTCCCATGTCACTGCTGCCTGGACAGCCCTGGTGTGGTATTTAATGCTGTCTTCTCCCTCATGCCTAAAGCCCCATCTGCTCCCTTTCGTTCATCCTTCCCCTGCTCTCTGCCATTATCCTGGTAAAGCCTCATAGCACATCATGCCTGAATTATTGCAACTGCCTCCTAAGTGGTCTTTCTACCTCCAGTCATTCTCTCCTCCTCAATTCACCCAGTTTATCACCACTACACTACTTGTCAGAAATCACCGCTCTGAATATTTCCTCCTATACCCCCAGTCAGGGTGTCCATGATGCTCCATTACCTGCCCAATAAAATCCACACTCCCTGCAGCTTCACAGAGAGCTCTCAGTTTATCACTCCCACTTCATCTTCCACTCCTCTCCTGTGTACTTTGGTTTATTTGCTGTTCATTGTTCAAGCATATATCTCTCTACCTCTGCAGCTTTCTGCTTATACTATGTGAAAGGTGTCTCTGCTTGACTCTTAGGCCACTGACTATTCAAGGTAAACTCAAGCTCTGTGTTAATTATTGGGATTCTCAAGCTCTGTGTTAATTATTCTCCAATAATATTCTCCAATTATACATGAGATGGAAGGTTCTCTCACTACACTGATCACTTTTGTACCACTTGTGTGTTTTTTATCACATGCTTTTCTCATACTATTTCCTTAACAAGAGGGTGAACAACTTTGCCCCTGTTGAAAGCCCCCCAGTTGCTTCCTATAGGTTTCAGAATAGAAGCTTGATGGATGAATCCCTCTGTGATCTGGTCTCACAGCTTCTGCCCTCCTACCTCCCACACGCCCCTTCATATAACAAAGGCCTAGTTGCTGCCATCCACCTGTGGTTCCCTGAACACCCTGTGTGTTCCACACCTGTTCACCTTTGCTCATCCCATTTTATCTGCCCAGAATGCCTTACTTCATGGATTTTACTCCCTAAGCATGCCTGATTTTCTAGACTCCCTTCAGGTGCTACCTGCTTTCAAGATGCCTATACCCCTGTCATTTTCTAGGACCATGTGTCCTATGGGCTGGGACACTTTCATCTTTCTCACTTATATTCCTAGCACCTAACCAGTGACTGCTGTTATGGAGCAGGTGTGATTTGGGGAAGGCCAGCTGGTTACACAGGTAACCACAAGGTGGCATTTACCTATGTGAATTTATCATGACTCGGGCCCCGTCTTTCAGCCTGAAGGTCTGCCAACTTGGCTTAACAGATTGGGAGTGGATCCATCTCACAAAGGTAGAACATTAATAACCAAGCTCAGAGAGGCTCCTGTCTGAACCATGAGCCTGTACACTGGTTATTACTGAGCAGGATGACTAGACCGATGTTGACAGTGGCCTGACCTGGGCCTTGTCCACCTGTTTAACATGGCACACACATGGTTAATTCTTTCGTTATATATTTGCAGCCAGTAAATTTTATTTCACTGTGGCTAATCACATGAGTTATGTGTGGATTTTGTCAGTTCACTTCTTGGAGAATAAAGAACCTCATTTCCAAATTCTTGAGGAGAGACAAGAGCACTTTTCTGTCACTTTTTTTTTGGGGGGGGTGCGGGTACCGGGGATTGAATGCAGGGGCACTAGACCACTGAGCCACACTCCAGCCCTATTTTGTATTTTATTTAGTGACAGGGTCTCACTGAGTTGCTTAGCACCTGACTCTTGCTGAGGCTGGCTTTGAACTCAAGGTCCTCCTCCCTCAGCCTCCTGAGCAGCTGGGATTACAGGCAAGCACCACCTCGCCTGACTTTCCTATCTCTTTTATGTCCTGATGATGATACTTGATAAGGCCTCAGTAAATGTTTGTTGTGACATGACCAGGCAGTTACTGAATGAGTGAATGAATGCAGACCATGCCACTAGATACAAGATTGCTTTGATTCAAAGTCTAACTGTAGCAAGGTAGCATACAGACATATTCTATGTGAACTCCTTACTGGAAAACCATTTTTCTCTGTATAATCGCTTTCATTCTCTGACACATTCCTAACCCTTTTTCTTCTCATTCTTCTCAGCCATCATGTTAGAATCTGCCCCCATGTGTTGGACCCTAGCTAGCACGTTACAGACAGCTTAGTCCACTGCCTACCTGCCTCGTCTGGTCTGCACCACCACCTCTTCCCGACTCTTCCTTCCTCCAAAGGGCGTTTTCTTTCTCCTGCTTTCTAAATCACAGTGTGCCTTGGCTCAGCTCTAAGATAAGTGACCCCTGCAGATTCTGCCGCTGTCTTTGATGCCACCTCTTGTGCTTGCCCATCCTTGGCTGCGGCCAGATGCATCCCAGCATGTTAAAAAAGGAAGAGCTCTAAGGAAAGTAAAAATACCTGAATCCCTCATCCATACAGTGTTGAAATCTGTTCAGAAGGGAAAAATCAGTCTTTTCATAACAATGAGCTAAACTGGCTGTTGGTCATGGATCATACAGACAGATTCTTTTTTTCTTTACTGGTGGTTGCTTTTACAGTCATGCCTTGACATATAGATTGTGGATACACAATCCCAAAGTTCAGTGCTGTTGTGGTTTTTTAACTTTGTAACCAAAAAATACCCTTCTTCTCATTTACTAATATTAGAACATTCTGATTCTCACATCCAATTTAGAATGAGTTTGTCACTATTTTAAATTGTTAGGAAATTATGTTTTAAGTCTGAGAACTAACTATACCTTTAGACAAAATGGTCAAGCCTAGGGATTTTTCTGTTATATCTTTTTCTCTCTGCCTGTTTCTCCCTAAGTAAAGGTTGTCATGTAAATACATTATGCTTCTCATCAGTAGCTCCAAGTTGTTCCTTAAGAAAACTTAGAAATTTAACTACAATAATGAAATAATTGTGACTGCCCAAAATTTAGGCACCTATTGAATATATAGCAATCTACAGTTTTTCATACTATAAACATAATCCTTGAACAATCTTCTGAAGGATTTAATCCTTAAATAGCCCTCCTCATTTTTAAATGAGGATATTGAGGTTCAACATTCTGGAACCTTCTGGAACAGAACAGGACTTGAACCTGGTCCTGATTCTGGAACATTCTAGAACGGAGTAGGACTTGAACCTGGTCCTGAGTCTGGAACATTCTAGAACGGAGTAGGACTTGAAGCCTGGTCTGTCTGGCTTCCTTGTCCATGCTCCTCTTCTGTGAGACTCCTGTCTCCTACATGACATGGCTGTTTGTGGAGGTTTTACCACAGTCTCTTCCCACCACAACAATACTCAGTAATATTGGCCTTCTTATATTTTGTCCTTTCCATTCTGTCATTTTCCATCTGTGAAAAAAAAAAAGAAAAAAATTTGTTTTCAAGAAATTAAATGTGTGTCCTACCAGTATGTGTCAGTCATGTGCTGTCACATATGAAATAGATGTCATGTGACTTCAAAAATTGTATGTTTTTAAAATGTAAGTTTGCTCTATCATTTATGTGTTTTCATAGCTGATGAAGAGTATGAAGATGGCATTGAAAGGACGTGTGACACTCTCCTTATGTGCATTGTCACTGTGCTAAACCAGGGCCTCAGGAACGGCGGTGGTGTGGGGGATGTGCTAAGAAGGCCGTCCAAAGACGTAAGTCAGAGGAGAAGGATTTTTTTCAAGAAGCATATAATTATTTTTTGTGACCTTTTTTTCTTTTTTGTGGACAGAGGATACTGGGGATTGAACCCAGGGGCACTCCACCACTGAGCCACATCCCCAGCCCTATTTTGTATTTTATTTAGAGAGAGGGTCTCACTGAGTTCTTAGCGCCTCTCTCTCGCTGAGGCTGACTTTGAACTCACTATCCTCCTGTACCAGCCTCCTGAGTTGCTGGGATTACACGTGTGCACCTTGGTGCCCAACCATTTTTTGTAACCTTTCTTAACAGCATTTATGTGATTTGTTTTGTTTTCAGGGTACTGTATTGTTTGTCAGTGCCCAATAAAACCTGCCAATTGTGTACTAGGATTACATAGAAATAACTAAAGCACTAACAATCTGTGTATATACTAGTAGGGTTATGAAATGCTTCCACGTCTAAACTCTGTATTCTGTTACAGCAACGAAGTCATGACTGCAAACTTCATGTAGGAGTCGATCGCTACACAAACAGCAGCGAGGCTGCCTCTTGTCTATCACATTTCTCAGGCATAAAGATTTACTCTTTGCTTCTGCATGGGAATAGCCTCCGTTATTTATCCATGATGAATATAAACTTTGAACAAATTCTAACAGGATTTTATATTTTAAAATGGCAAGGAAGGAAAAATTTCAATAATTGTAAAACCGCAAGTCCCCAGCTAGGAGCTTTAAAATCTTAATTCTACAACTAGCCAATTGTATAATGTCAAGTCATTTAACCTCAGAAATTCAGGTTCATCATTGGTTAAACAACTGGATTACATGATCTCTGTTCACCAGGTAGAAATAAGCATGAACTGTATATTCTTGACCTGTTAATGCGGAAGAGGAACCTATTCCAGAAATTGATAAACACTTAGGTCCTCTCAGCTCCCTAATTGCTGACTTTTAGAATTGGGATTTAGCTACCTTTTGTGTAGTGTCTGGGATGTGGCCCACTGTGCCAAAATGCATTTAGCAGAATGACAAAATAAAGTGATTCCTAAGAAAGGGGGGAAAATGTGCCATCCTACAGAAATGGAAGGGTCTGAAAACAGTCTAGGAAGTTTTTCTTATGACACAAAACAATATAGAAAAGTGGGAGTTATTTTTATAACTGGGGTTATTATTTGCATTCATTTAGCAAACATTTGTTGAATATATTTTTATGCTGGGCAGCATGCTAAGTCAAATCAACATATCTTGAAAGTCTGTATATTATATATTTTTTCTTAAAATTTTATTTCAGGAACCTTTGTTTGCTGCCCGAGTGGTTTATGACCTTCTTTTCTTTTTCATTGTCATCATTATCGTTCTTAACTTGATTTTTGGTGTTATCATTGATACCTTTGCTGATCTCAGAAGTGAAAAACAGAAAAAAGAAGAAATTCTGAAAACAACCTGTTTCATCTGTGGTAAGTGTTCTCCATGTGCTAAAATAATAGATGAATAAACTGTTTAGCAGGAAAGAGGGGCTAGAATGATTTTTTTTTAATTTGTCATGCTTTTGGAAAAATTATTTCAAAACGAAGGCTGGATAGAATTCAGATTATGTAATGGAACACTACACTGGAACTCTCTGCTTCCATAAATAGAAGAGTTGCATCCCAAAGCTATTCTGTCATTATTTCTGCAATTTATATGATTCTCTGATTATAGAATGTGATGCAAAAATGTCAAAAGGTTTCACCAACTGGCTTTTATCACAAAAAAGTATTGATTGCACAACAGAATGATTTGGGGTTTTTTTGGTTAAATTATGAATTCAGAGATACTTTTTCCAGAATCTTGAACTTCTACACGCTGACATCACTGTTTTAGATTCTCATCTGTGTCTTCTCCAGTTTTAGAGGCCCCCCTACACCACTCTCCTCCCCTGCTGCAGTGTCCTCTCTCTCAGGAGCCCCACCCTTCACTCTGTTTGGCCTCATTCTCTTGGACTCTGTCCTCTGACTTCAGTTGTCTCTGTAGCTTGTCTCCTTTACTCTACAATCTACCTCGTTCTTTGGATGACCACAGCACTAGGTTGACTTCACCCTCCAATTTTCCATGTTGGGCTGAAGAATCTTTTGCCAAAAGTCACCAAACAAGCATAAGGGCTTCACTCCAGTACTCCAATATATAGCTTAGATCGGGCCTCAGTAAACCCCTTTTCCTCCCTGGTTCGAATTTTGTCAATTGTCATTTCCCCCAGTGGCTCTTCCAGAGTTTTCCAATATTCCTCCAATAGTCAGAGGTGTACCAGAGAATAATGTGCAGTAATGTGCTGCATGCCAGGGAAACAATTAAAATTGACACGTGCCCTGTCTCAGGGTGTTCACGATCTATTGTGGGTTACAACCATATTGAATAGCAGTGCTGTCTTGTGATGAGAGAAATGACAAAGAAGTTCCTGCTGAGCTGCAGGTACCCAAAGGAGCGTCACCTCTTCAGGTTGGAGTAAGGAACAATGAAAAAGGATCAGGAAAACCTCTTAGAAGAGCTAATAGCAGAGCTGATGGTGAAAGATGGAGGGCATTAGCCACCTGGAGGTGAGTGGAAGCAGAATGGCCAGGAGGCACAAAGGCACAACCGAGAAGGTCTGCATTTACTCAAAAAAGCTCAGTGTCATTGAGTGTGAAGTTCAGAGCAAAGGATGCCAAGAGGACGGGTTAGCCAGATCATGCATAGCCTTTTAGGTTAGGCTGCATAGACTATCCTACAGACTTAGAGAGGATCGTGAACCATTAAAGAATTGTAAGTAAAAGAGTTAAGGTTCTAATTTTTGTTTTAGAGCAGTGTGAGCTTTGGGAGGTCCTTTATCAGGAGACAGTCCTACAAGCAGAGTAACCAGGTAGGAGGATATTGCCATAGTTCAAGCAACAGAAAGGTAATACAAACCGGATTCAGTTAATGGTAGTAGTATTAAGGGTAGAAGGCAAGAAATATTTAGAGGACAGAATTTTTCAATCTTGATGGCTGGGAATGGAAATGACAGATAACTTAGGTACTTGGGTGGAGAATAGTACCAACAGGTGATTGCATTTAACAATAAGTGAATAAAATCACTTTACATAGGAATATTCTGAGTTTAACTTTGAAAACAGTTAAATTGAAGTGTGCATTGAAAACTGCAGTGTTATTCATCCAGCACAGGCCAGTGTAGAGTATGAGTCTCAGAGAGTGGGTCTGCACTGGAGACTCACTGGGGAAATCCTTGGCCTATGTGGAGTAAAATCTGGAGTGTGGAGGAGGGCTGCCAAGTGAGAAGAGAAGCAGCTGGGATACATGTGGAAGGCACCAGCTTTGAAGAGTTAGGAGAGAAAAAGATTCACATACCAAAAAACTAAGAGCACAAAATTAGACTGGCACAAAGAGAACCAGGGGTATGTCGCACCTCCAAAGTGAGGGGAGAAGCCCTCACAGGATAGGAATGAAAGCTCAGTTCTGCCAAAGCAGAGAAGGCCAGTAGTATGAAGTGAAAGAGCCTTTGGACTTCTCATTCAAGAGTCTGTGGTACTTTTGCTAGAGCACATTGTATAATGCTGAGCAAGGATTTGCTAGAGGGAAGTTAAGACAGAAACTGGAGTCTTCTGTTTTGGTATCTGGATAAGAAGGGGAAGAACAAGGATGAGAGGTGGCCAAGGAAGATGTCCTGCAGTCATTTGGAAACTTGGGGAACACCATGTGGAGAGGCTTTGGAGGTCCTGTCTTCAACCTGGAAAAGAAATAGACATCCCACCTTTGTGAAACACATGAACCACACCCTATCAGCTTCTTTTAATTTTCTCTTCTCTTTGTTGAGTATGTCACCATTTTCATTTCTTTTCCATAAATTGTTTTTGTATCTCCTTCCTTCCTTTCTCTTTTCAGCAGATCCCTCAGCCTTCCGAAGGAGAACTCTTCTCTTCCCTTCCTCTGGGTTCCTGTCCTCTCTTTAGTCATCATCAACAACATCATCATGAAAAATCTCAAGACTGTTTATTGAATACTCATTACACACATAGCTTTTCAACTTAGTTTTTTTCTTTTCATTTTCTGAAAAACAAGGACTGTGTGTTCTGTATGTTGCCATCCCTTTATACATGTGGAAACAGAATTCAGATCCCATCAACTTCTGGCTGGTAAACAGTAGAGCCCAGGATTTGAACTCAGGCCACCTAATTCAAAAGTCCACTAAGCTACATGATTCTTTAAATGGCAGCATCAGGTCATGGTCTAAATCAAGGACAACCAAGCCTGGGAACAGATTGACATTGAGGGGTGTAGTGATGTGGGGCTGAGCCATTGCATGGAAGGATGAGTTCCAGAGAAAAGAAAAGATGCCATCTTTGGAAACCTCCTGTGTGCCTCACGGTCTACCTTCCACACTGCTTCTTCTAAGCCCTTTTCTTCATGATTCCAGCTGTCATGTCGGTGCACTGCCTCTGAAAAAGGCCGAGTTTGGAAGAGTGGGCCACTAGGATGGGAGTCTCCTTCTAAGACATGATCCTGTGTCTCATGGCTTTTCATGGTTATTTAAAAAAAAAACCTATGACCTGTAAATTCCTTAAAACATCACAGTATCCCTCAGTGCCAAATTTAAATGTTCTTCTCAAACCTCACTGTTAATTTCCTGTTGACCTTTTCTTCTCCTTCTGGTTGCTCAGTCTTTGTTTCACCCTAGACTCCTAGGAAAGACGTTTTGATTTCTTCTCCCAATCCCCTAGCAAAGAGGTTTGGTTTTGCAGTTGACCTCTTGTCTTTCCCCTCTGCCCTGCTCTTTAACATCCCTTTAATGCAGATTATTGCCAAATAGGCCTCCTCAGCTCCAAACCCTCCCCATGCTTTCCCATCTATTTTCATTAGTTTATTGGATGCTGAGACAACACATCTTCCTGACAGCCTGACATTCCATGTCTAAACCCAACACATCATGTCTGTCCCCTCTGACCCAGCTCCTAATCCTGACCTTCACGCTGTACTTCTTGATGTCCTCCCCTGCCTCCAGTTGTCTGGACTGGGAATGTCACCATTGTTTTTAGCATCTCCTCCTTCCTCTTCCGGATACACCAGCTGCCACAGTCACACATTTTCACATATTCCCACAGCTGCACCTTGGATTTTCAGGCTCATCTTGGCCCTTGCCCCAAAATGGCCTGCTCAGTGCTGCCAGACTAATTTTTCCACTTTGAATTCATCATTTTCTTACTCAAAGAGCCATCAGTAGCACTCTATAACTCTAAAACTCTAATTTTCCTGGCATCTAAGCCACCTCACGATCTGCCCCCCCTTTTTTTCCCCTACCTCTTTCTCCACTTTTCTTTCATTTATATCCCAAGTTCCAGTCCAGCTGTGTTATTCATGTTTACCTTCCTGAATTCTGTTCTCAGTTGTGGTGCACATTCATTTTGAAATTCCAAACTCCTGAGCTGCCAAGCCCTTTCTTGATACTCTCTGAGGCCCAGCTCTAATGTCATTATGCCATGAAGCCATCTCTGATCTCACCAACCAGAGCAAATATGTCTGCCCCTAAATTCCTCACATCACACTCAGCTCTGTGGTGCTGTACGTGTCATTGATGTCTTATCACCTCTGTTGGGTGTTCTGCACCATTATACTGTAGAAAATACATGAACTTCATAGTCAAATAGATATAATTCAACAGTGGTTCCAATCCTGGCTGTGCGATCTTGGCCAGGTTTCTTACCACTCTGAGCCAGGTGTGTCATGTGCCAGGTATTGTTTTCGTGGAGTATGTGTACCCATAGGGATGGAGGGTGATATGTCAGGAGGTGCAAGGATATGTTGGATCAACCTATTCTAAAGTCTCTTTTCTGAAAGTTTCATGTTTATTCAAGTCTGAGGGGTCATTTGGGTAATTTAACCTGAGAATAAATGTAAATGGTGTTTTTATATTGGGACACATATAATATTATAAGTATAGCAAACAGTGTGAACATTTAAATAAAATGGAAACTTTAAAAAACTTCATCAATTGGTCCTGGACAATTTTAGGAACTTCAGCAGTGGAAATGTGTAGATTATCATGATGATGGATTTCTAGACATGCACTCATTGCTGGAATTGCTTCTTAAATATTTTTAAAGATTTATTAATTACAATTTAAGTACAAGAAAGATTTAAACAGTCAGGATGTTTGGAAGTTATACTAGTAGGTTGTGAAATAGTTGCGATTTCCCCAGAATTGTGCTTTGATAGAGTTGGGTCATCTGTGATGAAAAGGGATATAAAATCAAATAAGAGGAGAGAACCTCCACAGCAGGAGAGACTGGCTTCAGGTATGTTCTCAGGCACACCCACAGTCGTCAGGAGGATGTGGATTCTATGATAGGCAGTGGCAGCAGCTGGACTTTCCCAGACTTAAGGTAATGTCCAGACATTTAAGAGTCAAACATGACTTAGAAAATAATTACTGGTGATTCCGAAGGTGGTCTTAACTGGGTAATGGTTAGCAGAGGACAGAGCTCAAGCAGTAATCATAGAAACAAAGCAGCTCCTGTATCCAGTGGTGCACCCCTGTAATCCCAGCAGATAGGGAGGCTGAGGCAGGAGGATCGAAAGTTCAAAACTAGTGTCAGCAACTTAGCGAGAACCTAAGCAACTTAGAGAGATGCCGTCTTAAAAAATAAAAAGGGCTGAGGGCGTGGCTCACTGGTTACACGACTCTGGTCTTCAATCCCTGGTACAAAAAAAAATTAAATTAAAATTAAATTAAATTTAAAAATTAAATTTAAGAAATATATATATATATATGTTTTGAATTACTGGAGGCTGAGAACCCAACTAGAAGGGGATGTGGATAGACCAGGTGCGATGAAACAACACAGCTAGGATGTGATGGTAGGTCAGCACCCCAGTGTAAAGACCTGCTATCTTGTTATGGTGATAGTACCATAATATCATGTAAGAAAATTCAGAATCATTCTTGATTCCTCCTTCTCCCCAAATCCACACCTCTTAGATAGACCTCCCAAGTTTTCATTCCAAATGCCTCTTCAACCTCTCTTATTCATTTATGCAATTTTCCTGTATTTCTGTTGAGTTTAGCTGAATGCCTACTGTTTGCTAGATATTATGTCAGGTGCTGATAATACAAAAGTTAATAGAGAGTAAAGTGGTAGAGGCTGAGACAGAGACAGCCATTTTCATAGCCCAGTGTTGGAAGCCCCGAGATCAGCCATCTAGCTGTCTGTGGGAGTCAGTGGTGCAGTGGGTGAGCTGAGTTTTGAGGAAGGAATATTGCAAGGCAGAAAGGAGAGGAGATGGACACAGAGAGGACTTGATGTATTTGGAGACTGGTGAGAAAGAGAGACTGTAAGAAACTGCCAGAGTGGATTGTCAGCCTGTACAGTCTAAGGAGCCCCTCAGGTTCCCCACTCAACTAGGACTTCCTAAACATCCGTGAAGAAGGAATGAGGAAGCAAACTTTGGATGAGTTAAGTCTGACAGGTCCACAAGCTACCCCGCAGTATTTATCCGGTAGTCAGCTGGAAATGGAAACTGAGGTTAAGAAAGGTTCATTCTGGAGATGAGGAATAAGAACCATCAACATGATGATAGTTAAGTGGTGGGAACCTGCGGCAAAGCCTAGCAAGTCAGAGTCCATGCAGAGGAAGAGCCGGTTCCCCTCTCCGCCCTCCCTGCACTGCCCTGGCTCCCTCCTCTACCTCAGCCCTTCTCTTCTAAATTCTGCACAGTAACTACCTGAAGTATAGCTCTGAATCGGCCAGACTTCTCTCGAATGTCTTCAGAATGCAGTGCAAACACCACAGCTTTGAGTTTAAACTTACTTGTGGTTTGTGCCAAGCATACCACTTCATCTTACTTCCAGGGGTTCCCAGTCAGTTCCCAGTTCCCAGGAACTGACATTTCCCTGAACAGGTCATCTACCTTCATCTCTAACTTTGCCATGCCAGTTGCTTTTTCGTCCATGTGACAAAAGCAGGTGAGCTTTAAAGGCAGAAATATTTTTATTTAAATACTAATAAACTCTTTCACTGACTTGAGTTAACTTGAGTAATTTGTTGAATTATTCAAAATCTATTTCTTCACATGCTAAAAAATTATATTGAACTATTGTAACTATGATAGTGTATTTGGACATCTTTATAGTTGTTGGCATAAATAGGTGCTCAGCAAATATTAAGTTTGTTTCATTGTCATATCCCTCTTCTCCACCTGCCATAATCATGTTCCAGGGCAGGATTTTTAAAGCTCCACACCTGTTAGAAACTTTTTAAATGTACCTAGTCAGAATTCATTTTGTTCTCTTTATACTTCCACTTCAGCATATAACACAAGTTATCTGTTCCCTCTACCATATCATGGACCAGTTGGTATCAGAATTGTGTTTATAGCATTATTGCCTTGCAAGAAGTAAGTGTTTGGTTTGAGTTCTGGAAATTTTACTGTATCCACCCCCCATCTCTCTTTCTCTCTCTTGTTAATAGCTCTAGTAAGATACGCTTCACATAACTTAAATTCACCCATTTAATATCTACAATTCAATAGTTTGTAGCAAATTTGGAGTTGTATGTACATCACCATAACCAATTTTAGAATGTTCTCATTGCCTCCCTGCCAAAAAACTCATACCCTTTAGACATCACCTTTTCCCCATCCTTCCACGTATATTTCCCCCTCCTTAGATTTAGGCAACCACTGATCTATTTTTAACATTTCATATAAATGGTATCAAAATATCTAGTCCTTTGTGACCAGTTTCTTTCACTTAGTATGATGTTTTCAAGGTTCATTTTGTACCCTGTATCATTACTTTTTGCAAAAAGATATAATAGATATTATATATTTTTTGTAGATATCATGTATTGTTTCTGATCATCAGTTGATGGATATTTGGGTTGTTTCCACTTTGGGCTATTATGAATAATGCTGCTATGAGCATTCATGAACTGATTTTTTCCTGTATTTTTATTGGTGTATTATAGTTGTACATAATGATAGGACTTGTTGGTACATATTTGTACATGCATATCATATAACAATATAATTTGGCCAGTATCCCTCCCCAGTATTTCCCCTTCCCTCCCCTTCTCCCTCCCCTGGTCCCTTTCCTCTGCTCTGCTGATCTCTCTTGGATTTTCATGAGATTTTCATGAGCTTCCCTATCACCAAACACACACACACACACACACCCCTACCTTTCTTTTTCTTTTCCCTCTCTGGCTTCCACATAGGAGAGAAAACATGACCCTTGACTTTCTGAGTTTGGCTTATTTCACTTAACATAATCATGAACATATTTTTAGGTGAACGTATATTTTCATTTCTCTTTTGTTGAACCTGAGGGGGGAATCTGCTGAGTCATACGGTAACTCTTATGTCTAATCTTTTGAGGAACTGCCAAACTGTTTTCTAAAGCAGCTGCATTATTTTATTTCTACTAGCAGGGTAGAAAGGGTTCCACATCCTCACACATACTGGTTATTATCTGAGTTTTTTGTTTTGCTTTTTGGTACCAGGGATTAAACCCAGGGGTGCTAAACCACTGAGCCATACCCTCAACTCGTTTTATATTTTATTTTGAGACAGGGTCTCACTCAGTTGTTTAGGCCCTTGCGTATTTGCTGATGCTGACTTTGAACTTGCAATTCTCCTGCCTCAGCCTCCTGAGCTGCTGGGATTATAGGAATACACCACTGTGCCTGGCTATTTTCTTTCTACCTTTTCCTTCCTTTCTTCCTTCCTTCCTTCTTTCCTTCCTTTCTTTCTTTCTTTTTAAAAATTATTATAGCATCTTAGGGGAGCTATATTTTATTAGTAAAATATTCCTAATTCATTCAGTCTATGTTTTGTTGAGTGCCATCCATGTACCAGACACTATTCTAAGTTTTTGGAACCACTGGTGAAGTTAAAAGACGAAAATATCTGCCCAGGGGGATCTTATGGTCTAATGGGAAGAAAGACAAACAATAAGTAATATATGAAATAAATTCTTATTCAAGTTTCTGAGTAAAATAACATTTCTTTGTTCTTGCTTGATTAGCAGTAAAGTTTTTTCTTACTTTCATTTTTACCTCTTTATCTTAGAGTTGAGATCTAGTCTCACAACTTTGAGATGGCTGTATTCAGTCTATTGGTGGGTGATAAGCATCATAGGATAAAGAGGAAGAAAGAGAAAAGGTGATCAAGAGCATTGGCAGAAGGGGAAGGAACTGGTAGTGTGTTAATAGGGTGATCAAGTTAGGCCATGTTGAGAAGGTGAGATTTTGGCAAAACTTGAAGGTGAATGAGTCAGCTGAGGAGATATCAGGGAGAAGAGTTTTGTGAGCAGAGGAAGCAACCAGTCCAGAGCCACTGAAGCAGGATTCTGTCCAAGGAATAGCAAGGAGGCCAGTATAGTTGCATAGGAGGCAGCAACAGAGAATACAGTAGGAGATAAGGTTAGGGTGGCTTTAAGCCAAACTACACAGGATTTAGCAAGTAAATATTGCATGAGGCATCTTTATACTGAACAATTATTCATTCTTTATCTGAAATTCAAACTTAACTGGGCATCCTGGGTTTTGTTTTATTTTTTTAGCAACCCTACTTGTAGGCCATTGTAAGGACTTTGCCCTGTGCTGAGGAGATGAAAGGTCACTGCAGGTTCTGCATCAGAGGAGAGACACCTTTGTATTTAGGTTTTTAAGGGATTGCTGGGCCATTTGTGTTGAGAATGGACCATGAAGAGCACAGGTGGGAAGAGGGAGGTCTGGGGGGCTATTGCAATAATCCAGGGGATGTAAATGGTCCAGATTATAGTGGCAACAGAGGAGGTAGTAAAAAGTGTTCAGATTTCAGACATGTTTTGAAAGTCAAACTAAAAGCATTTCAAGATGGATTGGACCTGATGCTCGAGAGGCAGACAGATTCGAGGATGACTCCTAGGCTTTTGGCTTGAACAACTGAAACAATGGAGTTGCTATCAAACAAAAGGAGGAGGACTGTGGTTGAAGCAGGATTTGAGTTTATTTTGGACAGGAAGATAGGTCATATAAGATGAGGTATAGCCATTAGTCAGCTGAATATTATGTTTTCCATAAAAATATCCAATAACATACATTAAAAGGGCACCCCTTCATTGGGGACAGATTCTTTAAAATTTAGTGTGCTTTGTATTTTATTACTTAAAAGATCTTCTTTATGCTTGAATGGCCTTTTCAAAGTGCTTAAGGAAAGAGTAGCCAGAACTGGAATTTAGTTTCCTGGTTTCTTCTCCAGGGTCTGAACTGCAAAGCCAAGCTCAACCCCAATACCCCATTCTACCTGGCAATGGAATTCATTTTTCCATAGATGTTTTCTTCATTTTCATTCATTTCCTTTCATTCACTCAACATCAGGAAAAAAGAATCTTACTGCCCAGATTCATTCTTCAGTGTCCTTGTAGAGGCTGAAAATGTGCCCAGGAGATTGAACAGACACTCCCCTCTCCCAATACCTGGAGCATGGAAATCTAGAGGACTAGAGAAGCGTGTGAGTCCTCAGTGCCCCCAGATCTGGCTGGTTGTCTCTGTCATATGCCCTTCACTGGTAGTTCTGAAGAGAGGGCTCTCAGTACTTTCCCTCTTAACCCAAGTCCTGAATGAGAGAATTTTTTTTTCTGCCCTGATTAGCAAGTATACCTTTCCTGCACAATTATTTCTACCTCTTTTTCTTGAATCTGTGGTCCAATTTAATTTGACAGGTTTGCTATAGCTATATTTAAAATTACCTGCAAAGTTTATGTCTATAATAGGATTGTGCATTTCTAAGGATTCATAGGGAAAAAATAAATATTAGTTAGGAAGAAATCTATAAACTGTGGCCTTTTTTCTAGAGGTCTTGTGTACTATGTTGCTTTTAATCAAAACATTTCAAAATGGCACACTGTTTCAGCAAGCAATGTTTCATAATAATGATTATGTTTTGTTTTTATGCTAAAAAGTTAAGTGCTGGTTAAGTGGCAAATTACATATATTGTGTTTCTTGTGTTTTGCAGGACTGGAGAGGGACAAGTTTGATAATAAGACTGTTTCATTTGAGGAGCATATTAAATCAGAACATAATATGTGGCATTATTTGTACTTCATTGTCCTGGTGAAAGTTAAAGACCCAACAGAATACACTGGACCTGAAAGTTATGTGGCTCAAATGATTGTGGTGAGTAACCAGATCTTTGGAATCTGTGACCATTTGCTTTTTGCGCATTTTTACCTTCCTGATTCTTCCCTTCTCCCCAAACAGAAAGGTTCTAGCAATGTTTTTTTTCTTGTTAATTTTTAAATAAGTCCATCAATCACTAAAGAATCTCTGTGTAACCTAAACCACTGGTTCCCAGTTCTTTTGGGTTTTCAACCAAATCTAAGTCTCAAGTGCACATATAAAATAAGTGCACATAATACTGCTGGGGGATTCTCCATACAATGAATAGCACCTTCTCAGTGATGTCTGTCACCTTCTGACCTCATGCCTTGTCTGTCACTACTGATCTCCCAATTCCCCAAATTTGGAACATTCCCATTGTCAAATGTGAACGAAGATTCATACTTCAAGCAATTCCTTGAATTTCAAAACTCAAAAGATTAAGAAATTAAATTCCATGTAGGAAGAGTACGATTTCAGTCTTAACAGGAGAGGCCTGGATTCTGGCAGCCTACACTTTGGATTGATTTGCCAGAGTCCAGGCTGGATTTTCATTGATCCTGCCACATGCAGTTACTTACAGCTCCTCGTTAAGATAAGTGCAGAGGATGTGGTTGTCCATAACTTGAAATTTCTTCTTCTGTCTCGTAGAAAATTAAAACTAACTGGCCTAAAGGAAAGTTAAAGTTGCAACTTTAGTGTGTTCACATGCACCTTTAGTAAGCATAATTACAACTATATCAATTCTTGTATACTTATAATAAATATGCTTATACATTGGGTTTTTATTTTCTTCAAAAACCATCCTATAAAATTGTGTTCACTGTTTAAGAAAGAGACCTAGAGGATGATGGTTCTCCTTGCTGCTCGCTTCTCAGGATAATTAGCACAATGCTGTGGGGTCAGGACAGGAGAACTGGTTAACAGTGGCTCTAGTTCCTTCCCTCTGGGGACTTCTCATCCCTGGAAGGAAGCAGGGACCTCTATTGGGAGCAACCAAAGAATATTTTTGGTGGGAAAGATATGGGTAAGTGCAGGTTGATACAGTAATGATGTACCTTCCTGTCAATATCAATGTGTCACAAGAGTGCTACATGTAAATTGAATTTTTGTAGTTCAGCATTTTTCATACTTTTTTAGTATTGACCTTCATCTGACCGCAAGTTGTTTTCTCTGCATTCATTTGACAGTAGACAGAACCTGATATGGTTTATATTTTTCTGCTTTTACCTTTCTGCCCTTTTTCCTTTCTGAATCGGGGTGGGGGGGGAAGGTTGTGCATTCACAGTGGTCATCCACACATTCTCAATCTGGTATGTGAGAAACATTTCATTTCTGCTTGCTGGGAAAAAAGGTATATAAAGCTTTATATTTAAAATGTGACCTCATAATGCTGCATTATATCAAAGTTTGAATAAATTTAATCAATAATATTTATTAGTTCCTATTATGTCTTTTAGACTAAAAGATTTCAGGGAATACAATGAAGAGTCTGATATATTCCCCCTGTGCCAAGAAATTTAGAGCTTAGTAAGGGGTAGGGGGGATAACAAACCAAAAGTAGAAAATGCCGAGTTCCCCAGGAGTTATACAAATGAATATTTGTAAAGTGACATCCAACTGGATGGGGGAGAAGGAGAAACGTGTGTGTGTGTGTGTGTGTGTGTGTGTGTGTGTGTGTGTGTTCACACACGCTCAGTGGGGCCAGCACAGCAGACAGGGCAGGATTCTTGCAGGTGGGGTTTATCTCCTAAAGTGAGTTCCTGTAAGAAGGAGCGGCTGGAACAAAGGCATAAAAGTGGGACACATAGACCCTCGAGGATCCTTAGTTGCCCAGCTTCATTGGCACCTAGTCCAGTTTGAATGAAATCCTGAGAGACGTGCCAGGAAAAGTCGATGGGACTTTTGTGTAATAAATACAGGCATTTGGGTGCTATTTCATCAGCAATAGGAAGCTGATGAAATTGCTGAATATTGTAACTAATATTCTGAATATTATAACTAAGAGAATTGTGTGACCTTGGACAATAGTCAAGTGGTGGTGTGTAAGATGGCACTAAAAGGGAAAATATACCATCAGAGATGGTATTTAGCAATGGATGAAATTGAGGTGGGGACGTGGGAGGAGTAGGAGGTGAAAGAGAGCAAGAGGAACCCGGGACACCTGACGATGTCAGCCTGGTCATTGGGAGAAAGGTTGTGTGTCAGCTTCAAAGAGTCTCTTTGTTAGGAAGAGAAGTTGGTTAGGGAAAAAGGCTTGTTGATTTTGAATTGAGGCTGGAGGGCCAGAATTGTGGATTCAAAGGAATATCAAGGTGGCCACAGTGTGAGTCTTGGAGCCAAGATGATCAAACCCAGTCTATATCACTTAATGGTTGGGTGGTGGTAGATATCATAGGTGAGTCTTAGAACCTTCTCGAGCCTCTGCATCTTCACTGATGCAGAGAAACTGCAGCATCTCTCACAGGTGTGCAGTGATATATGTTAAAATGACCTGAGTGTGAAGGGACTTCGTAAATGAAGGTCTCAAGTGACCGTTCACATGGAATTACCATTGAAGCTGGCAGTCTGCAGACCGGTGGGAGAAAATGAAAGAGGGAGGAGAGAGCCCAAGACAGAACCTGGGAGACCTCAAGAAGAAGGACCAGTGAAATAGGTAGAAAAGAAGACAATAAAGAAGAAGGAGAACCAGTAAGTGGAGATTGTCAAAACCCAGAGATGAGCATTTTGGTGCCAGAGTTCAAGAGCGGCGATTGCTGCAGAGAAGCCATAAAGAAGAGTCAGGTCACAGCCTTTGGATTTTGTACTGCAGAAATCACCCAGTGATCTTTTCCTACAGGAGAAGACTGCTGCGAAAACGTTGGCCCATCTTTAGCCTTCGCGGTAAAAGCACTATTTTACCAGGCACTTGGACTCTGATCTCTAAGTATCCAAGTCCTTATCCGTGTTTCTGCCCATCCTCTTCTGTCAGAGCTCTTTCCAGAACCTTGACAGGAGGGATAAGAGCCCACAAGCTTATTCCAGCATGAAATGTCTCATTCTCATCCAAGCAATGCGCGTTGGAGGAAGCGGGCTCCATTCCTGAATTTTAATGACCAGAGGAAAGAAGAGTGGATTAGCTGAGGTCTGAATGGAAACAAAAATTTGTTCACATGAAAGATTGTTCATTTTCTGAAATAGTGTTTTTGGAAAACTAAAAATCTGTAGCTGACAAAACTCAGTTCAGAAAATCTGTTACTCCGTGGAGTCTTTGGTCTCATAATCCTGATCCTCCTAGAGAGACAAGATTCTAGAACATGTATGAGTCAAGGCACATTTACTGTGAGTTTGAAGACTGGGAATTTTTTCCCCTCCCTCCTGAGGTGGCTCCTCTTAACAGTTTGGTAGGAAACCTTCCAGGTATTTTCCTGCCACTCTTTATTTTTGCTCCTTAAAACATGTTATTTTACCAGGTTGATTTAGGTGCTTGTTTATCAATAGGGCTTTGCAAGAAGCTTAAGATTCTTCATAATCCATGCAGCTTTTACCTACAAGGGTTTATGTAAAAGAAAATGAATCCATCCGAATTTTGTTACATTGTTTAAGGAAATCTGATTTGTGCCTTGGGACCTTTAGAAAATACCTCCTACCTTTTGGTGAAATGGGAAAAACAAGACTATAACAAGTTTGGGGAATGTTTTTCCATCTGTATATTTTCACCTGCAATGCTTCAGCCTTATACCTTATTACCACGTCAACAAGGAATATTTATACCAAATAGCCACTAAAACATAATTTAAAATAAAGTAATATGCTGCTTCTGTTCTGTGGGCTAGAATTTTAGAAAGCAAGTTTGTGCCTCTGTATTCATCCAGTGATAAAATCAAGAGTCTGAAATATTAATCAGAACTTAAAACTGCTACACCCCTTCCTTCATACTCTCAGCCAAGTTGTTTAGAAGCCAGTATATGAATATTCAAGTTAACACAAAGCATCTGCTGGGATATTGTTAGGGAAGAGGCAGGTAGATCAAGGTATTAGGAAATGTATTTTCTTCTGGCAAGCAAACTCTCATTTTTGATAAAAAGAATTGATATTTTGAGTTGGTATTTATTGGAAAGAGAAAATAAGGGAAAAGAAGGGTCCACATGGGAATGTAGAAGTAATGAAAGGAAATTCAGTAAACAAGAGGCAAATATAAAGTGATAAATCACCAGTCCATTCCTAGTAATGGCCTTTGAGCATCACTGAGCCCTTTTTCTTCTCCTATTACCCAAAAGATGATGACTGAGGAGGAACAGACAAAATAGCGACCATTAGAAAAAATGCTTCAGGCTTTTTAGCTGTTTCTCTAAATTTGGGGGACATTTTTAGGTTTTCAGTGTTGTTTGCTGAGATATGTTAGGGATCTTTGGGATTGTTTATTACTTAATGTGACAAACAGCAAGACCCAAAACAGAGTTGCATGTAAGAGCTGTGTGTGTTCAGAAAACTGCTGAGGCCCTGGCTCAGCCTGGCTGCCCTCTACCCACCATGCTGTGGGTTTGGGGACCATTTCTTCTTGTTAGTGCATCTCACTTTTAAGGTCTTCTCCTTATTTGACTCTTGACTAACAATTGCTTCCTGACATTATGGCAATGTAAACAATTTAATTCATTTTTTTCTTAACATAATCATCTGTCTTCACACAGAAAATAATTGTAAGTTTAGTGAAGGCCATACCCAGGTCAGATAGTAGCTGTTCTGCACAATACCAGGGCAAGTAATGTCTGTACAGTGTATTAAAAGCAATTCAATATCCACTGCTAGTGGCTATGCTAAAAGTTTGATGTATAAGGATGAATAAGAAATCTTCTCTTCCCCCAGGAAACTTAAAACATTTATTGAATAAATAAAAAACATTAGGGAATTAATAAATAAATGGGTCTTTTTAGCTCTCTGGTGCTTGGACAAAATTTACAAAGGTACACCAAAAATAGCTGGGAGAGTTGGGTACACGAATTTCTCATTAGTCAAATGCTTGTTCCCTTCTTTAAAATCAGAAGATAAAGGTGTGGCAGGAAGGGTTATGTCACTTGAATCAAGTGTAAAGAATGCAACATTGAAAATCAGGTGACTGATTTGAAGGATGAGGTGCTTGGGTGACTCTGCGGTCTCTCTCCTAGTGTTTCTGCAGCCCAGCACCTCACTCCCACGCACAGATCCTCAGGAGAGTGCCTGAGGCTGCTTCCCTAGCAGAGGGGCAGCTGTGTGCATGGATTTATTTGTTATTTTTTTATTTTTTATTTTTAGCATCCTTCAACCCTTAAGAATGAATCCTTCCTTGCAGTGATCTGTTTAGACCTTAGGAAGAGAGGGATCATTCTTTTGATGAGATAGAAATCTACTCACTCATTCCTTCAGCCACATAAGGAGAGAAAAAGAACTAACAATTCTCCAGATGTTGTTTTCTGAGTCTGGAACTCAAAATCAATCTTGTTTAGTTAAACCATATTTTTGAGCTGTAACTACTGGAGGGGGGAGATGTTTGCACTCATGGAAGACATCAAATCGTCTACGATTTATATGCACCCTGCCTGCCTCAGCACCATTTGCCAACTTAATTTCTGCATTATTGTTATGTGTCATAATTTTGAAATTATATGTTCTGATTCCATTATTTCTAATTTGCACTAATTGTGTAATTGGATCTAATGAAGCCAATTATATAACATCTTAATTTTTTAACTAAAACCTATTTTAAAGAATTCAGAACTTATTAAAACAACGTTTTTAAAAAATGTTTACATGTCAAGGCAAACCAAGGGGGTCTCCACAGCTCAGAACGCACAATTAAGAAGCCAGTGTATACATTCGCAGAGCCACCACCGTCGTCCCCACATTTTAAGTCCAGACATGTGTCTTCAATTTAAGAGAGATCCATTTCAATTCCCAACTCGGGATTTCATTGTTGTTGCGGGAGCTCCCCTCCACATTATTCTCATTTTCTGTTTGGTATTCATGTGCAAGGTCCATGAATTACCACCTTTTTGCACTCATGTTCACACCTTTCTAATCCTCTTTTTTTGTTTGTTTGCAAAACAGACAGAATTAGAAGTGCTTAACAGTGGCTGCCCAGGGAGCCTTCCTTTGGAAGACTGTATTGCAGTGCTCAGCTTGTTAGACCTCAGTGCTAGAAATGAGGGGAAAAGGATTTGGGCCAAATAGTTTTGGAATGATTTTCCGTGGATGGAAGTGGGGTGGGGAACAAAGGCAAGGGCAGGCAGTAGTTCTCTGACTCTGAGCTGTCCTAGGTTACTTCCCTCCTTCCTGAATTGATCCGAAACTGGATCTGCTGGTGTCTGGGTGATTGTCCACAGAGTTTGAGAAGCTGAAAGTGGCTTTTGTTAGTTGTCCTAGGTAGGGTTGAAGGAGAAGCTTGGTGTAAAAGAATAAAGTGGGTTCTAGAACATGGAGTTTGATTTCTTAGGATTTCCATTTACAAGATTGATGACTTCACTTATCCCCTTTGATTCTCAATTTGCCCATTGATAATCTATGTGTAATGATTCAGTCAGGACTCAGACTAGAAGCCTGCTGAACTTAGGTAGGCCATGGAGGCTTCCTGCTGTCCCAGGCATTAACCTTTCCATTCTGTCTTAGGGGCAAGGCAGGGATCCTGGGGAAGACCAGGGCAAATCCTATTATTATTATCCCCATTTCACACATGAGGAAATAGAGGCTTAAAGAGGATGGATAACTTGCCCACAGTGGCACAGCAACAGCAAAGGGATGTTGCGTCCATAACAAGCAAGTGGTCGATTAAAGTCTGTTAGTGTTGGATCCTGTACAACACGTAAAGCAAGAAGCCACCATTCCTATGAAAGCAGACAAGGCCAGCTGTACCCAACACTCTCAGCTGTACACATGGTGCTTTTTTTTTTTTTTTTTGCGGTGCTGGGGATTGAACCCAGGGCCTATGCTTGCGGGGCAGGCACTCTACCAACTGAGCCATATCCCCATCCTCACATGGTGTTTTAAAGAAGAGGGATTATAAAAATCCAGACCACAGGGCAGGGAATAGACCTGGCCAGGGAGGTCAGACAGGCCTCCGATAACAGGAAGGCCTGAGAAGAGTTCAGATGGGAAAATGAGAACCCGTTCAGAATTGGTTGGCAACTGCATGCCTCTCACAAAGATTAGAAGTATTGCAATTATAATTATTGCAATTACAATTATTCCAATTGCAG
The DNA here is from genome assembly GCA_020662805.1 of Glaucomys volans. Lineage (NCBI taxonomy): Eukaryota > Metazoa > Chordata > Mammalia > Rodentia > Sciuridae > Glaucomys > Glaucomys volans. The sequence goes on from JAJEJO010049452.1 coordinate 702,774, forward strand.
GCAAGAAAGAAAGAGGCTGTAGAACATTTTGGTTTAATTTGACAAGTATTTACTGGGGAGCAGTATACACAAGGCACTGATAAAAACAAGCATAAAACATCTTCATTGCCCTCACAGAACCACAGCTTAATGGAAAGGAGAGCTACATTGGCCAGAAATACAGTGTCTCCCAAACTCTGGTGAGGAACAGAGTAGACAGAAACCCTCAATGGCCAGGGAAATCTGAAAACAGTTAAACCATTGCACCCCTGCAAAAGATCCTTGCATGATATTTAGGATAAAATTCCCACTCTTTCATGGATTCTTATTCCGTGCAACTCCTACTTACTTAGTCAGCCTCATTTCCTCACACCAACTATACTTCAGTCACGCTGGCCTTCTTGCCTGGTCAGTGCCTTTGTGTGTGTATGCCTTCCGCTTGTCCTCATTGTCCCCCAGCTCTTTGCATGCACCCCACTCCCTGTCTCCCTCATTATTGTCACTGTGTCTTATCACCCTTTATTTCCTTCAGCATTTATATTCAGCATGAGATTGTCTTTGTAGTTATTGACATTTTTAGTGCTTACCTTATAGAACACACTCCATTAGGGCATTTGCATGCTGATTTGTTTTCTGCTGTATTCCCAGCACCTACATCAATGCCTCGCACATAGTAGGCATTCAGCATAGGTTCATTGAGTAAAATAAATAACAGTCACTGGAGTACAGAGGACGGGCAGTTATTTGTGGCTGAGGATGCTGGGCACTGTTTCACAGAGAAGATTATGAGGAGAGTTGGACCTTAAAATGCGAAGTATTTTGACAGAAGGGATGGAGGGGAAAGTGGTTCAGGCAGAAAGTTCATTTTAAAGCCAAAGTGTATGATAAAGAAAGGAAATTAGGGACTGGGGATATAGCTCAGTGGGTAGAGTGCCTGCCTTGCAAGCACAAGGTCCTGGGTTCAAAAAAAAAAAAAAGGAAATTACATGCTAGCAGCTTTGCAGATTATCTTACTTCATTATACCCAATTTTGTCAGTCAAGGTTCAGAAATATGTGCTGTTCATCCAAGGTGCTCAGTAAATAAGCACTTGGACTGGGGTCCAAACACAGTCTTCTTCTAGGGCTGTTGTTTTTGGTTTTACCTTTAGCTGAACCTTCACCAAGTGAGGAATCAGGTAAAACTTGACTAAGGTCAAATATGTGTAAATCAAGTATAAGAGAAAAGGTAGGTAGGGGAAAAAAATTCAAAATCAAAAGCCAAAAGACATCTTTTGGGACAGGGAAAGCTCATTTTGCTTCTCCAGTAGTTTTACAAATTCAAATTCTTAGTGTTTAAACTACCGTAGTGGAGGTGTGATGTCAAGTGCCTTAAAAATGCAGGCTACACGTCATTTTCCATTTTTGTAAAAAGATACACTCATTCAGCAAATGTACACGGAGTGCTTACTGTGTTCCAGGCCCTGGGCTAGGCCTTGGGATTCAAAATGAGGCTGACAAATGAAGGAGGCAAGCTCCAAGGTTCAGGAGCTGCCACCCACAGTGCTGCTGGCAGAGCAGAGGGCCTGGGAAGTCAGCTTCCTGGAGGCCACAGCTGGGAGCTCCAGGTGAGTCAGGTAATGAGGATGGAGCCAGCACAGGGAGCAGATGGGTATGTGTGGAGAAAGAGTGAGGGCAGGGAGACCAGGAGCCTCAAGTGGTAACCAGGAGCCAGAGCGCAAAGGGCCTGTGTGCCTGGAAGTTTTTACTTTTACCTGAAAGTTTAGGGAAGCCACCCAGAGAGAAAACCAAAGAGACAGGGTAAGATTTACATTTTACAAAGCATGTTGCATGGCAACATAAGAAACAGATTTCAAAAGGGCCATCCTGGAGAAAAAAATAAAAACAGGTAGAAAACTTTCATTGCCCAGCAACAAGAATGAGAACTGAGACAAAGGAAATGCCACAAGAAATGATAACTTTGGAAAAATGAAGGCAGAGGCTTTAATGAAGGTAAATGGAATGGCCATTTCATCCCCTGGCCTTGGACAGTTTTGGGGAGGCAGTGGGAGGAGTAAGTATTCCCCAGGAGTAAATTGAGGAAACGTGATCAGCTTAGTTTGGCATATAATGTCCAAGTGCATATGTGAGTCTGGAATTCAGGTGAGAAATTCGAAGTGGACAATACGCTGGAAGAAGTTAAACACCACAAAGATCCATTTTTAGTCTCTCTTCATTTGCTAGGGTATCTGAGGAGCATAGAACAGTGCCTGGCATGTAGTAGATGCTCAATAACAATCTGTTAGCTGATCATGAAGATTCATAAATCACTGTAGTATACTTCAGAGTTGAAATCACAGATTTGGAAAAGGGTGTCCAAGAGGGATTATGCAGAGTGAATAAATCAGAGGAAGCTTTGCCTTGGACTTAGGCACAGAGAAAATTCTTATTTAGTAACAATGATGATAATAATGTCATCTACCACCTAGATTTTACTCATCAAAAAGTAGAACCAGGGACTGGGGATATAGCTCAGTTGGTAGAGTGCTTGCCTGGCAAGCACAAGGCCCTGGGTTCAATCCCCAGCACCGCAAAAAAAAAAAAAAAAAAAAAAAAGTAGAACCAGAGAAGAGAAAAACAGGGTTCATAGGAAAACTCTGAAAGAGGATTCCAGCTTTTCATTAGTCAGTGAACCTTAAAGTACTTCGGTCAGTGTGTGGATATCCTGTGACCCAATATTGATTAATGAGTTTTCATATGGAATTAGGCTGCAACCCCAAATGTTTAGAGCAAAGTGACCTGGATTTGTTCAGTATATAGAAGCCTTTCTGAAAGGGTGACCCATCCTAAGTCATTTATTTTAAACTTATAAAGGGATGTTCACATGTCTGATTCTCATAACTTTAATAAAAAGATTTCTTCCTGCTGTGCCGAAGAAAATTCTTGTTTCCCAGTTCTAGCCATTACTGTAAGATCTTGTTGAATTCTCAGTTGGCTTTCTGGAATAATAATGTCCACATTGTTAGGACTGATACATTTTACTCAGAAACTCTGGCTTTCTTCCAGAGAGTAACAGATGCCATCAAAATGTAAGTTGTGGGAATGAGAACTATATACGGTAAAGCCATAGGACTCCTGTCTAATGTTTTTTAATAGACTGGCATAACCTGGGCCATATTATGAGTAATTAGTTAAGATGCCAATTAAGCTGAAATATTGCACTTGTGTTAGGTAAGGTTATCAGGCAAGCTGATTTCCATAGGATTTTAGACCAATTTTATCTAAGAAATTCCTGAAAAATAATTACTGAATATTACAGAAGTGATTCAGCGTTTGTATTTCAGAGATCAGTCATTTAATATCATGTTAGTGGAGTCTGCTACTTTTATAGGATTTAGAGATCAAGGTGTTTCAAAATAACAGCATCTGAGGTACATTACCTCAGCTTTCTGAGTCTGTTTTCTCATCTTCTTTACTAGGATTCCTGTGTGAGTTCAACAGAATAACATATATCAGTGCCTTCCACGGTGTCTGGCTCATGGTTATTGCCCAACAAATTGATTTCCTTTCTACTAAGGCAACTTGGCCAACTAAAATTACATGACAAAATTTAAATGCTACTTTGCAGATGCAAAACATTGTTAAGCTATTTAATGTTCAAGTGCTCTACTGATTTCTGCATTGTACCTTTTATAGGTTACATGGTGAGCTTTCATTTATTCAGTAAACACTCTCTCCTGTGTCAGGCACTATGCTAGCCCCTGGAGAAGGGGCAGAGGAAATCAGGACAGAGAGGGCCCCTCACAGTATTTCCTGAGAAGAGAACAGAAGACAGGTGCTCAATGAGTAACCCAGTTCGGGGTTTTTTTGTTTTGTTTTGTTTTTTGTTTTGGTAATTAAACAGTGAGCATCTCCACCAGAAAAAATGTTGGGCAAAGGAGTCTACATATATTGTTGTCAAACCCAAACTCAAATGCATTTATCATTTCTTCCTTTGTTAAACCAAAAGTCAGGAGCTCATTTAAATATTAGAATTGCTAAGACCATTGAATCTGAAGTTTTACAAGTGGTTTTAGGACAGATCTTATCCCAAAGAGATGAAGCCTGCCATCTGGAGTGTCCCAAGGAATGATAGGCAGTAATGCTGAGTAGAACACAGATATCTGCCAGGACGTTCCATGTGTTCCCCTCACTGTCTTGGGACAAGGGAGCAGGCGTGGTCTTCTTTTAGGCTCCACGATGGGATCATCAAAGGATATTTAGTTCATTTTCCAAAAAATGCACAATTTGGCCCCCTTCAGGTGAAGAATTTGCAGGATTTTTCCGTCATGTAATCATCTTTTTCATTTTTTCCAACATCTGAAAAAGTTCTGGTATAAAGTGGTAAAAAGCACACATTTTGCTACAGGAATGTTACTCTGGCCCTGAGTTTTCTTCTGCACTGGTGTTCTGCTATAGTGATGAAGTCTGAAGAAAGCTTTCAAAGTTTTTTGCTATTCTGTGGGATAACTGATGAGCATTTCAAACACACTTGACATCAAAAACACCAGTTCACCAGAATCTGAAATTCTGAAATAGCCAAACTCAGAGGTAGTTTAATTGCAAAGGTACCTGTAACTTTTCGAAGAGATAACCACCCTTAGCTATTTGGAATGTGTCACGTTGTGCTGTAAAGGTCCTTGGTCCTGCTTCCACTAAACAGGACTCTGACTGTGAGAAGAGATGAACTCCAGAAACATAAATTCCTGTTCGTAATGAAAATCCAGGTGATTTCCAGAGTCTCTTCTGTCCTACTTCTAAAACTCTGATAACTCTAGTGTCTAAAATATTTCTGTATGATTTTGGGGATGTTGATGTTTGTTTTATCTGACAAAACAGAAGTAGTTGTGGCAGGGTTGGGGGAGTGGTCAGAGTTTGTTTCTGTTTGTTCACTGGGAGGTCAGGTATGGGCTGGCTCCCCCTAGCTAAAGTCTGGCTGTTGAATCCTGCTGGTCTCTGGTCCATGTGATTGGGCTTCTGTGTTCTGACCTTCTCACTAGGACCACACTGACAAGGGACACTCTAAGGCTTTTCCTTTAAGACCTGGAGCCAAACTCCCCAAGAGAAACTTCCACAGTGATTCTGGTGGTGTGGGAAGGTTGGGAGATTTCGTCTGTCTCCAGCTGCACCTATGCTGGGCCCGGGTGAATTCCCACTTCCTAAACTGAGGCCCAGCACCCTTCGGAAGCACTGAGTCCAGCTTGAAAGAGTCACTTTAGAAGATAATGACACAGTCCCAGCAGCTATAAAATAACTCATGTTATTGGGGGGTGATGACATTTATTCTAGCTTGGGCATATCATGATTGCCTCACTTTATTTTCTAACATGGAACTCACTGTATCCAGGGATCAAGAATGAAATAAAAGTTCATGAAGGGCTGCTGGGTGGGAGAGTGGGATGTGGTGTGGCATGGTTTAGACACAACCCAAGGGACTTGGGAGCATTGGGCAGGTTATCTAACCTCCCTGTATCGCAGCTTCCACATCTGTAAAATGGGTAAACCTTCCCATCTGTGGGCATTTATGAGCATTAAACAAGTTACTATTTTTGCATTTTCTAACACACAATAAATGTTACATTCAATTTTAAAATATATATAGGCATTTGACTGCTGGAATAGCATGTCTGAGCTAACGAAATGATTATTCAACAATTTTATTTAGTGGCTACCATGTCTATATTAATGGGTAGATATTGTAGGGAAGGGCAAAATAAAAATGAATAAACTCTCCACTTTCAGGAGCCTTGGGCTTATATATATATCATGAAGGCTATTACTCAATCTTCTTGACTGTATATCAGCAATGTATGATAAGCTACAGAGGAGGCACTGTCCTCCAGATTGGGAAGAGGACATTGTATATAAAGGAAATGAGAAGATTTGAATACTGATGTCCTTGGTATTCTTGAGGGATTGCTTCCAGAACCTCCCCTCAGGTAGCAAGATGCTCCGATGCCCAAGTCCCTTATTTAAATGGTGTTGTGTTCATGTGTAACCTAGACACATCTTCCTGTGTGCTCTCCATCATCTCTAGATTACTTATAATACTTAATACAATGTAAATGCTATTAAATTAATTGTTATACTGTACTGCTATGGGAATAAGGACAAGAAAAGAAAGGTTGCACATGTTTAGCACAGCAATTATTTTTCCAAATTTCTTCATTCTGTGATTGATTGAATAGCGGATACTAAACCTGGGGATACAGAAGACCAATTATAATTGATACTCAGAAAGTGCATAATCCATCTGGATTAGGTTGGGGCTAAATGGTAGCAGGAACTGCTCATAAGGATTTTTGCTTGATCCTGCAAATAAAGGTGGGACATTGATTATTTATTTATTTGTTTATTGTGCTGAGGATTGAATCCAGGGCTTCATGCTTGGTAGGCAAGCATTGTGCCTCTGAGCTCCATCCCCAGCCCTTTTTATTTTATTTTGAGACAGGGTCTTGTTAATTTTCCCAGGCTGTCCTTGGACTTATAATCTTCCTGCTCCACATCCAAGTAACTGAAATTATAGGTTTTGGCCACCTTGCTCACTTTGCATCTATGATTTTTTTTTTTGAAGTCTGGTTCCTATTTTTTTTCTTATTTTTACAGACTGCATTTTGATTCCCTGTACACAAATGGGGTACAACTTTTCATTTCTATGGTTGTACATGATGTAGAGTCACACCATTCATATAATCATACATGTGCATAGGTTAATGATGTCTGTCTCATTTTACCATCTTTCATACTCCCCCACCCACTCCTTTCTTTCATTTCCTTCTCCATAATCTAAAGTTCCTCCATTCTGCTCTTACCCACCTCCCCACCCACTTATCAGGGAAAACATTCAGCCAACCCCATCTGGGGGGTTGGCTTTTAAATAGAGAAATTATATGATTTTAAAAAATGTAATCTTTTAGGAAGTGTCATTTAGTTCAAAGCAGGATGTAATTTATAAAGGGGTAAGAAGTGGGGAGGAAGGAAAACCAGCAACCATGATACTGATGAAAAATATGATGGAAGGAACCAGGAGGAAAAAAAGAAGGTCAGGGATGGTATGATGGAAAGAAGATGAAAATTCGAGCCAGAATCAGGATGGGTTGTCATTCTAATACCTCCACCCATAAACCAAGAGGGCTTGGTTCTCCACTCCCATCCCGTACCTTCTGTTATTCTATGCCTGGCATTCTTCTTTATTGTGGTATCAATTCAGTCAATTTTGACTTCTACTGTCCCCTCCACTTGTGTATTAATTCGTTTTTTTATCACTTTAACAAACTAGCTGAGGAAAACAACTTAAAGGAAAAAAGGTTTGTTTTGGTTCAGAATTCCAGAGGTTTCAGTCTGTGATCTTTTGTCTTTGTTGCTTTTGAGCTGGTGGTAAAGCAGCCCACCATGACAAGGAGTGTGTGATGGAGGGAGTCTGCCCACCACATAGCAGCCAGGAAGTGAAAGAGAGAGAGAGAATGGGTAGGGTCCCAATGTGCCCTTCAAGGGTACATGCCCAATGCTTCCATCACCTCCCCACAGTGCCACAGGCTGGCCACCAGGCCTCTACACATGAGCCTTTAGGGGATGTTCCAGGTCTAAACTGTGACCACCTCGAGTGTATGTCTTCAGAAATTGGAATCCTCCTTCCCTGGCCAGCCCATCTAAGGAAGACCCTCCATGGAGCAGAGAACCTGCTCGTATTTTACCAGAGCCCTGACCACTGTCTGATCATGTGCCCATGAATTTGTGCACTATTTTAGTGCTACCTTTGTTTTCCTGTGAACTGGACTCTTAACTGTCCTGGTCACTGTTTCCCTGGTACCTAGAATATTTCTGGGACAAAAGGGATGTCAACAAATAACTACTGAATAGAAGAATGAAATAATCGATCTCTGATGTCCTTTCAGTACCAGTTTTCTGACTCCCTGATTCTAGGTGAAAAATGAATTAAGAGAACTGTTTACTAACAGTGGGTTTAGAAGAAAGAAGTCTAGATTTTTGATATGGGTGACTTGAAGAAGTCTTGAAGAAGACTTGTACTTACTAAAATATCAGGCTGTCCCCACCCCCACCTTCCAGGAAACTGGTTTCTGTCACCAGCTCACTCGACGTAGGGTGAGAATGGACCATCCGCAGGACGATGACTCCAGGGCTCTGCAGAGGGGGAAACCAGGATCAGGAGAGAAAACTGAAGGACACCAGAGACGGGCGTTAGGAGAACATGCTCATGTTCTGCCAGTGATAATAAAAAGATTGATTAATTTAATGCTGTTGGTGGAGCTATTTGTATTTGAGTAGAAATTCCACATGGGGGAAAATAAAGAAAATACCAAGAGTTATTAGCATGTTAAATCCGTTTGAACATGTGACATTTACAGTCCTTGCTTCCTGTTTAGGACAGAGTGATGATGGACTAAACTCATCCTTCCCCTTAGGGCCTGGCTGTGGACAGATTTCTCCCCAGGTCCCTTCTGTCTTGGGCAGTGACAGTGACCTGGGATGCATGCTGACACCAACTGGAATGCTGCAATACAACTCTGAAGCTAACTGCCCAGAGTCAGCGCAGGTCCCACAGGTCAGAGCCCACGGTCCCCAACTAGAAGCCCACGCTTCTTATGCCATCTGTTCTTGGGGTGTCCCCAGGTCACTCACTGTTCAGACCAACTGGCTGCAAGTTCAGTGGTTCCCATGATCCCTTCAGGTTTTATATTCCACCAGGGGGACATAGAACCCTAAGAATCAAAATAAATCTGTTCACAGTTGCAACTTTATTTCAAGAATGGCCACATAATGAGACGTGGGACAGGGCCTGGTAGGATCTGAACACGGGACTTCTGTGTCCTCTCCCAAGGAATCAGGGCACATCACCTTCCTGGCTCAGCAGTGTTTACCAACCAGGAAGCTCCAGTGAACTTCCATGCCTAGAGTTTTTATTGGGGTTTCATTACAAGAGCATGGAGGACCTAATCACTGGCCACATAATTGAACTCAGTCTCTACCCTCTCTTCCCCAGAGCTCAGCTGAGGACTGTCCACACCCTCTAATCATGCAGTTGGTCTTCCTCGTGACCAGCCCCACCCTGAGTCATGGCATCTTTTAGTTAGACACAGAGGTAATCCAAAGTGCTCATGAACAACAAGGACACTCCTGTCACTGGGACATTCCAAGGGTTTTGGAATCTTCAAGAATCAGAGACAAGGGCTGGGGATGTTGCTCAGCAGTAGACACTTGCCTAGCATGTGTGAGGCTCTAGGTTCAATGCCCTGCAGTGGAGAAAAAAAAAAAAAAAAGAGATCTCTTAAGAATTAGGGACAAAGATGAGATTCTTTATGTCGAATTTTTATCCCCCCCTTTTTTTGCTGTACAAAGCACATGTTGCTTTTTTTTAAGTACTTAATTAGAAAGAGGTTTTAAATGTAATTGAAAATTAGCATTCCTCATTCCTCTAACATAACACATCCTCCATCAAAAAATCTCATTACACCATTCAATAAAAGAGATGCCAATCCACTTATTCCGAAAACTCCTCCCTCTCTACTCCTGATGACCTTCACCTCTAACCTAGACTTCTGCCAGGGCCGCCATGCTGGCCCTGTGCTCCCAGGCTTGCCTCTCCACTGGTCACTCCTCACAGAGAAAAGTGCTAGTTTTTAACACACAAATTAAAATATGTGCTCTTTTGCTCCTAACCCTCTGCTGGCTTCCTGCTGTATACTGAACAGAATCCAGGCTTCTTGTCCAGGCCTTCAAGCTCTGCCACCTGCTGTCCTGCACCACCCCCCAACTCAGAGGTTCTAGCCAGCCTCCTGAACGTGCTGTCCCCATGTGGTGCCAAGCTCTCCTCCACCTGAGGCCATGGCATCTGTTCCTCTCCCAGCCCACAGCGTCCAGATCATTCTCTCCCATCCTGTACATCTCTGCCTAAGTGCTCCCAGCTCAGAGAGGCTTTCTACAGCCAGTGTTTCAGAAGAGGTCCCTTCTTTCCACTATATCATTCTCTATCCTCTTACCCTGTGTTTTCATCTCCCCCAAACACTTGTTATGATCTGATATTATATTGTCTTATTTACTTATCTATTTATTTTTGGTATGGGGGATTGAATCCAGGAGCACTAAACCACTGAGCCACATCCCCAGCCTTTTTATTATTATTATTATTATTATTATTATTATTATTATTATTATTATTACTATTATTTTAAGTTAGACAGGTTCTAACTAAGTTGCCTAGGGCCTTGCTAAGTTCCTGAGACTGACTTTGAACTTGTGATCCTCCTGTTTAGCCTCCTGAGCTGCTGGGATTACAGGCGTGTGCCCCTACACCCAGTTGTCTTTATTTTTTATTGTATGTCTACATTTGAATGTAATTTGCATGAGGGAGATAACTGCTTTGTTCATTTTTTACATCACCAGGAATTAGAGCAGTTGCTAGCACATAATAGGTGCTTAGTAAATATTTACTGAATGAACAAATGAACAAATGAATGAGCAAGAAATATGTAATGAAATACCTTTAGTGACTTAAATTACAAATAATGCAGATAATACAGAGAAACTATGCAGTAGTCCAAAGCACAGATGTTAGACTGAGTTTATATACCAGCTTGCCAGCTGTGTAACCCTGGGGAATTTGCTTACCCTCTCTGTGCTTCATTATTCTTGTCTGTTAAAATAGGGGAAAAAGCTGAGCGCGGTGGCGCACACCTGTAATCCCAGCACTTGGGAGGCTGAAGCAGGAGGATCGGGAGTTCAAAGCCAGCCTCAGCAACTTAGCAAGGCCCTAAGCAACTCAGTGAGACCCTGTCTCTAAATAAAATACAAAATAGGGCTGGGGATATGGCTCAGTGGTGGAGTGCCCCTGGGTTCAATCCCCAGTACCAAAAAAAAAATAGGGGAAAAGTGGTATTACCTCTTATGACACTTAAAACTGTGTCCAAAACCCCTACTAATGAGGAACCTTCTGTAATACATGTATCCCTGTAGACTACACATATTCAAGTGGAATTTCTGAGCAGATCCAAGGTTTTCAAGATTGACCTGGACATGTAAGACTGGGTTAGGAGTTAAGAGATGTAAGAGAGCTTAGGAAACTTACTTAACCTCCTTTCACTTCTTTTTATGGACTTCAGGTTATTAAATTAAATCTATAAAAATACCCTTTGAATTCTGACGTTCTATGGTTTTATAACCAAAACTACAAGTCTGGTCAACTTGGAAGCCAGAGGTTGATAACAGAATCACATACTAACCTTGCAAAAAAAGCATCAGGGCTCTTATTTTAAGGTCACCAAACAGTCCTACAGTGTCCACTAAATTTACAGGATATGACCAGTTTGGCTGTGATTGGGTGGCCTCCTCTGGGCTCACCAGAAGGCAAAGAAGCAGGAATTGAAGCTTCATGGGGCCAGCCTGCTCTTTCCTCTTAGTCCTTGCCTAATAACATGCTGCATGGGAAGGAGGGGGAATCTGCCTATGTCATCAGGGAGGGTGAGCATTGTCTAAGGAGACCTAGACACAGTGACAAACATGGTCGGACATGCAAATGCCATCTCTCCACCCTGCACACAAGAAGTCTTCCTAGAATAAATCATCTGTCCCTACTGTACATTCTTAGTTTCTCCAAGGTTGTGTCTCAGTTGGGCTTTTATTGCCAGATTTCTTCTCTTCATATGCCTTCATTGTTCCATTCGTTTCTCCCTACCTGCATTATGAGTTTGTGTCAGATTTCTACATTGATTTCAAACCTGCTTCATGAAATCTTATCCTTTGCTGTCTTCATCTGTGCAGCTCTCCCTGGTTCTTAATAGTCCAGTGGATGTGACTGTGATAGAGGCTGAGATTATATCGTCTTTAATAAAGGAGAAAGTGCAGGTGAGCTGTGGAGAATGAAGCCAGTCAGGCTGGCAAATTGCCTCCCTGGGACAAAGCGCAAAATGCCTTTTCAATGTATTCATTGAACTAGTTCATTGAGAAGATGGCTAAAATGTATATGAAAAAAGGAAGGAACCGTTTCTTCAATCTAAATGACACTGATGTGTTTTTTCAAATCATGAAATCTTTCAATATTTCCAGCAGCATTATTTGATTCAGTATTTTACATGATTGCCTTAAGGGCCTTCAGAGATAAAAGTATATATACCTAAGGTTGTCAATTGGGCTTCTCCAATCTCTACATAACAGAAGCCACTACAGCCACCCTGCAGGATTTGGCAGATAACAATTGCCTTGTAGCTAAGAATTTGGGAGACATTAAAGTTTTGAATAATCCTCAGAGGCCCGGGTGCACTGTCATAGTTTTTAATCAATCCCAGTTGAAGTGGCGGCTGAGTGATTTTCTATAGGAGGAGGAACCGTGGATGCTTGCTTCTGTTCACTGTGAAGGTGTCATGAGGCTGGCTTTATAGATCCAGAACATGTAGTCTTCAAAATTAGCAGAAAGGGCCAGAGGACTTTTCTTTCCTTGGAAAGCCATTAGAACTATTAATGTATGCATTCTTTCTGGAATGGGCCCCTCAACAGGGTGTTTTTGTTGTTGTTTCTCAAAAAGAAACATTCAGTGAAATTATGGCATCTGCCAGTAAATGGATAGATCTAGAGGCTATCATGCCAAGTGAATAAAGCCAATGCCAAAAAACCAAAGGCTGAATGTTCTCTCTGACATGTGGATGCTAAGACAGAACAAGGGAAGAACAGAAGTTCATTGGAATGGATAAAGGAGAATAAAGAGAAGGGAGCGGAGATTGGAAAGGAAAGCCGGTAGAATGAATCAGACATAACTTTCCTATGTTCATATATTAATACACAGCCAGTGTAACTCCACATCATGTACAACCACAAGAATGGAAGTTATATTCCATTTAGGTATATGTCAAAATACACTCTACTCTCATGTATACCTAAAGAAAGAAAAGCAGAAACATTCAAGTCAACACCCTCTCTCCTTGTGATGATGAGTGTAGGGGTTTACACAGCAGGAAGAGTAGTCTCTTAAAAACCTGCCTTCCTTTTATTCTTCCTATCCTAAAAGAAATCATAAAACAACAGTGAAGAAGAACATAGTGTATTGCATTCAAGTTATTCCAACAATGGCAACCAGAGAATATATCTTATCTTGAAAATGGAGCAAAGACAGGACTGTCCGTGGGTGGTTCCAGTAGGAACATCCCTGCTAATGAAAAAGATAAACATAATCTGAATCCGCTTTCTGTAGAATAGATAACTGTAAGCGTCAAAATATCACACTGGAATTAGCAAAGGGAATCAGCAACAGAGCTTTGTTAAAGAGCAGTTGCACAAGGCGTGAAATCGTAGTTAAAGCTCATGAAGCCCTTCATTACTTATTTGCAGTTTAGTTGTATTTTCTTATTTCTCCCTCCTGTTTCTGTAATTAGCCATTAAGCTAGCAGAAACTACATTTTCTACCTCATATGGGCAACATCTTTCAAGTTTTGCAAAGAGAGCAAGAGGGAACAATGTTGGAAGAGGAGGCCAACTGTTGTAGAAAAACAAGAATATTTGTTGCGTAATCACTGAAAACCTGTCAGCAGCCAGACGAGGATGTTTAACTGGTAATTACTTTAAAATAGATTTCACTTCTGATGACTTTTTAAAGAAATTCTATGTATTATTTTTATTCCCTAGTTTTCATGATAAATCTGACAATTTGCAAAAAACACTGTAATACTTTTAAAACATTCAAATCAGAAATGGTTTCTATGCAGGCACCAGCTGTGGGACCAATGTTTGCGCAAAGTTCCACCTGGCACACCCACTGGCTTGCACACCCACTGGCTTGCACACCTGCTAGCTTTTGTGCTTGATTACCTTAGCTGCCCCCATTATTTGACAGTGTCTTAATCAGTAAAATGTTGACAAGCATTCTATTTAAGCCCTGTGGAGGATAACTCTGCCCTTTAATCAAAATTGTTACTCTTTTGAATAGTTTGTAAATATTACCCACAGATTATTTTCTATAGGAAACATTTTCTTTCATACCTCTTAGCTTCTAGAATAAGTGCACAGATGAGAAAACTTATTTTAGCATTTAAAACTCTGAGCTCACGTATATAATGAGGAACGAGCATGAACAATTTAACATTTCTAGGCTGCCACGTGAACATAATGAAAATTCTGATCTACTACTTCTAAATTCCTGTGTCATGAGTCTGAGGATACAATGTCAAAGGAAAAAAATTACAGTTTCAGAAAAAAAAAGATTCATATAATTAAAGTTGTGAGAGCCATTTCTTGAATCCCTGCATATTTGGGAATGTCCAATGTTCTCCTCTTACATTGACATGGATACTATTATATTGTTTCTCTAATATTGTATTATAGTGGATAGTTGTAGGTACTCAGCTTCAGGAATTACCAAGCTTCAAATTAAATTTTCATTCTTTCCTGGTGGCCTTGTACATTTTCCCTTTCTTAAACCCTCTGTGTTGAGGCCTGAGAATGGTCTGACTTGCTTAGAGAAACCAGTTTAACCTTGCTGGTAAACCTTCAAAAAAAATGGTAGCAAAGTCAGTGTGATACCAATGAGCTTCTTTCCACAATTTGTGTTCATCATTGTCATTCCCAAATTATATCAGATAAACTGTAGTCAGGATTCTGCCTTGCCAAAAATAGAATGCAGTGATATCAGGTTGCCATCTGGGGAGGCTAACATGCAAGTCACCAGATGGTCTCTCTGGAGCAGCACCTCAAGACAGACTCATATAGTTGACAAAGTCCATATCCAGTGCTGACTTTCGCAGACCCAGATCCTAGATGCCACCAGAGTACACAGAAAGAGTTGGTGTAGCAATTCATGGATGCGAGTCAAAAGGCAAAGATGTGGATGTGTCAGAATACTTATGCATTGATTGTATATCCTTGATTTAGCCAGATAAATTACAGTTTCCAAGCAGAACAGACATGCATGAAGGCCAGTTGGTGTATTTTTTTTTCCTAAGAAGCCAGATTAGAATCAGAAGTTGCTTAATGAGTGGAGGTTGGGAGCAACGGGAGTTAGTTGGTTGTGTGACTTGAATGTTCAGTAGACCAGACCAAGATAAACTGATGTGACCTCATTGCCATGTGCAATTGTAGACTCTAGACAAGAGCTTGAATCTTGAGGCTGTGTCCTGCTTTACACTTACTAGCTCTGTGATCTTGGGAAGCAGTACCTCCCTCAGGGCTGTTGAGAAAGCTCTTTCATTTATTCGCGCATCCCCAGCTGTGTGCCAGGCATTGTTCTAGGCACACGTTCCAGAACAACAGTGACCAGAGCAGACAGAAATCCCTGCCCTCGTGTTGTTTGCATTCTAATACGCAGGCAATCAATACAGTAGGTAGATAATATAGACCATGCGAGATGATGATGAGGGTTACTCAGAAAAAATAAGCAGAGAAGGGAAAATGACCAGGGCAATGGAGTCATTTTTAAATTACATGAAATAATAGATGTAAATACAACAGTTCTCACACATATCTAAAATATCATTCCTCCTCTCATTCTATCTTTCCTGAGGAACACATAGAACTTAACCAAACCTCCCCTGAAGAGCACAGGATGCAAGCCAGTTCCACCTCCTTCTACCCCATTTGGTCCAAGCTCAGTGCCTTCCTCCTGATGGACAGATTTGCTTTAAATGTTTTGATCCCATCAGTTAATTGACACTTGGGGCTTGCTTCATTCGGGAAGAACAACTTATCCTTAAGGTTGTATTATATGCCTTTCATTTCCTTTCTCATGAATTGAGTGTGTAAGTGTAACTTCAAATATATTAGAGGCATCTACATACTTGGAGCAATTTATTGGACTCTTTTCTAAGATAAGATTATGAAAAGCATGTAAATAGGTTATAATCTCTAGAGAAAGAGTCTTGGGACCTGGAAATCAAAAACCTGCATTCTAGCAATGACTTGCTCATTATGTGGGTGACATGGTTAAGGGGTGATAGCCACATACCTTGGTTTTCCTTCCTGTATCTTGGGGACAATTGGAGTTGCCCCTCACAGAGTTAATGAGAAAACAAACTAAGATAATAAATGTGAAAGAGTAATTAAACTTTTAAAATATTATGTGCATGAAAAGGTGCTGATTTCAATAATATTATTTCTCCTTCAAAAAGTTCAAGGCAGGGGCTGGGGATATAGCTCAGTTGGTAGAGTGCTTGCTTTGCAAGCACAAGGCCCTGAGTTCAATCCCCAGCACCACAAAAAAAAAAAAAAAAAAAAAAGTTCAAGGCATGTTTCCTTCCAAATCTATTCCAATCTTATGCCCACGAACCCAGGTAGGAGTTGAAATAATAAAGCATGAGCTTAGAGAACCTCAAGGCTGCAAAACCTCTTCCAACTTCCCAGCCCAGCCCCAGAAGCCCTCCCCAAGGAGAGAACAAAAGTCCCTCCTGCCATGATTGACCACTAGCAGGTCCCCTGTCTTTTGTACTTCAGGTGTGCCCTCTTTCTAAGCTACAGAGAAGTGCTGAGGGGAACTGAGGATACTCACCAAGAGAGGAGCAGATACCTATAAATAGGTTGGTAGCTAGATAATGCTTGGGCTAATGTTGCTGCAGACTTTGATAAATTGGAAAGTAGTGGTTGAGCAGAACAGTTGATATTTAGAGTCCTAGTTTTTCTGGATTAGAGAAAAAGAATCTGACATAGAGATATAAGAAGCATAGGACTGTAAGTAATTGATGACTGACTAAAAATAGCAAGTGAGGAAGAGATAATAGTAAAAAAAATCTATCAATATTCTTGTTCTATGTTTCTGCACCAAGTCTTAAGCTTGTGCTAGTCTTGTGTGCTAGGCACTAAAAGAAAAATCTGAGTGGTCCTTAGATATGTGTGACATCAGCAAGAGATGCAAAACATATTTTCTAAAATGTCCTTTTGTTGCTTAGGCGTCAGAGAACTATGTAAATTGTTTTATTTTTGGTAAAGAACACAGTTCTGTGCAGTTTCTGAGTTTGATCTTAGTCTTGGGGTGAAGATAAATTCCCAGAGTCCAGCTCTGAGGGAACCTGTCCAGGGAGGTAGATGAACCGGAACACACTGCTCTGTGGACCATCCAGGGATGCGAGTCTGCATGTGATTCCATCCTGCTCCACAGAGTGTTAGCACTGTAATCCCGACTTGAGGCCTAAAAACAGTTTCCTACAGCCCTGGGGCCCAAGCCACTTGGAAGCTGGCCACATCAGAAATGCCCCCTTACCTTGATCCAAGCATCATAGCACGATGGCATTCTAGACAATAAATTGCTGTTAATTGTGAATAAGAGAACAGGAGGTTTCTACATTTGAAGTGGGTCTTTGTGGGTAGAAAGTTTACATTGCTCATTGTGTCAACTACTTCAGTCCTATACAACTGGAAAGTAAAGTGGTAGTCCATATAAGTAAGATTTTTCTTAAATTTCTGTTTAAACTGATAGTGCACATCAAAATTATTTCAGCTTCACCTTATATACTAGGATGTTATTGACATATTGCATATAACTATATTTTGTTTTGAAAACTGAGTCTTACTTTTAATGTGTCTGGTAAAATTTTTACCTAAAAAAAAAAAAAAAACCATGATGAACAGGACTACAGCTCAGTGACTGCCCATGCACATGAGGCTGAGGCTCCGGGTGCAATCCTCAGCAATCCTCAGCACTGCAAAAAGGAAAAAATAAACCTTTTGGACTCATTTTTATAATTTCCACTAACCTAAAAGCACCTGCATTTTAAGTTAAAATAATTTGGTCACTTTTACTCCTGAACTGTGAACAATCTCAATTAATACAAGCTGCATTATGTATTGTATCTCAAAATCTTCCCCCATTTTTTTAGCAAATTAAAAATGACTTGTGAGGTGATGGGGCAGGTAGGGGTGAGCAACAGTACTCTGAGGAACAGAATGAGGAGAAATTTACTATATGTTATGATACCTAAGCCACCCCCATGGATTAAATCATAACCTGATCCCTTAAATAATGCTGAATAGATGTTGCTGTGATTTCAATATAACATAATTTTCAACCCAGCTTCCAATACAATCAAATGTGAGGCTATTTGTAACATTGTTTTAAATTCTGTAATATGTACCCCAGTGGCAAGAAATATTAAATTTGGGGTGATAATAACAATGTCTTTTAAAAATATTTAAAATGGTTACACAAAGATATAGTCAAACTACCTTAAAATCTCAGTAGTAAAATGAAAATAAAAATAATATATTTACATCCGCCTAGCAAGATTTATGGGATGTTAGAGAACGTGTACTGAAGTACTAAGGATAAATTCGAGTTCAACAGGACCTTGGAAGTCTTGGCTACTAACACTGGCGAGACCATCAATTTTCCATTCTTGGTGATAAATTTTAAATCCAAATAAATCCTGTTTGTTAGGCCACTAAAAAGCCTTGTCAGCTCTGAAGTTGAGTCGGCATGCATTCACTGGCCGCATATTGAAGCCACAAACAGTGCAAAAGTGCAGGCATCTCCCATAATCTAATTTCCAAGTGCAAAGTTATGGCATAGCCAAAAATGGCTCTGTGGGCAAGGCTTCCTTCACACGATTCATAGCATGACCATGGGCCTTGGAAACAGGCAGAGCTAAAGGTTATTATCACATCTCCAAAAACCAGGAGCCTTGGAGAGCAGAGGCAGCAAAACCAGCGAAGAGGGAAGAGATGAACTCCATGTGTGGAAGTGGTTCTGGGAGCCCCTTCAGGTAACATAAATAATGAAGGAGGAAGTAAAAGCGGATTCATCATGTGTCCAGTAAATATGGAAGGGCTGCAAATACTCTGGAACAAAGCCTCGGAGCTTCCTTTCAAAGTAACAGTCCCCATATGCAGAGAGGTCAGCTCTGACTACTTGGGCACCACCCCATAGGAAGCCTGACCACAGATGGCCCTCGAAAAGAAATAGACAAAAATAGA
The DNA here is from genome assembly GCA_020662805.1 of Glaucomys volans. Taxonomy (NCBI): domain Eukaryota; kingdom Metazoa; phylum Chordata; class Mammalia; order Rodentia; family Sciuridae; genus Glaucomys; species Glaucomys volans. The sequence continues at coordinate 721,666 of JAJEJO010049452.1, forward strand.
ATTCTTCTATCCTGTGGTAGCCTTCTTCTCTGTGTGTTGGTGATTTTCAAACAGAAGATTTCAGAAGCATGGCAACTTGAGGAATTTGCACTTCTCAAAGTGGCATATAAAGATTAAAGTTGAATTTGGGGATGTGGGAAAAATGAGTAGGCTCCTCATTGCTACAGAGTTAGCAAGTAGTTGGGTGGGCAAGGTGGCAGGAAAACCCTCAGAAACTCCCAAATTGCAGTTCACATGGGGAAATGTCAAAACTCACGTCAGGGTGACTCCTTATTCTGGTCCCTGAAAGTATGCTAACATCATAATCCCATGGGACCAGCTGCCATCACTCTCGTGTGCTTGACCCTAACCATGTTACCCCATGGCACACCTGCACACCTGCACCTAACCTCTCAAGTTTGCCTCCCGCCAAAAGCATGTTCTGAGCATCAGCTTTCCTCCCCCAGAGGGGGAAGACTTTGTACCTGATCCTCTATAGCATTATATTAAACCCTGACAGAAATCATAACAGAATGGCATCATTATCACCACTTTCAGAGGAAGAAACTTAAATAATTATCTTCTCTGATCACACATTTAATGAGAGGTCATGCTGGGCTTCACACAGGGATGGCTCCCTCCAACCCCTGCCTGGTAAGTCACAGCCTGCTTTCTTGGTTCCATGCACATCTGTGTCCCCTCATCTGGAGACTTTGGGGGATGGGGATTCGCCTTGGTTAGTGTTAACCTCATAGTCGCTTCATGTTTCACCTGGATATTCCTCACCTCTGGACCCTTGGGAAGAACAGCAATCACAGAGCACTTTGCTCCACATTGACCCTTGCATTTATGTAGCCAGCGTTTATTAAAAACCTACTACATGTCAAATTGTTCTAGATTCTGGGAACAAGAAAAACAAAGCCCTGTTCTCCTAGAACTTGCATTCTTTTATCAGAGACAGATAACTCTGTGATGTAGGTGTAACATCAGGTGATGTGGAGAAAAAACAAAGCAAGTTAAAGGAGTAGAGAGGAGCGAAGTTGTATTAGGCAGGTTCGTCAGGGACGCCCCCCGAGGAAACAGCAATGGAGTAAATGAGAAGCCACAGAAAGATTGGGATCAGCAAGGGCCGACCCCTGATGGGAATGGATTGGGCACAAGAGGGGACCAGCAGGACAGTTCCTGGGGCAGAGTTAGTGAGGGGAGCAGAGGGTGATGAGGATGCAGGAGAGGAGAGGGACAGGGGCGGGAACACGCAGGGTCCCCTGGGCAGAGAAAGACGTTTAGGTTTTATGCTAGCAAAATTGACTCTAAAAAATGTATCAGTGTTTTATTTTTGTTTCAGAGAAGTACCCAACATCATCAATTATTTGTAGTATATAAAATTCAGTTCTAACAAGGAAATGGGTAGAACATACAAGCATAAACACTTTAATCCACAAAGCACTCACAGGCCGATGGATTTCAAATCGTCCCTAACTTCTCAGGCAGAATGGTTAAGGAATCTAGAGAGACCTTATGTAAGATCACATTCCAACAGCATCCTTTTCCTGTGCAGGACTCAGAATAAAACAGAGTTACTTTATTCTTTAGCAGCAGACACACACTGGATGAATCTTTCTGGCCGAGCATGGTCACATCCTGAATGTACGTATAGCTGCAACCCTCTGGGTATGTTCTAACATCTACAGCTGTCTTTTGTAATAGTCCAATCCATGGCTTGCTATTTATAGGTCTCAAAGCAGCAACAGTTCACAAAAGTAAATGCCCAGCTAGCCCTGTAACCTGAACTACCTGCCCTTCCATTTCTTTACTATTCCTATCATGAGCACCCTGCCTCTCACCACCTGCAGGAGCTGGACCACAACCAGAGGTGGTGAACAAGGTTGGTGACTGTTCAAACATCAGCTATTCAGTTTCCATCCCAACTGGGGGTACTGCAATTCAGTTTTGGTACTAACCACCCACAGTTAGTGCCAACCCCAAAAGTTACAGGGCACAATTCTCAGCCAGACTTTAGACACCAGCTAGTCTTTGAAGGTCCTTAGGTCAACATTTTTGATAGGCTTGCTACAAATGTGGGGGTTTCTACAACCCAGTCAAGTTAGATAATTTGCTAGGAACTCAAGGAAATTTTTAAAAAGCTATACTTAGTATTACAGTTTTTTACAAAGAATATAAATAAGGAAGATCACCATGGGATGAGGTCTGGGAGGGAACATAGACCTTCCACAGCTTCTCCCCATGGGACCAGGATGAGTCATTTTCTCTGCAAGTCAGTTTATTCATCAACAAGAAAATTCTACTAATCAACTGATCCTCAGTTTACAAAGGTTTTTTTAGGGTTTTCTTACATGAACTTAGTTGATGGAAATACTGGCCACATGATTAAACTCAGTCTTTAACCCAGGAGTTGGACTGGCTCAAAGTCCCAACACTGTCATCATCCATGTTTGGTCATTCTAGTAACCCACCTCCTGAGGGAGCCCAACATTAGCTCATTAGCATAAACTCAGGTATACTCTAGGGGCTTTTAAGTGACAAAGACATTTCTATCACTCAGGAAATTTCAAAGGTTTAGGCCATCCTCCTAATAATGGGGAACCAAGACCAGTCAAATTTTATGCCAGTGTCCCAGCCACAAAGGGTGGTAGACCTGGGAGAGGTTGGATCAGGAGTAGCACATGGAGGTAGAAGCGAACTGAAGGAGGAGGGTGAGTTTAGGGAGGGTGAAGCTCAATGTTAGAGGGCTTGCTTTGCATATGCCAGCCCCTGGATTTGATCCCCATACTGGGGGGGGGGAAAAAGAAAAAGAAGGAGAAGAAAGAAATGCAAGTCTAGAAGTTGACTATACCATGGAAACTATACATGTGTGTACATGGCTTCAGCTCTCAATATATGTACAGCCCAGGGAATGCAAATTTACTTCAGATCAGGGAGCAACTTGAGAGTTGGTCAGTATTATGTCTCAGGGCAGCGTCAGCACAGAGCACCCGTATACAGCAGCCAGTCATCACAAGGCCTTACATGATTTCATCCAATTATCTCCATCATGTGTTGGAAACCAAGTTTTACATGTAGGAATTGCATCTGTATCTGTTTGAATTTTTTTGTCTTCTACTAGATGGATAGTTCATAAAAATGAATAATCAGTAAAATATTTCAAAAGTAGAAAAATGGGCAAAATCCATAAACCCTGAGGAGCCTCACCATAAAGTTGTGGAATTTGTGAAACTGCACAATATTTAGAAATGCAGCACCTACTGCATAATCAATAGTTATTTTCACATTGCTTTTGTGGCAAACTTCTGTAGCTCATGGCTGTAATTCCTGTTCATCAAAACCTTGTGTCCTTTGCGACGAGGCATGTTATAATTATAATCAGCCAGAGGTCCTTACTCAAAGAGAACCACCAGTCTCTGGAATTGCAATTTACCATATTCTTCTTTTGATTTTACTTGTGTCCTGGGAAGTCCATAGCTGTGCTTCATCCATTCCAAGTTCCTCTTGTTCATCATACTTGAAATTACCTCATTGCTTCTTATCCTGTGACAGCTGCTTGGCAGAGTTGTCTGTTGACACCTACAGCTGCTGGACTCTCTCTGTTCAGTACCCTGTGGTCTCTGGACCCATCTAGCCAGCAGACAATTCACTAATGACTGTGGAGAAATTCTTTTTAAACTGTGCACCCTGCTGTAGCAAGTCCAAGTCCCAGAGCCAGCCAGCCTGTGGTCACAATCATCCTCTGCAAAGCTGTACTCTAACTTAAGAGTTCAATCCCATTTTGCATCACAACTGACTGCCCCATCTCAGAAGAACATATTGGTTTGGATTCAATTCAGATTTCTACTCAGCATCCCTCAAGCCCTTTTTGCCCTATTTGCAGAATCCAGTGAAGAATTCTTAGGTCTTTGATGCAAATTGGAAATTTTGGTCTGTGCATAAGATCTCTTTAGCATAATCTGACATATCATCTTGACCCAACTTTGAATTTAATGTTAGTTCTTTGTTGTGATAACTGCAAAAGAACCACTCAAGGTTTTTATCATGAGCATCTTCCAGCTCTTTGGCAGTGGACTTTTGGAACATGTCAGAGACTAGTAGCGAAGCCAGGGATGAAAGTTGGAGGGAAACAATGTGATATTTCCAAAAGAAAGTCATGGGAATCAAAGACATTCCAGGGGAATATCAGTAGGTATCCATTTTATAAGAGTAAAGAAGAGAATGGATGCTAATGAAACTGAAGTGGCAGGTATAGACTAGTCCCTTGAGAAATGTATTAAAGCTCATTTCTTAATGGGCATTTTGCCAGTGGCCCAAATGCTTACAACTTCCTCATAGGTAATGTGAGGATCATACTCTCACAATTTTACATATAAACAGGACTTAACAATCTGGACAGGTTGTTCAAATATGGTTACAGAATTATTTTGTTCTCTTACCAGTTGGTCCAGATCCTGCAAATGGTGGTTTAGGTTTTAGTGGAACCCAGAGGAACCATACTTTTGACCGGACCACTCCTAGTTGATGCCCCTGTCACTGCATACCTATTAAAAACACTCTTCTCATGGTAAAATGCATATCGATTTAGCCAATACATTGTATGATTACCCAATCAGCATGTAACCTGAGTACAATTAAGAATTGTTTTGTGGTCCATCCAATGGATGTGATGTTAAGAAATTCCTGGTTAGATCTTGAGTTATCTATCATGGTTGTTCTCAGGCTTGAGCATGCATCACAATCACCTGGAGGTGGACTGGATTTCTGATTCTGTAGGTTTTGGGTGAGTTCTAAGATTTAGCATTTCTTACCATTTCTCAGGTGATGCTGATGCAACTGGTCTGGGAGATACACTTTTCTTTTTTTTTTTGAACCAGAGATTGAACTCAGGGACACTCGGCCACTGAGCCACATCCCCAGTCCTATTTTGTATTTTATTTAGAGACAGGGTCTCACTGAGTTGCTTAGGGCCTCGCTAAGTTGCTGAGGCTGGCTTTGAACTTGTGATCCTCCTGACTCAGCCTCTCAAGTCGCTTGGATTACAGGCGTGCACCGGGTGGCGCCCTGCTGGGAGATACGCTTTTGAGAACCACCAACTCTTGTTGGGCAGTATTTTATAGATGAAGGGAAAGACTTAAGGATAGTCTGAACTGATAAAACAAATAGAGGCTGGTGTTGTAGCTCGGTGCTAAGAGTGTTAGCCTAGCACGCACAATGCCCTGGGTTCAATACCAGCACTGTGTTAAATACATACTAGGTGAAATAACTTAATGTTATTTATTATTATTATTTATCATACACTAACTGGTCAGCCACAAACACAGTACAATTAAATGGCAGCTGGTCAATGCTCTGTGATGATCATCATGTGACAGCCCTTCTTTGAGCTAGTCCATGAGATTTTAAGGCTTGGTGACTATTCATTGAATAGTTTTCAAAGGGTAAAATGGCATTCTTCATTTTTACAAAGGAGGAATTTCAGTTGCCTTTAAGCAGATTTACCCATTTCTTTGTGGGAGATAAATGTAGAAATATGCATTGAATTTCAAAGAGTAACAGATGCATTAACTAAAACAGATTTTTAATTCCATTTTTGTTGTGGCATTTGGCTCTGGAGTTAAAAGATTTCTGGGGGTGTTTTTTCCCTAAGTTCTTAGGTGTAATATTTTCTATATAGACATTTATATATAGTATCTAATTTTCCTTGAGTTTTGCATATGGACATATTTTTCTTAATTCTCCTCCCAATAAATCATGTACAGTAGAGATAAATATAATGATCATATTTGAGAAATCTAGTGAAAGCCTGTCAAAGAATTAGGACTTGCAGAAAAGCAATTTAGATTTATACTTTAGGAAGAAATTGATCAAGTTGTGGATTAACTGACATAATTACTAAGCCAAATTATTATTGTTTATGATCAAAACACAAAAGTGGTTTTGTCCATTGCACCTTGACATGGTTTGGAAATGCAACGTCTTCCCTTCTGGTTGTCTTTAGAAGACAAGCAAGTGAATCCAGACACACTTTCCTGAACAGTTTGGGCAGACCCCACTGTAAGAGCCTAACCAAAACATTCAGGTCTGCTTTTTCTCTCAGCTACTCTGAGTCTGGGACCACAGTTGTCCATTCAGTGTGCACGCATGTGCTTTCTCTCTCTCTCTCTCTCTCTTTCTCTCTCTCTCTCTCTCTCTCTCTCTCTCTCTCTCTCTCTCTTGATGTTTTGATTTTTTTATTGTTAGGACAAATAAAATGAAGTAAATTATTAATATCTGTGTTTCATATTTCCACACAGCACCAGTACTGTTTTCTCTTTTGTTTTAATATTACTCATCTTAAAGATTTTTTATTTTTCTTTTTATCATCCCACAAACTTATTTCACAGTAATTAATTTTCTTTTTTTAATTTTGATTCATTGTACACAAATGGGGTACAACTTTTGTTTCTCTGGTTGTACACGAAGTAGAGTCACACCATTTGTGTAATCATACATGTACAGAGATACTTCACAGAAGAAAATCTACAAGCAATCAACAGATACATGAAAAAATGTTCATGTCTCTAGTAATAAGAGAAATGCAAATCAAAACTACCCTAAGATTTCATCTCACCCCAATTAGAATGCCTATTGTCAAGAATACAAGCAACAATAGTTGTTGGCAAGGATGTGGGGAAAAGGTACACTCATACATTGCTGGGGGTTGCAAATTAGTTACAGCCACTCTGGAAAGCAGTATGGAGATTTCTTAGAAAACTTGGAATGGAATCACCATTTGACCCAGATATCCCACTCCTAGGCCTATACCCAAAGAACTTAAAATCAGCATACTACAGTGATGCAGCTACATCAATGTTTATAACAGCTCAATTTACAATAGCTAAATTGTGGAACCAACCTAGATGCCCTTCAGTAGATGAATAGATAAAGGAACTGTGGTATACATTCACAATGGAATATTATTCAGCCATAAAGAAGAATAAAATTATGGCATTTGTAGGTAAATGGGTGGAGTTGGAGAATATCATGCTAAGTGAAATAAGCCAATCCCCAAAAACCAAAGGCCAAATGATTTCTCTGATAAGTGGATGATGATCAGCACTTTCTAAATAAGTATCTGAAAGATAATTGTCCTTTTTATGTTGTTGTTGACTTTTGAGGATTTTGAAAAGCAAGGTGATCTTGATATAAACAAGCTCTTTATTGTCATAATGAGGACCTTGATACCCAAAACACATATGTAAATTCAAAAAAACTGAGCAACTAAGAAAGATATTATTAAATTGTGAATGCAGCAAACTAAAAATTCAAATGGTGATACATGGGAAGATTGAAAGACTTAAGATCAGGGTGTCTTTGGTGTATTAGACCTCTGTTGTCCTGGTCCTGCTTTGATCTTCTGATATGTGGTCTGGGTCAATGTCTAAATGTCTTTAGGCTTCCTCCCTCTCTCCTAATAAGGGGTATTGTTCATGCTGTGCTAGTTAATTCTCAACAACTAGTCCAAGGAGAATCTGGACAACCCTGAGTATAACATCTGCCTATTTCCCTTGTGTAAATAATTCCACCATGGTTGGTTTCAAGGTAGCAACATGGTGTCGATGAATGCAGAGTTGGGAAGAGATGTGCACAGTTGGCTCTAGGAAATAGCACGATCCACTTCTCTACTCTGGGAGATCAGTTGTGTGGTTCTGGCTCAATAATCCATCTTAAGGGCTGAATTATGCAATCTGTCTGATCACATTAATCTTGTTAACCAGATATCTTAAGCTCTGTGAATACAGCCTTCTCCTCCAGAAGGAGATGTTGTCTGGCAAGCATGCATTTCCAAGCACTTCAAGGGGACTTCACAGTTTCCAGGGCTGACATGAGGATCACACTTCCTTTTGCCCCTTGCTGAAGCTGGCATCCATGCCTACATGGATCCCTGAATGGGAGTCTCTGCCATCATCCATTCTGCTTACAACAGCCAAAGTGTTCAGTTTCATTATTTCTATCTATGAATGGATGTACATAGGGATAGATGTGTGTGTGCATATGCATATGCATTTTTGCTATAAACCAAAATTTGCCATTTCTTTGTTTAAGACCTTGCTGTGGATCATGCTGTTCATAGGACTTTCCATAACTGAGTCTGTTCACTTCTGTACCTTATCTCTTGCCGTCCCCTCTTTCTCAATTGGTACCACTCTCCAGTTCCATGGACTTCTTTCTGTTCCTTCAAAATGCCAACATTGTTCTCTGCCTGGGGGCTTGCATTTTGCTACTTTTACTACTGCCTTTGACTGAAATTCAGTCCCTCCAATCTGGGAAGAGCTATCTCCTTGTCAGTCAAGCATCATTTCCCTAAAACAACCTTTGTGGCTTGCCCAATCTAGAATAACCTTTCTACTCCCAAGATGATCTTTCAAACCACCATTTTTGTCATTTGTACTTCTTTTTATCTGAAATTATTCTATTTTTGTTCATTTTATTATCATTTCCACACCCTTCATTCCCCTGCCATTAAAATATAAACTCCACAAAATCGTGGACTCTGTTGGAGCTGCTGATTGCCTTAGCCACCTAGAAGAGTATCTATGACATAGTAGATGGTCATTAAATATATGTTGAAGGGGGAGAAGAAGGAAAGCATTTTGCTTTAGTTGGGTAAAGAAGAAAAAATTGTTACATACAAATAATATGCCTTATAAAAATTTCAGTTTACCATGCTTACCTATATGCATTTATACCATATGCAGCAACACCTAATCATTCATCCATTTAACTAACAAATAAATACATGTTCAGTGCCCATGATGTACAGGTCTCTAAAAAATGGAAGATGCAAGAATAAATCAGAAATAGACCCTGCCCTCAAAGGGGCTTATAAACTAGAGTCCACAACATTTTTATCTGTGTAATTGATGATCCCACCACAATTAATTTATAATGATTATTGCATAATTACATAATATTAAATAAAATTATTAAATAAGAATTAATGAAATGTATGACTTGGCCATTCAGGTGTAATGTTTTATTGTTTTTATTCAGCTTAAAATTGGCTGTGTTAAATTAGGACTTGGCCTTGTCACTCCCTTGCTATCCATCGGTTGGGTTTCTTTATTATAAATGATAGCAATGCACTGGTGCTCTTTAGGGAGAAAAAATTGTGGGAAAAAATGTACAGAGTTAAGAGGAAATTGAGAACCAGATTCGGTATGGACCGGACTCATGAAAAATGTGCTGTTTGGAAGGTCCAGCTGGGGACAGTCTGGCTAGAGGAGGAGTTGGTTATCACTGTGGTTGCAGACTGGAAGTTGACCCTGTCATGCATGGTGTCACCACCACCAGAAGCCACCACCACAGCCATCATGAATGGAAGGAATTCTGTACCACCCCTGCTTCTTGGCATCACTTACTCCACATCCATTCTGAGGCAGGAGCATCTATCTGATGGACCACTCCTAGCTCTGGGCACTGAGTTCCAGCTGCTATGGGGAGGCAGACAGAGTCAGCTCTTCCTGTGTCTGAGGTCAAGGCTGGACTCTTCCTTCCACCAAGGCCCCACCGTGGCTGTTTCCTCACACAGGGAGGACCTTCAGATTCTGAGCAGCCAGGACAAATGCCCTCTTAGTATTCAACTCTGTTCAGAATGCTTTGCCCCCATCTCACTGTGAGGAATTCTCCAGTTTTCTTCTATATCAGTGAGATTTGTGAATGTTCCTACTTCAAATTATTTGTGGAAGAAAATACATACATATGTTCTTTTTATAAAGAATTCAAGTGATAGTAATTTGAGGTGTTAAAATACGAAAATTAATAAATAATAAGAAAAGAAAAGATTAGAATTCAAAAAAAAATTAACAAAAAAAAAAGAAGAAGAAGAAAACCATAGATTCAGAGGGTTTAAGAATTGACCAGAGCCAAGGGTGGTGGAGCACACCTGTAATACCAGCTACTTAGGAGGCTGAGGAGGAGGATCACAAGTTCCAAGGCAGCCTGAGCAAATTACTGAGACCTGTTTCAAAATTAAAAAAATAAAGAATAAATAAAAAAGGGCTGGGGATATAGCTCGGTGATAGAGCACCCCTGGGTTCAATCCCCAGTAACACACACACATACACACACACACACACAAATAAATAGGAGAAGAAAAAAAAAAAGCATATAGCAGAGACTTTCCTAGACTGGCTCCAAGAAGTCCATCAGTAGAACTTTGGAGCCACCTGGTATCCCTGATAGTCTTCTCTGATTTATTTGTTTTACTTTTGTGGTTGAAATGTTCTCCATTTAACACATCTGTAGGAAAACCAGCAGTGGGGACTTCAGTTCCTGGATCATTCCTAGTGAGCTGGTGAACAAGTCTCTGCATCATCATATGCTTCCCCAGATTCCCAGCCCTTTGACTGACTGGGTTCCAGTCCAAGTCTGATGCTGCTGGGGTTTCTAGAAATCAGCTGGCCAGTGGCTAGCAGCAGCTCTGGTGCTGGGCTCCACATGCCTCTCCCTGAGCAGGCTTCACAATGATCACTGCTCAAGGTTGGGTGCAGTGTCCACCCAGAGTCTCTGAGATCCCTCCTGTCCTCTCGTGCTCCCAATTGCTCCCCTAGCAATCCTTCTATGTTTACTGATGAGAGATCTGTGCTTCCCAGTCACTCTGTGCTACCTTCTTAGATCTTCCCAGCCCTCTTGTCAGTGGCTGTGTCCCTCAGAGCACTGTCAGCTGGGAACAAATAGGACCCACCATGAGCAGGCTTGGTGGCACATCCTATAGACACCCAAAGGCCATTGCTTACTGTGTCAGAGGTGAGCGATATGGGACCCAAAGAGAATACACAGGAGTTCCACTTCTTTGTGCAGCCACTGCCCTCCCACTCATGGATGACAGAAATTTCCTAAAAGAGAGAGTTGGGAAGGAGAAGGAGGGAGCAGGGCGGCTCTCGGGGCTTTGTCTCTGCTCCCAGTCCAGGCTGTTGGCGGAGGATGGCAGCTGTTTCACACAGCACAAGATAAACCAAGAGTTCTTCTCATCACACTTGTAGTAACACCTGATTTTCCAGAAAATTGTCCAGGGCCCTGATTTTCAAACTTGGAGCCTTTTCAGGTTACCTGAGAGAGGTCACCCCTAAAGATCACAGGCCCAGAGTAACTGAGGCCACCGATTGCTGTGCATCCACCCTCGGGGAATGGTTTGATGTGACAGGCTGGTGCCTGCATTGCCTCTTGTCCCTCAGATGCTTGTTCTGGGAGGTTGCAGTCCCATTGTCATAGTCTTCACCAGTGCCCGCTTCCCTGCCAGTCTTAATACATTCTAAATGCAGGAATTTTGACTGATGAATCCTTGAAACTCCAGAACCCAGCACTCTCCTTACATCCCATAACTTTATCTTGCCAGTGTTTGTTGAACTACTTAGTCTTTTCAGCTGAAAGTGTTTCTTAGTCTGTTTTGTGTTGCTCTAAAAGCTTACCAGAGAATGGATGTGAGTTTGGGAGGGAGCAAACATTCAGCCGTAGCAGGGCCCTTGCTCACTTGCTCTGGTCTCCCTACAGTCAGGAGGCCAGCAGAGAGAGAGGATTGCATGCATCCACTCCTCCTATAGGGGCACACGCAACATGGCATGTGACACTGTCCTCCTGCGAGCCCTGTGCTAGGAACGGGAACTGTCTGCCTCCCACCATGGCTGCTCAGAGTACAAAGCAAGGGGGCTAGGAGTCTGACTGTCTCTCAGGCCCTTCATTGCAACTCTCTGACTCTAAACCTGGGCCCTGCTGAGATCAATAGTCCTGTTAGGTTGTTTTCATCCCAGAACTCTCCTCCATTGACACTTTGGACACGTTTTTCCCTCTGCTTTGGAAGCAGTGACTAGATGAAATAGGCCTTGCCCTGTGGGGCTCCCAGGGCAGCATCTCCCTTCCCACCAGCACACTGGAGGTGGTGCCTTGGAAAGGGGAACAGGCCAGACCCAGCAGTGACACTAGCATTTGTTAGGTGCCATATGCTGCCCGCAGGCAAGGGTCCCAGCCACTGTGCACATTGCTCCAGCTGTCCAACGATGCTTTCTATCTGTGCAGCACTTTGGTCTAAAACACTTCACATACATAATATAAACATGGTATTCGAACATTGGTTTTATTGGTGCAGTATAATGATGCATAATAGTGGAATTCATTATGCTGTGTTTGTACATAGACAAAATAGGAACATTTAGATTTTTTAAAATATATGGGTATCATGCTAACACTCCAGAGGGATTTATTGCTTTACAAAATCTTTCAATACAGGCTTATTTTAGATAATTTACCCATTCCAAATTTCTCAGTTCTCCTAAATTTGGTAATCTGCATTTGCAGGCCCCTACCCACTGCTGGAAAACTGATGTAGGGAGATGAAGGTATAGAATAAAGAGCAAGATGCAGAAGGAAATAAATGCTGGAAAATGAATCTTCTAGTCCTTATCGTGTTGTTTTTCTAGAACAAAATTGGCTATTCTTCCCTACCTCTTTTTAGAATAAATTGCCAAGAGTTTCATTTATTTGTCAATCTAGGAATGGTGTTTTAATTTCCAAGAATACAGCTGGATCCTTCCCCTCTCACGTGCAATCCCTAACTTTTGTCAAATAAGGGTATATTTTTTTCATCCCTTCCTTCCTTGCCCATGAACTGAGGGCTTGTTTCTGAGCCCCTAAGAGAAGTGGCTTTTTTGGGGAGGGCTCACTTCAAGCAGTACTTACAGTCTACAGGTGGGGCATTCCCTGGGAACTGGATAAGAAGTCAGACACCAGTGCTGTGGGTGTCCCTTATTTTTTCTGAGATAATGCCTAACCTGCCCTCAAGGCCACCCTATTGTCACAAGGGTGAGAAGCCCACCATGCCCTTAGTGAATTGGAGCAGAGACTGGGATGCGGTACATGAGGCACCCCCCTTAACTAAAACAGTCACTTCAGCTTCAAAAGAAACAATGTTCCAGCCTGTTTTCCTATGTCTAAAGTTCCAGGAAAGCAGGAACGGTGTCTTTCCCTCAGGGACCTTCCAGTAAGTAGGTAATAGTTGTATTGCTGGTGTTACTTTTGAGAGCCATTTCTGCTGACATCTCCAGACCAGAAGTGCAAAGAGAAAAATTCAGTAGGTCATGCTGAGGCTTTGGGGAAATGGCTATGCTCTTCAGCCTAGGAGGCTTTGCAAATGAGTTTTAGAATGGAAAATGCAATATAAACAGAAAGCTTAGGAGAGGATGGTATCCAAGAAAGACCTTAGGAAATGATCTTGGGGCAGCAAATCTAAGCATAGCAATAAAGTCTAGAAGCAGAGGTGAAAGTGTGTATTAAATGGTTTATTGATATTCCATTGCAATACACGGCACACTCAAGGTGTGACCTCTCGTCAGCCGTATTTGCCAATGTTCTGCAAAATCTCAGTGAACGTCGAGCATTGACACGCTTCCATTGGTACCTGCACATGCATCTGTGATACGATGCTTCAGTGGTTTGTGTTTCTGGTTTTCAATAAATAAGCCTTTAGCCTATCCCAGAAAAAGTAATCAAGAGGTTTAAGTTATAGTAGTTTCTGTTTGGAGACTCCCTGTAGTCTGTTTTCTTCATCAAATTCAAAACTAAACCTGACATCACCATTAGACATAGGGAGTAGTCTAATGCAGTCAAAGGACCACAAGATTTCCAGTCGAACTGGTTGGTGGCCAAAGCCAGGCTTAGCCACTTACATCACCTATGAGACATTGGGCAGGTAATAATCTTCTTGCCTCAGTGCTGTCTTCTGTAAAGCAGGATGGTAACAGCCCCCACTTTAAAGAATTGTGGGTATTGGTCATAGCATGGCTACAGTACCTTGGGGATCTTTACTGTGGTGTGGGACAGAGTACTTGCTTTCTCTTTAACTTACCTACAGACATCTATTAATGTGTAGTTAATAGAGCTAAAAAGATACAAGCGAGTTTCTCCAATGTCTGGCCTCCCCAAATCAATCTCATTTACTCCTTAATCTCATTCTGATATGGAAGAAAATGATCGGGCTCTTTATATTTTCTTGAGCCTGTGGTCAATTAGGTACCCAGAGGGACAGGGTTATGTAAGAGCTATTCCATTATGTAATGTGGCAGAATTTGTCCAGAAGAGGAACAAGTGCAGGGACATCTGCCATTATTGTATTGTGAGACCTCAAGGAAACCAAACTTTCTAGACTGTTGGCCCAGCATTCACAAGGTACTGGGCCTGGCTATGTGGTTTCAAGGTTGCTTCTAGCCTAAAGCCCTGTTTCTATTTGCTCACTTGGCAAGCCAGAAGTTTCTCTCAGCAGTTTGACTTTTAAACTTTCCTTGTATTCATAACGACATAATGATGAGCCGGAAAAGGCACAGACACCACCTAGGGTAACATTGTGGCTTTACCGATGAGGAAACAAACTCAGAGATAAGACCTTCCCCCTCTATGTCACATTGCTAGTTTGGGGCTAAGATAAAGTCTGAACCCCATGTCCTGACTCCTAAATCAGTGCTCTGTCCATTGTACCACACTGCCTCTTACTCACAAGTGAAATACCTTATTTGAGAACCAAATATGAAAATAGCACAGATAATCTTTGATTGACAGTAACAACTTAAGTCATTTTTATTAACTACAAATTTTAATAGGACAAACTAATCTTACTAATGTTGAAAGGACCTTTTGGTCTTCCAGTCATCCAGAAAGGTACATTATTATTAGAATTTAGACAGCAAGAGGGTTGTGGTTGGCATGTGACATCTCAGAGATATGACTAGTTCCATCTCTGAGCTTTGTATTTTTGAAATCTCGGGAAGGTCTGAATTTCCACTCACCAAGTCATTAAGATCTTACATTATAGCCTCAGATTCTAGCAGTTAATCCACAGCTTCCCTGACTCTGTGCTACCCTGTGGTCAAATATTTTCATTCCTGGTGAAATAAGGAAATGATTTAATATTGACTAAGCAGAGTCAACATGGGAATCTAATAATCATGTGCATGATCACAAGATGTACATAACATATAGGAGTAAATGAGGAACAGCAAATCAAATCCATGGCTTTGTTAGACAGTGAGCACATTACACGTGGACCTGTAGAGCTAGTTACTGCTCTGTGTGTGGGTCCCATGGTTCCGGCTTAAGCTGAGGTCCAGGGATCACCTTTCTCTCCACCTTGCTCAGGATGAGACTTCCATGGAAAACAGTAGAGCAGGGAGAGGAATTTCTGGGTGCTTAATTGGGAACTACTTTTATTAAAAATATATATACCACATTTTATTCTAAGAACACTGCTGTATTATGAGTTAATTTTGGTGAAAATAACATATTTTCTGCATTAATTTTGAAGAAAAGTTGCAAAACTGAGTTTTGAAAGACTTTCTTAAAAGGACAAAAAATCAATAATAAGGTTTTTTTCATTATGGTAAGAGGTGTAAAGCGTTTAACTTGGGTCTCTCAAAACTTAAGAAATGCACCATAAAATGTTGTTTAATAGTGAAACAATGTTAAACATCATATTTGCATTTTGGGTTATCATCAGTTGATATACAAGGGGAGGAAAGAATAAAACAATTTGCATATTAAAAAACAGAAGAAAGACAGATTAGGAAAACCAAAGGAGGGTTAAAAGAGAGAATGTATTTTAGTAACTGAGAGAAAGGACAAAACCGTGTAACTTCCCTGCCTGGCACTTAAGCACGCTTGTCTTTATTTCTGTTAAACATTGATTGAAGTGTTACTCTCCACCCACCCAAACCATAAATTTTAAAGAGCACGTAAATTGTGCTGGGTTTTGCCTTTGGTTGTTTTCTCAGTGCCTGGCACAGACATAGAAATCCCCAGTAAGAATTACTAAATGAATGGATGAACAAAGAAACAAATGGAGAAACAGAACAGAGTGGAGAATGGGAGACCCATGGCCCAAATGGCTCTAACAGTGGTCCACTGAGAGCTGCCATTGTTTCCTCAAAAGCAAGAGGCAGAGGACTTGACTGATCCCAGTGGACTTGACTGATCCGGGTCCCCTGCAACACTGTTTCTTCAGAGGCTGTTTCACACCCTCACCTGTGTGCGCGTCAGCAGAGTGACAGTCTGCTAAGTATTAGAACAATACTTTGTGTCTTTTGAAACTTTCTGAAAGTAGTTGTTTTCATGTCCCTCACTGTGGGTGTCGCATGTCACCTGGAACCTCTTCATCCCAAGTCCAGTCATTCGATGCTCCCAAATCCTCTACTCCAAGAGCCCCTCTGGAATCCCTGTCCTCGTCGACCTTTCTTCTTCCCACAAGGCAGCCTCTTTGTCCCAGGAGGAGCTTCTCTTTCAGCCCTCTGGAGGCAGCTGCCTATTTTCCCAAGCACTCAGTACTAACAGCCCTTGAAAAGGTTTGCAAGTTCTGAGCTCCCTGTCATCAAGAAATCATCACACCTTCAACTGCCATTAAAGGGCATTTTTTTAGTCACATCCTTCACTGTCCTCTAGCACCTCTGGTCACTTTTGTGCATTCATCCCAGATGTTGGCCCTTGCTGGCCCACAGCCTCCTCATCCACCCAGGTACTGATCTTCAGGGTGACTTCAGGGACTGTGTGAACATTTCATCCAAAAAATTAGCCTCTGCAAATTCTGTGATTTTTTTTTATTGTGATAAAATATACACAATAGAAAATTTGTCATGTGGACTTTTTTAAGAACAGCTTTATGGTACATTCATATTGTAGCACAACCATCACCCCACTCCCACAGCCAGAAATTTTTTGTCTTCCCCAGCTAAAATTCTGTGCCCACCAATGCTGATACCCCAAGTTAGACAGTGTCCACCTTTAGCAGATTTAGCACATTCTCACCGAAGAGTTCTCATTTCAAAATTGTCCTACTTTCAAAATCTTATATTTATTCCATTTTCTGTACACTGTCTTGTGTCCTACCCACAAAACAGAATGTACAGATCTGAGTTGGGATCCCCATTGTTCCCCTTCTAGCCTCAGGTTCTTCATTTGTAAAATTTAGATAATTGGGAGCATCACAGATAATATAGACACTAGATAGATAATAGAACGTAAGGCCATTGGATTCTTAGAAGGAACAAATGGTCATAGGAGTTAGCACAGGTTTTTCCCTCTCTATCTTTCCTGCTGGTCCACACATTAATGCTCCTCATCCTAACCACCCCATTGCTGACACTCCTCGCTTCTCTACACCTATACCCTCCTGACACCCATCCCAGGGAGGCACAAGGTCCTGTGTCAGTCTGGCCCTCTACTTATGTGCACATTTACCAGGGCTGCTGTTGAACAAGAATCTTTGCTGTAGTCATCCCAAGGCAAGTTCTCCCACCCGCTGGACCGTGTACATCACCCTGCAAGCATTTATTGAGTCCTGATTTGGTTTCCTCTGCTATTTTTTCCAAACTGCCATTTCAGATTTTTCCCATTCACTCCATCTCCCTGTCTTACCACTGTCCCAGCAATACTCATTTATCTTTTCTGTCTCTATAGACCAGAGTTTTTACACTTAATGACATCAGAATAAGAATCACACACATCCCCTGAGTTATGATTTGGTGAGAGGTGATGGGGCTGGGATCTGCAGCTTTAACAAGCAACCCCAGGGGATTTTGACAGATACTGTGTGCAGTCCACTTTTTGTGGAGGACCGACCTAAGCCATAAGCCCCTTGGGAGCACACAAAAACACACACACACACACACACACACACACACACACACACACAGTCTTATTTGACTTTCATCCCTGAAACCTGACAATAGATGTTGAAGGATTGATTAAATGAATGAATCTGTCACTCTGCACTTCGGAGGAAGTGACTGTTCTCCTTTGAAATGCTAATTAACTACAGCTGTTTAAATGCAGTTTAAAACTCTTCAGTGTGTTTTATCTTTAATCCTTTATGAGCCCCTTTCACTGCCATTGGCAGTAGGGAACTAAAAAGAACTTGTTTCCCAACCAGCAACAACAACAAAAAACCAATTCAAGGGCCAGGTAAGATCATGGAGACCATAGCACTGTGCAGTCTTTCCACCTTTGGGAAGGCGGGTGCTCAATACCCTCCTGCTTGGGATCCTCCAGACAGAGGTTTCCACAGTCACTTTTCAGTGGACTTTTTTGGAGAAGAAAGAATCTTAAGCAAAAAGCCGACTCCTGGGGATTTTGGGAGAAGGTGACTTAGAGAAATAGGTGGGTAGGTGGAGATAGACTGGCATGCTCAGTCAGTGGCTCAGAGGCTTCAAATCCCAGTTCTGCCCTGCCATTCACTAGCCTGTGACGGAGTCATTGTCATGTTGGATCCTCTTGTTTCCTTCTCTGTAAAATAGAGGACAATATGATTTACTTTGTAGAGTTCTTTTGAAGATTGAAAATGTCATCTAAGTAATGCACAGTGATTCCATATAGTTAGGCAATTCAATTTTTTAGACAGCTGGATGTCTACCATGGTGGGAAGGAGATTCCTCCTCCCAACCCCGTCTCTCTTGAGACATAGTCCGTCCACCTTGAAATACAGAAGTGGGGCCAGCTATTGCTGCTGGAGAAGTCTTAACTCTGAACCTGCTGTAATAGAGTGTTTCCAAAGGGCAGACAGAGTGACCCTAGGCCATGCCCTCCTACTCCCCTCTTCCCTGAGTGGAGCCTAGAGGCCACGAGAGCTGGTGAGGAGCCTCAACAGGGGAAGTGGGAGGGAAACCAGCGTGGGCAGTTGGAACTGAAACCATGCTTTTACCATCCTCCTGTTCTCCCACCCCTTTCTCTGAAGGGGAAAGAGAAACAGCTCATGACTCTGCTGTACCCACACACAATAGATGTTCTCTCCCCAGCCTCCCAACCCTACCTCACCCACTGAATGCCCACAGGGTCATGGTGCTATCCTAAGTACTTCATCTGAAACCTCCCGGGAAGCTCCTAGCAAGTTTGTTTCTATATTGAAGATCTTCCCCCAGCTCATGAAGACCAATGGCTGACCCCCCACTTCATTCCCTCCATTAGTCCCTCTCTACCCCTGGCTAGAAGGGTACCTTTTGGTGTGAATGACAGAACTATTAATAATAATGAACACCTATAAACATTTTTTATAGGACTTCAAGCTCCCTTCCATACTTATTCCTTTGTTCCTGCACCTTGACTTTGCTTTTAGGAGAAGAACTTGGACTGGTTTCCTCGGATGCGAGCCATGTCCCTCGTTAGCAATGAAGGTGACAGTGAGCAAAATGAGATTCGGAACCTACAGGAAAAGCTGGAATCAACCATGAGTCTGGTCAAACAGCTGTCAGGTCAGCTGGCAGAGCTCAAGGAGCAGGTAAGTGTGCTCCTGGAGGTAGAGCTGGGGGCTGAAGCCATTCACCACCTTGAATCTGGGGAGACCCAGAGACTCCTGGGAACCAGGCTGTCCTCAGAGAATTGTGAACTCCAATAAAGAAACTCCATGTTTTGCAGTGGAAGCATATCTTGGCAAGCAGGGACTTCCACTTAGCCACTGTGTGTGACATTTCTCCTTCTGTGGAGCCGGGGAAAGAGCAAAAGCCAACATACAAAGACAGATTTGCACCTCTTGATAGATAATATTTTCTGCCCGGCTTACAATTGCTATACTCATCAGAATGGCAAATCATCATTAGTAACCACCACAGTGCTATAATCTACCCCTTTATCATACAACATTGTTAGCACTCATAAAAAAATACTATCAATAGTAGCCATGCTAGCTATGAAAATGACTGTGGTGACGGTGGATAACTAAGTGAAGAGCAAGATCTGTTTTAAAAGAACCATGGTTCCTGTTTCCTAACCACAGAGAAGGGTTTGCTCTTTTCTGTTTATGGAAATTCACATTTTTAAAAAATTTCCTCTTTTTTTGATAAATATTTTCTATATGATGCCAGATCTTAGGTACGTGGGAAATATTGATGCAGAATGTCTGTGCCCATCGGCATTGGGGAAGAGTGCAAATCAGCTGAACACACTCTCTCTCTCTCCCCAGATGACAGAACAAAGGAAGAATAAGCAAAGGCTGGGCTTCCTCGGATCAAACACACCCCATGTGAATCATCACATGCCACCACGCTGATACCATGGGGGGAAGCCGTGACTAGCCTTTCATCAGTGTCCTGCCTGATCACTGAATAAAGGACTGAGATGGAGGGGAGTGAACAGTGCCTATTGTTGAAAAGTTAAAAACAACCAAGTGCCAAGATGTTGAGTGGTTTAGCTCCCAGAACAATTTGTAACTGTGTTTGCACGGCTGAGAAGACCCAAGCTAAAAAAGCAGCAACTCGAAAGCACACATTGCACATTCTCAAAGCAACATGAACTTCCTCACAGGCCTGGAGAGGGTAGGGAGAGGCAGAGCGGGGAGTGACACCGGGCAGTGAGAACCACCTTCTGGCAAATCCATAAGGCTCAGTTTTATCTTCAGTGCTGACTCTAACCTACCTCCCTCAGGGCTGGTTGGAATTTCTTTCTTTTAATTGTGGCGCACAGGTCAATGATACAGGAAGTCATACTTTGGTGGCTAATTTTACTAAAGAAAATAGCTAAAAAGATTAAAAATGAGAGTTGGAAAGGAACATGTGGATGCTTCCAAACCATAGCTGTCCCTGGGCAGTTTCTTTATACGTGAAACCCAATGGATGAGCAGCTCAGGAACGTGTGCTTTGGAGTGTAGACGCGCCTGCTGACCACATAGCTGGAATGTGATTGCCTTCTCCAGGCTTCAAATGGACTCTGTCGATGTGCAGTCCAAAAGGAGGCTTTCATGTAACTTGTTAAGAACACATTTTAAGTCATAATAGGCTAAGATTGCAAAGGTCTTGGGGAAGAAAAACCTAATAGCAAGCCCCAGGGAAGAATTTTTTGAGAACGTATATATACTATTAAAATATACTGCTTTTAATAAATGAAAATATTTAAAGGTGACAAGAAATAGGGAGAAACTTATGATGGTGGCCTTGGCTTTGATAAACATGGAGTGAAAGCAATTTGATTTGTGTTTGTTGTGCTCCAGGAAATGAGTGTTTCTGTTTATCCTGTTCCTGCAGTTAGAAGGGGGAATCCAAGAAATTGATTAAATACTCAAGAAAATACAGCATTTCAATTACATGTTTAAGACTGTAACTGTAAGGGCTTTTCAAAATGTACAAAGATAATAATCTCTTCCCCAAATTGTTTTGATGTTACATCATGCAATCAGAGTTTGTTGAGGGAGAAAATAACCTGCCATGGTCAGATTATTTTTAGAGGTTATACATTTGGAATATTAAAACAGAATACAGATAATGAAAATATTAGAACTGCTTCGTGGCAAGGCACTGAAGGCCCCTGACACTAGACTCTGAGAGAGGCTCTGCAAGTG
Source organism: Glaucomys volans (assembly GCA_020662805.1). NCBI lineage: Eukaryota > Metazoa > Chordata > Mammalia > Rodentia > Sciuridae > Glaucomys > Glaucomys volans. The sequence goes on from JAJEJO010049452.1 coordinate 742,988, forward strand.
GGTCCTCTGGCCTCTCGTGCCTTTAAACTTTTGGTTATTACTACCAAGGTTGAAGGGCCAAAGGGGTTGCTATGACAGTTTTAAAGCTTTTGGATTTTTCTCACATAGTTTTAGCTGTTGGCTCCTAAAAATCTCAAAGCATGGTCTGTATAGAACACAAAGGAAACCAGAACCAATCCTTCTTCCACACACTGTTAAAACATAGACTTGGAATAGAGCTGTTGGAGCCCAGAGCAACACATTTTTGAACCAAATCTACTGGCACCATCTCCCACCCCCAACCACACCAAACTGAGCATTCCATACTCTAGTGTGATAGTATTTTTCTTGACCAGTAGCTGAAGGACTCTGACATCCGTGACCAAAAGATGCTAAGAAATTGCAATGTATCAGCATGCAGCACAACCTTTGAACCTAGTGGGCATTCACTAAATAGAGAAGAAATTCAGCTGTTACTCAGTCAACCTTAATGCTTTAATCAAACTTTTTATATCAGGGACTGGGGTTGTGGCTCAGTAGTAGAGCACTTGCCTAGCATGTGTGAGGCACTGGGTTCAATTCTCAGCATCGCATATGAATAAATAAAATAAAGGTCCATCAATGACTTAAAATTTTTTAAAGAACTATATCATATATTTGTTTTTAAAATGGCTTTATCAAAATTAGACTAAACTAGTCATTTTAAAAATCCAAGATCATAATCACTATTGACAGTATTTAGTAAAAAAAAAATGTACTTTAAAATATTGAATTGGGCAGAGTTTTTTGGGGAAGGAAAAGAAGAGAGCAGACACAAATATTAAACCTATTCCAATATAGAAAGCTGTCTCTATTTCAGCACAAAATATTTCCGATGTCTGAACTGAAAGTCAAGAGAATTAATTAATTGGTATGGATGTGAGCAACCTGTCTTTCAGAAGACAAACTATCTGGTCTTTCCTGACACTGCGATTGTTCATTCTAGAGTGAATAAGTTGCTGGCCCCACACCTGCTATCTGGAAATGACCGAACATCTCCAGCCATTGTGTGGGCAGCTCATTGTTTCATGGCATATTTTCTCCTATGGGAAATACCCAAAAGTGAGGACAACTACAAGATTCTCATTTCATCCAAATTTTAAAATTTCTCAGTTGTATTTTAATGCCTCTTTCTTCTTGTCTAAATGCTTTGGGGTTATAAAGCAAAATAATAACAGCAAACAAGAAGGCACTTTCCAGAACATTGAATTCATGAGTAAGAAGATAATAATAAAGAAACTCGATAACTTGTAGGACTTTCTTTGTTATGCATGTTTGTTAAATGCAGCTACAACATTTGGCCAGGTGAGTATCATCAACATGCTCATATTTATATAGTGATATTAAAAATAAATACAATCATCTTTGCTTTGACACTAGAGAAGATTTTTAATATTTGGTATTAAAATCCACGTGGGCTTAAAAGTCTCAGTTTCTGCTGAATAACATTTTTAATTTCAAAAGGGTTTTGTTCCCCTGTGTGCTACGTTCTGAGACTCGAGTATGTCTTTTAAATTAAAATATCATTTTAGATTAGAGTTGCTGCATCATCTAGGGCTATAATATTAATAAAATGAACTGTATACATGAAGATATTTATCATATTTTCTACCCTAAAAAAGTTCAACTTAGAAAAGGGCTTATTTTCTTGCATATTGACATTTTCTTCTGTTAGTAAAGAGAACTTAGTTCCTAGTAGATTGTTGATAGTCTCAGGAAGAGCATTCATTCAAGTCAGAACTAACTGTGCTTGTTCCCGTATCTGCAGCTCACAGCTCAGTGCGAGCTGAGATTATAAGCAGTAATGCAGTATGGCCCATGCCCCTTCTCCAGGACTGCGAATGAGCGGGAATCTCGGGAGATGGGGTGGGAAAGCTAAGATGGGGACTTTTGTTTCCCCATGTATTATTTGTAGGGAAAAGGAGGAGGAACCACAGAACACAGGAAGGAAAGGGTTTACCCTCCAGGGACCCTGTACATTGGACATAAGTAAGTAAACATTGCATAGGCACAGTGATGCAACCGATTGCAGACTCAAGAGATAACCCTTTAAACATGCACCGTGCTTCGTGGAAGAGCGACTGTAAGATGGGATATTCCCTAGAGCTGCTTTAAAGCCACACTGAACAACAAACCAGCATATCTGAAACAGACCCATTCCACAGTGCTGAGAACCCGACAGGATGCACTGCAGAGGGAGCAGGCATCTTAAACAGCCACAGAGGCCTGCAGGAGCCAGCAAGTCACTACAGTGCACGAAATCCTGAGGTGCGCACCACATTTAGGGAGTGGGGAGGCCATGCTAAGCTCTCCATCTTCATAATTTGACAGTCATTTCAGTTTTTAGAAAATGCCTCAGGCCAATTGAAGCCCTCTAGTCACTCATTTGCTGCTGTTGCTGAAATAATTATTGATAAAGCTATCCTGTTTAGTAGAAGAAAACACACAGTACCAGAATCAAGCAGGGAGCAAAAATGCATGTGAAAATTGAGAAATCTGAAAGCAAATCTGGGTTTCCATCTCTGAACTGGAATGTTTCCACAGACTTGAATAATTTATGAAATTATCATGCCAGTACTTCTCATATCACCAAGTAGACTTTTTTCCCCCTGCAGTAGAGGATTACTATATTTGCCTCAAAAAACATGATTCTAATATAATATGTCAAGGCCATATAATTTATAAGTTAATATTAATAAAATTGGATTTGTATATTTATTGTGTGTGATACTTTCAGTGCCTTATTCGCTTCTTGCCATGTTCTAAAATGTCTCTATTGGTATAAAAAGGCATTATCACTGAAGACATGAGGAACAAAAAGTATGATTCCAGTCACACTGATGAACTAGTCCAGATGGACCCACATACCCAGGGTTGTTGGGAGTTGGCCAAATCCTTCATGTCCCAGCACACACTGGTGTATCTACATTGTGTCTGATGCCCTGTGTGAGCTCAGTGGGCACAAGACACTTGATCCTCTCAGATTTCCTGCTGCTTCCAATGACAGTTCCCCTCAGAAGACAACTAAGCCTGCCACAGCTGAAGTCAACCTGAGTGGCATGAATCACATGCAATCTATGAATAGATTTATGTGCTCATATGGGTATTTTCCAGGGCACCACAGTTCTTTGAAGCAGTGTGGCAAGAACTGATCTGTTTTGTTTGGAATGAGAGGAAAGATTGGGGGAGGGAAATGAGACAGTTCCTCTTCCAGTGAGAGTGATTGACACCAAGGGCATAGTGGACCTGTGGAGGGCAGAGTGACAGACATCCACAAGTCACCCTGCCTTTGGTCAGCCAGGGTGTTTTGAGGAAGTCTGAGGAGGCCTGGTTTTCAGAAACCTCCAGGCTTTAGCAACTCTGTTCCTCCCCCACAGCTGAGGTGCTGGTGCATAACATGGAGTCACATGGCAAAGAATCATGGAGATGGAACTTCATGCAGGTAGAAATGTTATATATAGGAGCAGAGATTAGTTGTTAAACTCAGTTGGACTCACTTTAATAAAAATTCTGACTCTTCAGTATTGTTTTGGATTGTTCCCCAAGATTAGCCTGTTCCCTTTGATCTCTGGTCCTTGGCACAAAATCCCCTCCAGGTCATGGCCCCCCTCCCAGTTGTGGCGGGCGTGCAGGTGAGGATCTCCTGTGCAGTCACCACAGCACTTCCTCCCAAAGCTTCCTCCCTGTGTTGTTTGCACGGGCTGCTAAGGCTGCTCCTGCTCTAATTCCTGCCTTTGGTTTTGTTGTATGTTTATATTTGTTTTCTCTTTGGACAATTACTTATTATAACCTGCTCCTCTTCTCTTTTAACATGAGTCAAGTGTTGCTTTGTGATCCTGTCGTCTCAGCAGCATAACTCAAAGATTCTGTGACCACAATACCTTAAAATTAGGTATACCCTGCTTTATCATGTGTTTTTTAAGTAGGGTTTTATCAGGAAATCAGTCACTTTGAATAACATTGCCTGAGAGATTTATTTTAGGGATTGTCACCATAACTGTGTGTCTAACACAGAATGGGCAAAGAACTTCATGGAAGGCTGGTGCTTCTGCATGGGACAGCAGGTCAGAAGTTACAGCAAGTCAGTGGGGCTGGCAGATTGGGAGGAAAGCTGGGTAGGATGCAAAGGAGAGCAAGGAAAAGCCGGGACCCATGAGGGTAGACAGATCCGTGTCTAGCTTCAACCACCTCCAAACTCCATAGTGCAGGTGGCCTAATTGAAGAAGCTGGCTACCTTCACCTGGAGCTGCATGTGTTTCTGACCCAGGACTCAGAGAGCTGGAGTAGGAAATCAGATGGAGCTAGAGAACTGTAGCCATCTACTGCTTCACTTCAACAAGGTGAGCCAGGAAACCAGGCAGGATCTACAGTGGCATCTGTCACCTGCTTATTCTGAACTTAGTGCCTACTGTTTCACTTCCATGCTCCAAATCTCATGAAAAGATGTCCAGGGGGCAAACCTAATGGGTAACCTCATGAGTAAGGGCATTCTGGGAAATGTGGCTCCAGTATAGCTAAATAGACATTCCATTTCAGTGGAGTAGACTTTAATGCTTAGCAAGAGTGGTGCTCCCTTCCCTAGTGAGCACACAGATGAGACACTTCCCAACTCCCACTACCCCTGGGTGGGAACACATGGTCACTTCTAGTACAGCTGACAAGCTGAGACAGCAAAAAGCTCCTACCATCTGCAGTCATGGAACCAAGATGGAACCTGTCTAAATCCTCTTTGAAAGGAGCTATCCTGGAGATCCTTCATCCTGCAGCAGAATAGGGATGAGTGAGAAATAAACTTTCATGTGTTAAGCTATTGAAATATGCGTTTTTTTCTTTTTGGTTGTTAAATAAATGAAATTGGAGTGTGTGATAACTTGCTACTGCAGCGTAACCCAGCCTACATAATACAGACATATGTGTTAGGCTCCAGAAAATTGACCCAAGTATAAAACTTCTAGGAGGTATCCAAGAATAATATCAAATAAGAAAAACCGTACATGCAAAATTTCATCATGTCATTATCATTTCAAACTCAAATGCAGTCCAAATGTCCAGCAAGTTAGTTGTATTTAGAAACTTACAATTCAGTCACAGGATGAAATGTTAAAAATTCTAAATGAAGTATGTAAACTGAGGCAATATTGGAAAACATGTAAGATTAGTTTTTTAAAAATGGCTACAAAATTATATGTAACTATATAAAAATATGCTTCTCAAAAAATACACAATTATATTCATTATAAAATAGCTATAGGATATGCCTTGTTTTTTATAGTTTTCAGAGTTGCTTTGATAGCTTAATAATAACATTTTTTAAAAATGAAAGTTTTAATGACTTAAATCTATCTAGCATTTCCTAAAAAACAGGTTTTCCCAATGTCATTTACATTCTTATAGGATGATTGGAATTATAGATTAAGTGAATATCATAGCCACAGTTTTATATTGAATTCAAAAAGACATTTTAGAAAAGTTTGCATGAAATTCCTGTCAACAAGAGCAGCATTCTACAATTTTATATGCAAGTGGACAATTTTACTTAATGTGAGACTAGAGTAAAATATCATTGGCCTGTTGTCAGATCTCTGTCCTTGGCCTTTTCCTGACCAACATTTATTTCCATGTCTGGGATAAAGAAGTAGACAGCAAAATTACAAAATGTGGAAATGACATAAAGCTGGGAAGTAGAGTTAACATGATTGATGACAGAAGAACAATAATGTCAGAAAACTGGAACAGTGAACAAAGCTGTTCTGATGAACTTCAGGAGAAATGTGAAGCTTAGTTCCAAAAAAGCTGGTGCATAAAATACAGGATAGGGCAGAATAGCAATCATGTAAAACTCAAATAATCACTGAGATTTTTAAAAACCTCCATCCCCATGCTTATTCATCTTTTCAACACTTATTTAGTGCTTATTAAATTTAGGGAATTTTGCAGAAGTCTGGGAAAGATGTGAGGAGGGTTTTATTTTAAAGATTAGTGTCCACTGGAATGGAAGAAAGTGTTAGTTGAAAGAAGTATTCCAAAGGGACAGTCTGCAGAGATTTGTGCTCAGTGGTGAGAAACGAGAAAGAGAATGAGGTGTGGACTCTTGGCTTGCTGAATGGGAAAATAATGGTTCTGTTTATCAGATAGGTAACACTGGAGGAGGGAGAGGCCGTCAGGGGGAGTAGAAGATGGGCTTATGCTTGGATTCAGCGAGTTTTACTTGTTTTAGAGACTCTCAGGAAAAAAATGTGTGTTGATTTGATGTATCTATGTAAGAAGTCAGGACTGGAAATAAAAGATTTAAGCATCATCAAGACATGTGCGGCAGTGGGACCAAAGGAATAAATGAATGCTAAAAGAAGAAGCAGATATGGAGAAGAGAAGCTCAGGGACACAGCAAGGAAAATCTGGCAGAAGTCAGAAATGATAAGTAATCAAAATCAGAGAGTTGGTGAGAGAACTCAAATAATCACTGAGATTTTTAAAGACCTCCATCCCCATGCTTATTCATCATGAGAATAGAAAGGAATGATATTTCAGAAGTCAAGAGAGGATTTTCAAAGGGGTGTAGCACTTCCTGTCAAATATCTAGGAGACTCCCAGAGCCTGGTGTAGCTCCATTTTCTAGTTACAAAACATGTAAAAACCAGAAAGTAATACCATGTAAGAGCATAACATAAAGACAAAATGCCAGAGTCATACATAAATAATGCCATTATTAAAGCTAACAAAAGTGTATTAACACATTTTCCTAACTACAACTTGGGTGAAACACAAGACTCTCCATTCTCAGGATTACTTTGTGGACCATCTAAAGAAAGACACTAGGAGAAGGCCTGGCCTCACCCCACAGTGTTTCCCTAAGTCCACAACAGGGGCCACACTCATCTGGAAAGCAGTCGCCAGCCCCTCTCCTGCATTCTAGGGTCATCAGGTCAGTGTCAGCTTCTCATTTCTCCTTCCATTCCCATCAGATTTTCTCATTCTAATTCTGGAGATGCACTTCCTGTATGTATGACACCCCAGGATGTAGAGGTGGTAGAGTGGCAAGGTGCATCTCGGCATGTAGCCGTGAAGGAAAAGTGTTATGAGCCTGGATGGAAGAGCTCTAGGAGTGATCCTCACGGGGCCTTGTGGATCTCCACAAACGCACTGCATCTTCATCTGCAGTGCATAATGCACTGCATCTGTCGCCAAGAGTCTCCAAAACCAGTGCAGAAGAAATGCACTTTTATCCTACAAGGATCACTTGCTGGCACTGCAATTTGGACTGCCAACCATGTGAATCTACTTGCCCTGAGCAATAGGAGCAAACAGGAAGTGAGGAGAAGGGTCTTCTACCAAACCCCGCTTGCATTTTCCTTCCCGACTGAGGGCAACTGGAAGGTAACACAAAATAGACTTGAGTTAGCAAAAGAGGCCCTGAGGACCAAGTCCTGGCCCCATTCTCAAGTCAGCCTTCATATGGTAGGTGTGCCACTGAGTGTTGACTAAAGTGAAAAGGAGTCTTCTCTGCATCTAGTATTTTACTATTTCCCCTAAATTTGGTTGCAGGAGGAACTACAGATAGTATGAGCTCAGGAGACTTTAAGTGAGAACATGTTACTTTCATCAGTTTAAACTCACCTCTTATAATTAGAGGCTCTAGTTTTCTAGTTTCGAGATACACAATCCATAGGCATTTGCCTGTTAGCAACTTCAAAGTTGTTCTATAGGTTTGGCATGTACATTGTAGTATTTCTCTTTTTTTTATTTAAAATAACATAACAGTCCTCTGTGTGGATACAGGCACAGGTAATTTCACAGATAATAAACACGCTATGTTGTAAATTGCTGAGACTGATTTCATCCGTGCCCGGCACCATCTTATTACTCCTATTACGCATAGACCTTGGGTTGGCTCGGTGAGTGAGCTGTGCAGGTGGCAGGAAACACAGGGTGATGGTCAGTTCTGGGAAGGGCACATGCCTCCCTGCTTGTCCAGACTCCAGTTTCCTATCTGATTTGAACTGGCCGCTATTCATTAGCTACTTCTTTAAAAGGAATTGTGCTGTGGACAGAGAACAAGAGATGAAGTGAACGACTGACTTCAGAACATCCCCTGTAAAAAGGCACTCTTGGAAGGAGAGCAAAGACATGGTATTCATTTTTTCCATAGAGCAATGATGTCCCTTAAGTGACTTAATTTACTGAGTGCCAGTTTGTGATTAATGTTATATTCTAGGTAGAAAGTAGTAGGCGGGGAGTGAAGAGGTGTGTGTGTGTGTATATATGTATCTTTATATGTGTGTGTGTGTATATATATATATATAAAATGGGGCTGGGGATGTGGCTTAGTGGTAGCGCCCTTGTCCAGCATGCACACGGCCCCAGGTTCAATCCCAGCACAGCAAAAAAATTAAAAATTTTTTAAAAAAGCAAAATTATATTGCATGTCTTAAAGGAACTTAACAACTACTAAGAGATAGAGATCATGAACAAATATGAAGCCAGGTGGTAAGCCAATTAATGTTCATCAGTCAGGTGGTCCATGTGGTAAGAGCAGATTGTGGAGTCCAGAGGAAGGAGTGGATCTGGGCAAGACTATAGCAGCTGACACCCCCAGAGAATGCACTAAGGATCAGACTCTAAGTACTGCACAGGATTTAACTCATTAATCCTCATACAACCCTGTGAAGTGGACATATAATTATCTCTAGATTACAGATGCAAACACCAAGGCACAGGGAGGTTGGGCAATTTGCCAGAAGTCCCCCAACAGGTAGGTGGAGACCTGAACTGAGGCAGTATGCTTCTGAATCCATACTCAGCCCACATCCTATGTGCTGAAGGACAAATAATGTTGAAGGAGGGATGAAATTGTAGCAGTCAGGGACTGAATGTTTGTATCCCACAGACCCAAGTTCATATACCGAAATCTTAACCACTGATATGGTGGTAGGATGTGGGGTCTTTTTTAATTTCCAGAGCTAGAGTCTCTCCATGTTGCCCAGGCTGGCCCTGAGCTCCTGGGCTCAAGCATCTCCTGCCTCAGTGGCTGGTACTGCAGGTGCACACCTCTGGGGGTGGGCGTCACTGAGAGGTGATTAGCCCTCATTAGTGGAATTTAGTTTCTTTATAAAAGAGACCCTTCCCATCTCTCTCTGCAATCGTTTCTCCATATTTGGGGCTACAAAAGGAAGATAGCAAAGTGCAACCTGGAGAAGGGCTCCCCCTGGAATCTATCCATGCTGCCCCCTAATCTCAGACTTGAAGCTTCTAGAAAGCTTCTGCTGTTTAAGCCATAGAGTCTATAACCTTTAGTTATGGCAGGCCAAACAGACTAAGGCAACTACGATGTAATTTAATACTTGAGTTAAGGTAGAAGCAGGAGGAAATCTAGGCGGTTCTTCGTACAAGAACATCCAGGATAAATGCTTGAGAAAAGAGAAGCAACTGAGAAAATCTCCACTTTTTCCTACCTTTATTATCAAACATCTATCAGATTCAGATTCCACTGGATTCCAGGCACTGGAGATAAAAAGGCAATAAAATATAACCCCTGTTCTAGAGAAGCTCACATTTCAAGGGTAAGACAAACCAAACATGTGTTTCAATACAATGTAGTAAACATTCCAAAGTATAGAAGGTGCCATAGGAACTCAAAAGAAGCAACAGCTATGTCCAGAGTGCTGAGAGAGAGTGCATAGATGAGGTGACATGGGGCCAGTTGAATGAGAATTTAGAAGCTGTCAAGGAAAGGGAGGAGGACATTGAAGTCACAGGAAGACTGAAAGCAGACACTGAGACAGAGGGAGAAAGAAACATTCTTCATGGAATGACCAAGGTCAAATGTGGCTGGTGTGTTATGGGGAAATAGTGAGAGCTGAGCTTTAAATTGTTTAGATTATTATCCTAGGGAGCAGTGGGGAGCCAGCAGCAGCTCTAATATGGGAAGCACATGATCATGTTTGACTTTGGGGAAGTCTTGAGTTGAAGCAGAGTGAGGGACAGGAAGGAGGGGAAGAGGCTCCACAGGAAGGCAGCTAGGTTGGAGGTTGCTGTAAAAAGAACAGAAGGCCCATACCCAAGCAGAAGTCATCTGACAGGGAAATGGGGACAGATCCAGGAGACACAAGGAGGTAGAAGTTCAGAATTTCAGATTAGTAATAGGTCAGGGAAGGGGTGTTTGGAGGATTATATTAAGGTTCTAATTTGGGAAAGAAAGTAAAAGTCCATTATCGAGGAGAGTAAATTCATTAGAGTGGGTATGTTTGTGACCTGTTGGGCTTGAGGGATCTGGGCATCCAGAGGAATAAGATGATAGACCTGGTCATCACTGAGACAAAATGACAACATCATGTGATTTCCCAGTACCTAATTTTCAATGCCAAATTGTCTCACGGTGAAGACATCAGCAATGAATGGTAGATATTAGGCAACTGAATCAGCTCCCAGAACAATATAGATGGAAAGGCAATAATGACACTGTAGCTTGAGTTTAGTCAAGAACCAACTATTGAGTTTTATAGGGCTTTCATACTCTGGATTTTTAATCACCCCAGAAACCTTGACATAGGTGTGTCAGTCAGCTTTTCATTGCTGTAACCGAAATACCTGACAAATAAGAGGAGGAAAACTTATTTTGTGCTCATGTTTTCTGAGGTCCCGTTCATGCTCTGCTGATTCCAGTGCTCTGAGCCCAAACTGAGACAGAACAACACGGCAGAAAAGCATGGCAGAGGAAAGCAGTTCAGGACATGACGCTGGGAAGCCAGTAAGAGGAAGGAGAAGGGGCTGCGGGGGCTAATGCATCCTTCAGAATAAGCCCCCAGTGACCCATCTCCTCCAGCCACACCCCATCTGCTTACACTTACCTCCCAGTCAGTCTATTCAAACTAGGAAGGACTGATTAGGTTACAACTCTCATAATCTGATCATTTAACCTCTGAATAGCCCCACAATAACACTGGAGCTTTTGGGGGACACCTCATAACCAAACCATTATAGTAGGTAATATTTACTACCTCTCCAGGTTCACAGATGAGGATTCTCAATCGCCTTACTTGCCACAATAGTACCAGAACTAAGACAAAACCGCCTCCTTCCATCTTTGCCTGTATAGAAAAAGATCATCCTCATGAGACTGCAGACCCACTGAGGCCAGATGACATGCATAATGCCTCATTTGGAACAAATACAAAGAAAGCACGTGTCCAACACTCCAGAATTCTTCACTTTGCTAAGTAACATGACTACAGTCAATGGTAAATATTTTCATGGAAATGAAACATTGAAGGCACTTGTCAGATAGGTGTTAACTTTGTGTGAAAGATTCTAGGAGAGCGCAGAGGTTCCATGGGCAAAAATAACCAGCATGGAGAACTAATGTTTTAAAAGGGAATGTATGAAAAGAGCTCTTCCCATGAAATCTAATCAATTTCCTGAACTTCTGGGAGAAATGCCCTTTCCTGATTCCCACCTGGATGAGTGTTTTCGTCCCTTATTTTCTGAGGATGTGTCTACACACTAGCTCTCAGTGCCTTCCCTGTTGTCTTCCTGTCTCTATTTTATTGTGTGACATTTTCATGGAGCTATCGAAATTGGATGTGTCAGACACATTAAAAGCACTGGCAGTTGTGGCAAGTTAGTTGATATATTTTAAAATAAACCAAGAGGGCCATGTAGATGTCAGGGGAATAAATTGGTGTTTAGCAACAAGTGATTTATTTAACCACCGTAGACAGGGTCCAAGGGAATGCCAAGCTGCATACCTTTTTGGTTGGGAAAAGCTGAGCTATTTTCTCAGAAATCTCTCATGTGGGATCAAAATAAGAACAAAAGTTTATGAGAAGATTAATTCAATTTTTGATTTGGGAATAACCCTAAGGAATGAATTTTATTTCCCCGTGTGCTACAAAATCGACGTCACAGTATTCTGAAGGTGAGGCTCACCCTGGAAGCATCAGGTATTAGCAATGACCCTGACATCATGGGCTGCACTCAAACCGCAGCTGCCGCATTCCTCCTTAGTTTGCGTTTGAGGGCAGAGCGTGAGGTTTCCAAGAGAGAGGGAAGGAAAGGCAGAAGTCTGGGATTTCACTCTTTCTTCCTCTCACCGTTCAACCTTGGTTAGTGTCTGCTAGATACAAGGTAATCAATAACTGTGAATTGATTGGATTCTCAAGTTGCAGGACAGCACAGCAGTTCAAGCACAGGCTCTGGGAACAGAAAGCCCAGGTTTGCATCTTGGATCTGCCACTTACTCACTGTGTGATCATGGACATGTCTCTGACCTTCCTTTGCCTTGTTTTTCTCACCCGGTGATGAAGGCAGGAGTACTTACCACATGTACCTGATGCAGTTAAGTGAGCTATTGTAATTGAAGAAGGCTGCCAACTGCAGTCTGCTTTCTCTTCTCTGCAGCATCAGCCCTTCCTGTCTGTTGGTCCATTCCTCTCAGTGCATATGCTGGGCAACCCTCTTGAAAAGAATGCTTGAGATCACGACATCCTCCTCCAGTTTTGACTCTATTCCTTTTCTCTCATTTACATCAAAACTTCTGGAAAGAATTGTATGTTTGCTTTTTCATCCTGTCCAGTCAGACTTGTGTCTCTACTCCTTAAATGAAGCTATCTATCCAAGTCTCCAAGTGACTGCCTGCCGTCTTGTCTAATCTAAAGGTCAATCCTTACCTCTCAGAAGACTCAATTTTTCAGCATTCCTGACTCTTTTATTCTTGAAACAATTCTTCCTTTATTCTTTTCTTCTTCCATGGTACACTTTTGTTTGTTTGTTTTTGTTTTGAGACAGGGTCTCACTAAATTGTGGAGGCTGGCCTCTAATTTACAATCCTCCTGCCTCAGACTCCAAAGTAGCTGGGATTACAGGCATGTGCCACCACTCCTGGCTTGTCTTCTTTTCCTTAATCTCCTCTGAGCCTTCTTGGATGGCCCAGCATCAAGTCTCTGGAACTTTTTCTTGTTCTGCACTCCCAAGATGATTGCACCCACTCTTAGGCTAGCCCTGGAGACTGAGATACATGGCAATGATTCCCAGGTCAACACCTTGATTCCAACCTTTCTCCTCCCATCTTTTGCACTCCAACTCATTTTTCATACATCTACTTAAATCAGTAGTAGGTTTCTAAATCTCAATATAGTCAGTCCTCATTTTTTACAGATTCCATATTTACCTGCCTATTCACTAAAATGTAACTTCCCCAAATCAAAGTACTTTCACAATCATCTTCAGAGAGTCACAGAGCTGTGAAAAAGGTGAGTCACCTGTTATGCATATTCCAGCTGAGGTCACACAAGCCAGTGTTCCACCTCAGTGTTTTAGCTCTCATAATGCAAAAAAGCATCCTTTTCACAATTTATTTAATGCTACAGTTTCACCCTTTTGTGCTCTTTGTTGGTTATCTTGCTGTCTGAAACGCCCCCAGCATTGTACTGAAGAGCACAATGTCTAGTGTCCACAAGTTCAAGAAAGCTAGGACGTGCCTTTTGGAGAAAATGCATATGTTAGATAAGCTCTGTTCAGGCATGAATTGTAGTGCCATTGACAGAGCTTCATGCTCATTAACATATCGTTGATTAATTATCAGCAATGCATATTAAATAAAGTGGCTTTAAATAGAAACACACAAACAAGATAATTTGTTGATAATCTGACAAACATGTCTTGACAGAGACTCACAGGATCCTAACCCCCAGTTTCCCCAGAAGCACAGGTTCGGTATGGGCTGTTGTCTTCTCCGTGACTCTGTAGAACTTAACTATAGAGAATAGTTAGGATCCACCATAAATCCAAAACCAGAATGTGAATTCCTCCCTCCCTAGTCTTAGCTCAGGTTGGGCCACTGACCTTGAACTTATCATTTGGTCGTCTTCCCCTTTACATCCCACATGCGATATACCAGCCAGCCCTGCCCTTACTTCCTTTCAAACAGCTCCATTTCCTACACCTTCAGAGTTTCAAGCCTGGTTCTCAGCAACCATTACTTTGATTTTATAGTGACATTCGAATTTGTTATCAGCTCCCATCTACAACCATGGCCGCCCCGACACACCACGCCTGTCAGAGCATGCTACTCCTCTGCTGAGAACCCTCCGTGGCTTCTCATCTTATTTGGAGCAGAGTCTGAGTCCCCTCCATGGCCTTCAGCTGCACTGTCACATCTGCAGATCCTCTGACACATCACAGCAGGCTCTCGAGGCCAGGCCCTGCATTTGTTCCTTTTTCTGCCTTGAACATTCGTCCAGTGAGGATTCACATAACTCCCTTCTGCTCTGCCTTTGTGTCTCTGTCCAAATGTCATCTTATCAGAGAAAGCTCCTCTAGTCACCCAATATAAAATCATACCTCTCTCATTCTCTATCGCCTTACCCAGCTTTATTTTTCTTCATGTCCATTATCACTGAATGTTATAAATCTGCTAATTGTTTATTCTCAATAGAATGTAAACTCTTTGGAGGCAAAGATTTTATCTGTTTTGCTCACTGCTCTTTCCCCAATGCCTGAATCAGTACTAGATACAAAGTAGATGCTCAATAAATGTATGATGATGATGATAGATGCTTTGATTTCTTTCATGTGAAATGGAGCTATTTCTCCTAGTGTACATTCACACTGTACAGTGTTAAAATGCACAGTCAGACAGTCTTCCCTGTGTACTTGGCCTGCTCTGGGGCCATCTTCAGCAAGTCTGCCTGGGGGAGGCAGGCATCCACTCCTGACCTGAGGGAGGCAATGATACGCTACATCCTAAAGCAAGTCTCAGAAAAGAGGAGAAAATCTACTGCCCCTACCACTCAGTTTTGGTAAAAGGGATTAAGAATGGCTGTGTTGTTTTAGAAAATATCATCTTTTTAAAAAAAATTTATTTAATTTTGATTCATTGAGCACAAATGGAGTACAGCTGTTGTTTCTCTGGTTGTCCACAAAGTAGAGTCACACCATCTGTGCGTTCATACACGTACACAGGGCAATGATGTCTGTCTCATTCTGTTATTATTCTTACCTCCCCACCATGACCCCACCCCTCCCTTCCCTCTAAGCTATCTATCCTTCCTCCATTTTTGCCTCCCTTCCACCCCACATTATGCATCGTCATTCACTTATCAAAGAGATCATTTGGCCTTTGGATTGTTGGGATTGGCTAATCACACTTAGCATGACAGTCTCCAACATCATCCATTTACCTGCAAATGCCATGATTTTATTCTTTTTTATGGCTGAGTAATATTCCATTGTGTATATATACCACAGTTTCTTTATCCATTCATCTATCGAAGGGCATCTAGGTTGGTTCCACAATCTAGCTATTGTGAATTGGGCAGCTATGAACATTGATGTGGCTGCATCACTGTAGCAATCTGATTTTAAGTCCTTTGGGTATAGGCCAAGGAGTGGGATAGCAGGGTCAAATGGTGGATCCATTCCAAGTTTTCTAAGGAAACTCCACACTGCTTTCTAGAGTGGCTGCACCAACTTGCACTCCCACCAGCAATGTAAGAGTGTACCCTTTTCCCCACATCCTCGCCAACACCTGTTGTTGCCTGTGTTCTTGATAAAAGACATTCTAATTGGGGTAAGATGAAATCTTAAGGTGGTTTTGATTTGCATTTCTCTTATAACTAGGGATGTTGAACATTTTTGCATAAATCTGTTGATTGCTTGTAGAGCTTCCTCTGTAAAGTGTCTGTTCATTTCCTTGGCCCATTTATTGATTGGGTTATTGGTGTTCGTGGTGTAAAGATTTTTGAGTACTTGGTAGATTCTGGAGATTAGTGCTCTGTCTGAAGTGTGTGTGGCAAAGATTTTCTCCCACTCTGAAGGCTCTCTCTTCACATTGCTGATTGTTTCCTTTGCTGAGAAAAAGCTTTTTAGTTTGACTCTATCCTAATCATTGATTCCTGCTTTTATTTCTTGTGCTTTGGGAGTCATGTTAAGGAAATCTGGTCCTAGGACAACATGATGAAGATTTGGACCTATTTAGAAAATATCATCTTGATAGGTGTAACGAAGATGTGCTGATTTGCTTTGATGATGATGATGATGATGATAAATTACCTGCTTCCTTCCCAATACAGATGATGGGGGAGGCAGTTTTCTTCGCAGAGGAAGGCCTGCCATTTAAAGATTTTTGTTCCCACACAGGATATGGCACAGGGGACTCACCACCCAGCCAGTGTGATATTGTGACTCAGAATATTCGTGTAGGTGTAATGCTTGAAAAGTGAACTGCACATCTCACAGGTGCCAGACTGCTCACCAACGTGTTTGCTTAACTTCGAAAGAAAGGTGTCCTTTGGAATATACTTCTTGGTGAACAGGGTCCAGTGTTGCCTAACAGACACTGAGTAAGATACACAGCAAACCATGGTCTTGCGCAGAGGAGTTGGCTGCTTTGGAGACTCCCCATCAGCCTTGGTCAGCAAGCCAGGATTTTAGGAAAGAGTCGAGGCTGGAAGCCACATGCACAGAGGATCTAGGAAGCTACCCACAGCCACCATTCTTCAGGCTCAGCCTCCTCAAAAGCAGTCCCACTCTGTTCCCAGGCAGAGAGCCCCCAGGGTTGGGATTGCTCAAGCCCTGGTTCTCAGGCATGTCCCTGTGCTCCTGTGCTCCGTAGGTGTGCATGTAGGTCACCCCATGGACGACATCAGTGCAAGCTAACTGAGATTTAGGGAATTTCGAAATCATTCTTTATTGCAAAAAGAACATGTATTCATTGTTAAGAAAAATTGGGATACACAGGCAAGCATCATGGATTTAAAAGAATTCACAATCCCAAGGCCCAGAGATTGAATATGTTAACAGTTTATTCTCTCTCCTCCCAGCCTTTTGCCTACATGTGGTAAAGAATGTGGTTTTAAATGAGTTGGTTATTCTGACAACATTGTTTTATAATCTTTTTCGACCTATCATTCTATTTTGGATATTTATCAGGTCATTAACCTGCACTTACAATGGTTTTAAATGTCCACACAACTCTGCAACACATAGATGTACCATAGTGTATTGAGTAATGCTATCCAGCCTAACACTTAGATAGTTCTCAGCTTTTCACTATTAAAGATCACACTGTGATAAGCGTGCTTGCACATCAATATTTGTGTGCACCACTGATGTGCTGAGAACAGATTCATTCAAGTGATATCATGCAACCATGTGAATGGTTTTAAGTTCTCACAAAGGCTTTGCTAACTTATCTCCTACTCAAAGAGCATGAAAGGTGGCCCTTTTCCAAAGGCGGATTTAAGGCTGTTCTGGTGGCCTGTCCTAGGGTCCCCCTGCCCTGGTGGAGCTGACCTGTGCCCTCAGAAGCTCCTCAGGGCAGCTGTGTGCAGAAGCCTGTTTTTGCACCCCAGGGCCTTCCGGACCACGTTTACTCATCTCTACAGCTGGGCCAGCTGAAGCATGTGGAGGTCAGGTGATGTGTGTGAGGTCATGCAGTCAGCGGTGAGTCAGCTGGAGCTCCTGAACCTTGCTCAGATCACAAGGCTGAGAGCACTCGCTTCCCTAAGGCCCATTATTCCCAAATAATTAAAAAGAGGCCATTTGCCCTGAAGTTTGTGGAAATTAAGTTTTTGGAACGAGTGGTTCAACCCCATGACTTGGTTAATTGGTGACACTAAATGCGCTGCCTTCTCCTTCCTTGTTGGAACCAATCAGAGAAAGTCTGCACAGCTTCCCTGAAAAGGAGAGCTTGCAATGAAGCTGTGAGATGAATGTTTCCAGGTGTCCATCTGAAGCCCTCAGACCCAGAGACACACCCACTGACCTGGATCAAAACAGCAATTCTGGTACATCTGATTCGTTCTGACTTATTTAGAAGCCACGCTGACTGCTTATTGAGATACTAGAACATTCTCTAAAGTAAGAAAACCCCTGATGACAAAGATTAACCACTCATGAGACTTCTTGTTTACTTCATCCATAAGTAGGCACAGAACAAATCCAGGCGACCCATCAACCTGACAAGACTGAATCTCCCCAGGTGGGTGGGCTGGCAGGGGGATGACTGCAGCTATTCCACAGTGGGTCTGTGCTTCCAGGGGCTTTCTACCTGGGATACTCTTTGTGAGTTCAGGGTCCTCCATGGATATTGTGCTTTGTTCTGATACTTAGCCATAGACAATGGGATTTGAAGCCCAGATGTGCCCAACTCTACTTGTACAAGGGTTAAGAGAAAGTGGAAGAACATCCATCTGTCCTGTCAGCTGGGAGGTGGCTCCTGACCCTTTCCATAGGAGACCACATCAGTTACTTCCTCTGTCAGGCATTCACAGATGAGCTTAACACACACGCACAGACACGAACATGCACACACACACACACACACACCAATCTGAGGAGACACAGGCTTGTAGTTGTGCTATTTATCTGCCCTCCCCCTCCACACACACACACACACACACACACACACACACATGACCTGGCAGATCCCAAACTGGGATTCAAGTGGGTATTGATAAAAGCCAGAGCTTGGATCCTTTTCAATTCCTATGGGCAAAATGCTTCAGAAAGGTTTTTGGTTCCATCAGCTCATGGAATTTGGTGCATAGTCCTTACCTTAGGACAGGAGGGATGAGGACAGTGGAAGTTTGGCATGCCATCTGATTCTCATGAGGACTTTGAGATTGCTTTTCAGCTCAGAGGAAAAAAAGCAGCCACTTGTGCTGAGACTCAGCACTGCCCAGACATTCTGAAGATCAGCAGACTCTAGAGCCCCATGGGTCACTGTTGGCATGGACTCTGGCAATGCTTGTGAGAGGTCCTGTCAGCCAGGGCAGGACTAAGGTTTATGTTGTGGGGAGGGAGAAAGGGAGCAAGAGAAAGTAGTGCAAATATCACATGTGATTTCATCCAGCAGCCTGACTCATGAATTCCCACTGGAGACACCCAGAAATACTTGGATGGGGGAGACTTTACAAGACTAGAGGGCAGGTTAGGGTCAGAGCAGGAAACCCAGTTGTAAATATGAATATGCATCACCCCAAAGCCCCATGTTTTAATGCACCAATTCATTATCATTTAAGTAGTTTCATTTTTTCATTACTAACAATGACACTGTGAGAAATATCCTTGAACATACATTTCTATGTGTACCTCTGATTAAATTCATAGACATGTATCAACACATTTACTATGGCGCCTATCCACTGGTGGAAAAGTGTTGAATTTTATCAAATGACTTTTATGTATCTATTAAGATGGTCATGAGAGATATATCCCTCATTCTGTTAATGTGGCATGTCATATTAGCTGGTTTTCGTATATTGAACCATCCTTGCATCCCAGGAGTAAATCCCACTTCATCATGGTGTGATTCTTTTGACATGCTGTTGAGTTGGTTTGCTAGTATTTTTTCTGGGTGTTTGAATCTATGTTCACCAGGAATATCAGCCTGTAGTTCTGTTTTCTTATAGTGTCTTTGTCTAGACTTGGAATCAGGATAATGTTGGTCTCATGGAACAAATTTAGAAATGTTTCCTTCTCTTCAATTTTTTGGAAGACTTTGACCAGGATTGTCATCAATGTTCCAAATGTTGGTAGGGTTGAACAATGAAGCACCATTTGGTCCTGGACTTTTTGTTGTTGGTGAGAGGTTTCTGATGACCGATCCAGTCTCCCTGGAAGTCATAGGTGTGTCTAGGCTTCTTTCTTCTGATGCTGTCTTGGTAGGCTGTATGTTTGTAGGAATTTATCCATTTCTTCCAGGTTTCCATATTGTTAGCTGGTGCTTCTAGTAGCACTCTGATCCTGGTTATTTCTGTGGTATCATATACTATATTTCCTTTTTTATTTCTGATGTTGTTTATGGGGGTGTACCTTTTTTTTTAACCTAACTAAAGATTTGTTGATTTTAAAAAATTCTTGACACAAAGCCAGTTCAGTTTTCTTTATTTCTCTGTTGTGTTCCCACACTCTGTTTTGTTTATTTTACCCCTAATCTTTATCATTTCCTTCCCTGTGCTAACTCTGGGTTTGGATGGTTCTTCTCTCTAGTTCTTCTAGTTAGGTCACTTAAACACTGAAGAACCTGCCCAGGGTTTGGGGGTATAGCTCAGTTGGTAGAATGCTTGCCTCACAAGCACAAGTCCCTGGGTTCAATCCCCAGCTTCACAAAGCAAACAAACAAACAAACAAACAAAAACCCTGCCCAGGTCCTTTCCAGAGTTTCTGTGCCACTTTTGCCTCCTGCTGCCAAAGGGCTCAGTGGTCCCCACTCTCACCAGCTCTGGGGGTTCAGGTCCTTTTGCTCCTAGCTGTTCTGAGGAGCATGACACATCACTGTGGTATTCTGGTTTCCTCAGTGACTAACGATGGTGAGCATCTTTTCATGTGCTCACTGGCTATTTGTAGCTCTTCATGGGTGAACTCTGAGCATCTTGTCTGATTTTGTTTGTGGTGTTTGACTTCTTATTGTCAAGTTCCAAGAGTTTTTCTAACTCTCGATACAAGGTTTTTCCCAAAAGTGTTGTTCCTTGGTGTTTTCAGTTTTTCTCCCAGTTTTCGGCTCACCTTTCCCTTGTTGTCTTGGAAGAAATGCTTTTTTATTTTGTAAAGTTCAACTTATATTTACATTTTTCTTTTACAGCTAATAAAATTTTCATATGGCCCAAAGTATAGTTATTTTTGTTGTTAAGATTGAAATAGCTTCGTGTTCAGAATTGGCCATATTACAGCTGATAAGGAGCAGAGGGAAAAATGGTAAATGTTTCTTTCAGAAGCTTAACTGCAAAACAACCCATCTTAAACCAAGAGCTCTGAGGTTCGGCAAAGGGGTTGGAGGTACTAATAACCATTTTCCAATG
Organism: Glaucomys volans; assembly: GCA_020662805.1. Lineage (NCBI taxonomy): Eukaryota > Metazoa > Chordata > Mammalia > Rodentia > Sciuridae > Glaucomys > Glaucomys volans. The sequence continues at coordinate 763,801 of JAJEJO010049452.1, forward strand.
CAGATGAGGGTACAATAATGTCCTTGTGTTGCCATGCATTCACACTTGAGGAGGACGCTCTGAAAAGGCGGTTTAGCATTTTTCTTTTGTCTATTTTACTCCTTGCAGGAGGGGATTGGAAACCCAAGCTACTCCAGGGCTCTGCTTCTATATGACCAGGCTGTAGCATGTGAAAGTAACTACAGGTTAACAAAACAATTTTATTTGAAAATATAGTTGAATGGAAATTTTGAAAATAATGTAGAAACCTGGAAAAGTGGTCTTCTAAGTTTTCTGTGTTGGACAAAAGCTTGGTTGTCAACCTGGCCTTGCTGATACACAGGCAGAGAGGTAGTGCACGGGAGGCCATGAACTTCATGATACAAACTCAGTTAGTCTGCACTCTTGGAGTTTGAGTGCCTGGGTTTGATGTGGCTTTCAGCAAATAAATTACCCTCTGAGGGCTTGGGTGTTTTTGTTTGTGTTTTCCTTTATATAGTAGGGCTGTTATGCTTTGTGGTGTTGTGATCATTAAATGAGATAACACTGTGGAAACATCTAGTACAGAGCCTGGGTTAGCTCCCCAGGGTGGACACCAATAGATGTATGTTGAATGTGAATGAGTTGGATATTCAGGTTGTTGTTTAAGCAAGCAAGTTCTATTAATCTAATGCAGCCCCTTAGCCCTGATCTCAAGGTAACTTTTCAGACTTTCCTGCTACCAACTAAGAACCAAAAGGAATGCCCACCAGATTGTCACTTTTGAGCAGGGAAAAAAGTCATAGCAAAGAATGAAGAAGAAAGCATCAAAGACAGAAGGTATCCCCCAAGGTGACCTTCATGTGCTAGGTGCAGTTCTACCTCTTGAGCAGGCTTCCAGAATGCTTCACACTGGGTGACCAGAATGGATCATGTAGGCCAGTGACCTTGGAGAGGGAGAAGAAATCGTGAGGTAAACATGAATGAGGAAGAAGCAGCAAATCACAAAGTCAGTATTTTCTTATTTCACATTTAGCTCTTGTCTTAAATCATTTATTGTTTCAAAAGATTTTTTAAGTCCCCACAGGTGAACCTAGCATTGTTATGGGTACTACAATTCCAAATCCAGTTCCCATACTGTCCAGCGAGAAAGGAGTACAGCTGCCAAGGAGTGATTGGAGGCCAAAATGATTGGTACAGACCAAAGACATTTGGCGAGTTCAGAAAGAAGAGAGATTATCCAGAGCAGAGCTACCTGTGAGGCCTTTGAAACAGATGTTAGAAATGTGATAGCGAGACATGCACTCCACACGGACCATCTCCCAGGTGTGAAGAGGGAAGACTAAAACCTGAGGGACACTAAGACCTGAGGGACACAAAGGACATGGGTCCTTAGGTTTTTAGGATCTGTCAATCTCAGTTCTAGTGTTACCCCAAGGCTGTTACCCTATGCAAAAGGCCTTCTCTGCTCCCTTGAATTACTTTCTTCAAAAGAAAAAGGGTAAACTTAGCATCAGATATTACGCCCAAGTCTTATACCTCCGACTATCATGTGGATTCTTAAATTTAAAAATATATAAGGCACAATAGAAACAGAACAATAGTACAAGATTATTTCTTATGTTTTTCTTTCCCCCCATCCCTGGTATAAATAACTGGGTGTCAGGGACTGGGGTTCAGATAGAAGGAGTGGTTTGTATGGCATGATTTCAGCAACAAAGACTTTGCTGAATTGAAAATTGCCTCTCTTTGTAACACTGACTGTGTGCTCTTAGACAAAGCTCATGAGCTTGTTTTCCCAAGACTGATTCATTTTCTAAGAGGATCTCCCATCACTTAAATCAATTGATTTCATAGTTACTTGACCATCAATCCCCTGATCACACTGGAACTTTCAAATTGAACACAGGTTAGACTCATCATAGCCTGGACCCCCTGCCTCATAGGAATGCCTCACAGCAGCAAGGGATCCATGCTGCTCGGATCCTTAATATTTATCTGGTGGAGTCAAGGCAGAGGCTCAGAGGTTGCAGTGGAGTCGCTGTGAGGATCATGATGGGGTTGGGTCTAAGAACACAGGTTTGTATCATCTGAAATGCTAAGACCAAAAAAATAAATAAAAAAAAAAAACCAGTGGAGAAACAGCTGAGTGTGAATGGAAGGAGGTTCACTAAAGACAAAGACAGAAAGCATTTCCAAGATGTGATAGAATGAAAGCTTGCTGGCAAACGTCCTCACAGGCTCTATCTTCCCATTTGTCCACTTCAGGGTGGCGTTTGGCAGTTTCTTTTCACAGGTACAAATCACTGCTCTGGTACAAATATTGTCCTTTTTGACTGTCCACCCCCGACTTGTAGACCCTGAACAAGATTCGAGCAGACAGAGAACAGCAGCATGGATCAAGTATAGAGTTGAGGTTGGCCATGGCTTTGGTTGAAGGATCAGCTTTACAATGAAGAAGATTGATAGGGAGAAACAATGGGAGTTTCATTCATTACGAAACTACTTCCAAAGCACCATCCTGTGGCAGAGCTATTTGGAAAGGCAGTTGATGGAGAGGAAAAGACTGAGGAGCCTGAAAAGGTAGAGGGTCATAGGTCAAAAAAGATAGGCTATCCTTGAAAAGTGAACACATTTCCCTCTGGAACTCAAGAGTCAAGAGGAAAGTAGGGATGTTACAGAATAGAAATCCCAAATAAATACTGAAGAGTCATTCATAAAAACTCGTACTGAGCATTTTTTACCAGCCAAGCAGCTTTGTATGAGTTGCACAGAGGTTGTTGGTTGAAGAAGAGAGAAAATAAGGAGTAAAATCTAATTCCAATACTCAAGTTCACCATCTAATGGGGAAAATAAGATAAATAAGTAATAAAGGCATAATGTTATGAATGACACAGTAGAAATGGAAATCCATCTGGATGTCCCCATTGTAGGTGTTGGGGTTCCAGGTTTTTCCAGCCAAGGGCCTGATTCTGATATAAGAGACCTGCTGCAGGTAAGAGTTTTACCATCTCTGAAGTTAAGTCATTCCAGTTATCAGCTCCTAGATCCTTTCTCTATTTGCAGCTGCAGGAGATGCATGCAAACAGGGATCCTCTGGCTTTCACACTTGGCTTTCAGTTGTCAGTTACCCAGCTGTTCGTTACATTTCTGCATAAACAGTGCATCAATGGCCTTTAGCAATTGTTTCAAATATCAGAATATTGTTACCTTTCTAACTGTGATTTTCTCCATATACTTCAAAAGCCTGACATGGCACCCACTCTGGGGCATTCTCTTCCACCATTACACCTCAATTCGTTACTGCTAAAAGTTTAACCATGGGATCAGACTCTTGGGCCAGGGACTCTGATTCACCTTACCAGCGACACTATCCTCACTGCCAGCTGGCAGTGAAACCTTAACTTACACCCTATTTTCTGGGGACACTCCCAGGCTGAGTTTTCTGGATGGAGACACTAAGGCAAATTTGGAGTGTAAGATGTTTATTATGGATGAAAACTCTAAAGGAAGGAAGAATAAGCAGGATTAGACAGAGTTGAAGATGGTAGGGAGCTCAAGAGGTAGAATTGCTCATCAATAATTCTAGTTGCCTGAAATGGCCAGGGCTCTATGTCCACTTTTCTCAGTCATGGGTGTGGGCCACTTCTATACGGATGCAGGCAAAGTGACTCTCTGCCACTGAGGCAGACCCTGAAGGAGCTGGCAGCTGAAGGCTGTTAGCTGATCACATTGTCCTCAACTGGGCTGAAATTCATTCCTTGAAGGGGAATCTGGATAGCTTGTCACAAGCCTGAGCTAAGGCAGATGTAGCAAGGAGATGATGGAGAGGTGACAATGATGGTGATGAACATAGGTAGGTGGGTAGGTAGATAATAGATGCCAAATATAGAAGTGTGTGTATGGATATATACACATATATGCATACACACGGAGAAAGGAGAAAGAAGGAGGAGTGGGGACAAGGAAACGAGTTGTGGAGTAGTCTTAATATTTTCTATAAATCAAGAAGGCAAACTAATTTGCAAAGATCAAGGGCAGTATGACTAGAGATTTGAAGAAGATGGAATATTTAGAAATATTAGCCATGAAAAATGTTTTATGTCTTTTGACAGAATTTTTAAATCATCCTGCTGTTGCAGATAAGTTGAAGTTTATAGAGTAAATTTTCAGAAGGCCAGTCCCATTACATTTTGAGTCTTTATCCCATGGCCTCATATTGTCAAGGCAGGTCAAGTGAACACTGTGGGTGCAGACTGGGCTTGGGGTTGGCTTGATGAACCAAATGGAAAGAGGCATCAGGTCGACGAGGCGATGTCATAGCTGACCAGGGACCCCAAGCTGAATGGAATATCAAGTGGAGTCGAAGGGCTCCCAAGTGCTGGCGTGTTGAAAGGAATGATTGGTGGCGTAAGCTAGTATAAGCGTATAAGATTTTGTCATTCATATGAGTGAGAAGAGGGAAGGTTAGCTGAGGAAGTTGCAGCAGAAAAAGGAAAAAAACCAGCTGACATCTCAGTTGGGGAATCTGTGAAGAGACCCAGAATGCAGCCATATGGGAGGGAGATCAGCATGGAATGAGGATGAAGGCTGGTCACATCCCATAAAGCAGGACAGTGGGTGGAGTAAGTTGTCACCAGAAGGTTTTAGTAAAGCCTGGAATAATCAGATTTGAATTTCAGGTTTTGCACAGAGAGAACAAGGTAATAGAGGCCATGACCGGCCATTAGGAATTCATTATCTGAGACCTCTGAGGGAAAACAAAAACCAGTCTTCCCTTTCCTGGAAAAAAGACTTCACTTGATCTTTCCAAACTGAGAGGAACCAGGAAAATGTTTTGGTGACAAGTATTAGGTTTAGAATGCTAAAATATGTTGAAGGGTGCTTTGGTGGATGGAGGGCCAGAACACATGTTTTAAAAACAGACGTTGAATGGCCTCTTCCTCTTTCACTTTCTGCCACGGTGTCTGCTAGGCGAGGAGAAGGACTCATTAATAAATTTAGCACCAGAGGCCTGACTCATTCAGAAACCTCTTAACAGTCACCTCACCCAAGCTTACTACACTTTAGCTAACGAGATTCTCCGGCTTAGGCTGTCAGAGTTATGCCTTACACATGGGGCCAATGGGTTTTATAACTTGGACTAGAAGGATGCTAATAGTGTGAATTCCCATTGTAGTGATGTCGACGCTGAACTAAGTGAATCACCCTAGGCTAAACATTGAATTCAGGGCAAATCTGTACCCCATCTTTTTCTCACCCAAACCAGCAAAATGTCCATAGCACAATACTTAATATTAGAGCAGAAGATCATTTGACATCTGAACCCAGTGACCTCATAAGCATAACTATTACTAAATTGGAAGAAGTGATAGCATATCTATTAATGGGAAACTTAAGCAAAAAAAAAAATTTCTTATCCAACTTTACTTTGTTCAGCACAAAGTTTGGTAATGGGTATTCAGAAAACATGTTTGTTGAATGAATGAATAATCTTAAGTATAAATTTTTTGTGATCATGGTCTTTTTTGAGAGGAATATAATAAAAAGCATATTTTTGGTTAAGGCAAACTTTTCAGGTCTTAGTGAATCCAATGCAAGGATCAAGGATGAAGAAATTTTAATATAGAATCTTAATTTCCATGCTCTTACTCTTTTTAGTAGTGTTTAATGCTAATAACCATGCCAAATAATACCTGTGGCAAAGGTAGGGAAGGAGTGCAACGTGATTCCAAACAGACCACCAGTTTCCTGGGCTTGAACTCCCCAGTGCTTTATCATTTTATGTTTATCACCTGAACCTCGGAAGCTTCCATCACATCCTTGGTGGTTCTAGTTAAGGTAAAGAGTATAGGTGAGTCAGGTATGGTGGCACACGACTGTAATCCCAGCCACTTGGGAGGCTGAGGCAGGAGGATCATAAGTTCAAGGCCAGCCTCAGAAACTTAGTGAGGCCCTAAAGAACTGAGAAAGACCCTGTCTCAAAATAAAAAATAAAAAGGACTGGAGGTATGGCTCAGTGGTAAAGTGCCACTGAGTTCAATCCCCAGTACCAAAAAAAAATAAATAAATAAGAATGCAGGTGAATCTTAAAGAAGTCAAATCCAATCAATCAATAGTTTCTGACACCTCCATAAGAAAGTCATTTGGGAGTTATGAAATGTAAGATATCAGCTTTGAATCTACCTGGGAGGAAAGGATATAAAAGCACGAAAAGGTGACCATAGGAGAGATAAATTCAAGGTAATAAATTTGATAATTTAAGGTACTAAAGACTTATTACAGGCAACAGATGACCATCCCACAGTCATCTCCCATTCTTGATTGCCACCAGACCCAATCTTATTAAAGTAACCTTCCTGATGACCCAGGGTAAATGGCCTCTCCCCATGTCCAGGCGTAGGTCCTGGCATAGGTCCAGATGAGTACAAGGTCCTTCCCCTGCTACCATTACTGGTCCAGTGGTGGGTATGTGGCCAGTGTTGGTTCTGTCAGACTGAAGAGAAGTGGTCATGCTCAGGTCGAGAGCCCCCACCCTGCTGCTAAGCACAAACTAAGGAGAGTGTGGTTTATGTGGCTTCTTGCTGTCTTCTTCGCACCATGAAGAAACCAGACATTGGATGGTAGAGCAAAGAGATGGCTTTTTTGAGTCCCTGAATCAACCTTGGAGCCTGTCCTAACTCAGACCTTCCTGCTATGTGAGATAATATATTTCCTCATTGCTCAAGCTGCCTGGGTGGAGGATTTGTTTCCAGTAGAATCTCAAGGAGACAATGACCAATTGCCAAATGCGTGGGCAGATAATAATTACTGTGAGAGTTCAGAATGGGAAGAGTTCACATGAGGAGAGAGTGGTCAGGACGGCTTTCAGGGAAATAAGAATGAATAGAATCTACAGAAGGAGAAACGGGGAAAACATCCCAAGCAAAAGCCAGAACATGAAGGGAGTTTGAGCAGCAGTAATGGAATAGAAAATGCAAAGCGCAGAGGGAAAGGTCGGATCAAAGGTCAGGAGATTGTAGGAGACACTGAGTAGACAGTAAGGCTTCAATAAAGAGTTCCAACAAGCAAATTATCTGGCCCTGTCGGACCACTTGGAGCCAGGTCTACTTTAGACACTACGACCTTTTACTCCTGTGGGCCTACAGAAACAAGCTTCAAACATTAATGGGTATCTTAAGTGAATGGCCCCACACTGACCTGCCTGACTTGACCTTGACCCGGCTCCCACTTGTGACTCTGGGATCCTGGCTCTGATTCCACATTTTTTGCTTCTGCAAATTTGTCCCCCACCCTGCTCACCCCATGCCTTGGTCCTGCCTCTTCTCTCTCCTGACTCTGCTAGCCTGTTTCTCCACAGTGGAGCCCCAGGGATTTCTTGCTCGATGCTTTGCTGTCTTACAGGCCAGGCCCCATTCCAGGCACTCAGGAGAGAAGGGAGGGAAAGATCCAGCTAGGAGTGCTGGTGCAGAAGTGACCCAAACATAGCCATGCGCCAGGGTTAGAACCAAGGTGGCTTCAAAGGAAGTCACATGGGAGGTTGATGCATACATACACTGGGCAAAAAGCTCTTAGAATGGACGATGAAAGTACCATCAACCCATCAGAGTGAGGACATGGCTGACCGATGGGAAAGGGCGCTCGAATTTCCTAAAATTATGGAACTGCAAATTAAATAATCAGTAAAACATCCACCATTCTGGCAAAGTTAAAAAGGACTCTACTACTTTAAAAAATTTGTTCTAATTAGTGACACATGACAGAATGCATTTTGAGATGTCATACATAAATGGAGTAAAACTTCTCATTCTTCTATTTGTACATGATGTAGAATCACACCAGTCACAAAATCATATATGCATGTAGGGTAACACAGTCTGATTCATTCCACTGTCCTTCCTACTCCTATACCCCTCCCTCCCTTCATTCCCCTCTGTCTAATCCAAAGTACCTCTATTGTTCCCTAGCTCCCTCTCCCTTTATTGTGAATTAGCATCCACATATCAGAGAAAACTTTCAGCCTTTGGTTTTGGGGGATTGGCTTATTTTGCTTAGCATGATAGTCTCCAGTTCCATCCATTTACCAGCAAATGCCATGATTTCATTCTTCTTTAAGGCTGAGTAATATTCCATTTTGTGTATGTGTCTGCATGTGTGTGATATATATATATCACATTTTCTTTATTCATTCATCTGTGAAAGGGCACTTAGTTTGTTTCTACAGTTTAGCTATTGTGAATTGAGCTGCTATAAACATTGATGTGGCTGCATCACTGTAGTATGACGATTTACAGTCCGTTGGGTATAAACCAAGGAGTGGGATAGCTGGGTCAAATGGTGGGTCCATTCCACGTTTTCTGAGGAATCTCCATACTGCTTTCCATAATGATTGCATCGATTTGCATTCTCACCAGCCACATTTTCCCTGCCTCCTAGCCAACATTTATTGTTGCTTATATTCTTGATAATTCTGACTGGAGTGAGATGAAATCTTAGGGTAGTTTTGATTTTCATTTTTCTAATTGCTAGAGATGTTGAACATTTTTTCAGATATTTGTTGATCAACTGAATTTCTTCTTCTGTGAAGTGTCTGTTCAGTTCCTTAGTCCATTTATTGTTTGGGTTATTTGTTTTTTTGATGTTAAGTTTTTTGAGTTCTTTATATATCCTGGAGATTAGTGCTCTATGAGGTGCACATGGTAAAGATTTTCTCCCATTCTGTAGGCTCTCTCTTCACATTATTGGTTGTTTCCTTTGCTGAGAAGAAGTTTTACTAGTCATTGCTGATGGGGATGTGGGGAAAAATGTACTCTTACACATTATGGGAGAAAATATAAAGACTTAACAAATACTTTATTTAGTAAAGGCAAAAAGAAAATGTTTCTTAAAATTTAAAAGAGAGAAAGAAGAATTAAAAAAAAAAAAAAGCAACTGGAGATCTCCTGAGAATAAAAAGGAGACCAAGAGGGGAAAGGAAGGAGAGAGGGGAAAGAATATTGGGGAACAAAATCTACCAAATTATGCTCTATTCATGGTTCATATATGAATGTGCCACAATGAATCACAAATATATATATATATATATATATATATATATATAGTATCACAATGTACCAATTAAAATAATAATAATAGAATTGACATCTGTACAGCAGAAGGCGGGAGAGAGAAAGAGAGTACAAAGAAGGTACCGGGGAATGAGATTGACCAAATTATGTTACCTGCATGTACAAATGAGGCATGATGAATTCCACCATTATTGATAGTTATAATAAAGCAATTTAAATATAGCCTTCCCTCAAGCAATGCACTTTCATTTTAATATCATAGAAACAAAAACAACACGAAAAAAGACGTAAATACACAATTATATATTGCAATGCCATTTGTATTGGGGGACATCTAGGAAAAAAGAGAATATTAATAAAAAAAAAGGACTAAATAAATTATAGTATGTTCTACAACAATTCTAGTCTTTTTTTTTTTTTTTTTTTTTTTGTACTGAGAATTGAACCCAGAGGCACTTTACCACTGAGTCACATCCCCAGCCTTTTTTATTTTGAACTAGGATCTTGCTAAGTTGCTTAGGGCCTCACTAAATTTCTGAGGCTGGCCTTGAGCCTATGATCCTCTTGCCTCAGCCTACCAAGCTGCTGGGTTTATAGGCAACTATCACCACACCTGACCATTCTAGCAATTTTCGCTATGCCGGTTTACAGAGAAGGATTGACAAGGGGAGTCATCATGACTCAGTCTTCCCTAGTGCTTGTTAAATGGCAAGCACAGTTACAAATGCTTTACATACATTATGTATATGTAATGCTCATAATAATCTTATGAACAGGTATTACTATTGCTATTTTACAAATATGGAACCTGAGACATGGAGTAGTTAAGTAACTGAGGATACACAGTCAGTGGCAAAGCTGGATTAGACAATTGCAGGGGCAGAGCTTCAGCCATGAGAAAAAGGGAGAAAAGGGAAATCCAATGAAAAAAACAAAGGATCAGGCTTAATGTTTAAAAAATCAGGTATAACTGCATTTATGCATTATAAAATTATATAGTTATATTCACAAAGACATTTAATTTTTAAAATAATAAATCATTATGTTCTGATTGGAAGGAAACACAAAAATGCAACAGAATTATCCATCTGAGGCTTGAAGTGCCTCCATAACACCTATGCTCAGTGGGTGGTAAACACCCTTGGATAGATAACAATGTGTTTTTAGGCAGCCCCTTTTCTGATCAGATCCCTAACTTTTAACAACTAGTCCTTGTTCTTTCTACCACTTGGCTATCATAGAGAACAAGTTTACTCTCTCTTCACCAAGAAAGCCCACCAAGTATTTTAGAAAAGATAATCTATTCCCTCCAGATATTCCCTTCTCCAAAGTGTCTAGTTCCTTCAACAAGGCTTCAATGAGATTTTGATTTTCCATTAAGCTGGTCTCTTCTCTACAAGTACCATCTGACCCAACTCTATTTCTTTTCAAGCCTGGAACTCACAATTAGACCAATACTGTAGATAAAACCTGACACAAATGGTGAGCCACTGCAGATTCTGACCCTATGTCAATGGCAAGAGAGAGCAAGTCAGTGGTTTTAAAGACCACGTTATGCCATTGGTTCTAACTAAGCCTATTGACAGCTAAGACATGTTCTTTTTACACCAGTACTGTCTTTTTTAGTTATCACCACAAAACTCTATCACACATACTTTATATTGTTATTCAAATGCAAGTAGCATTATAAAATGGTCTTGGAGAGAGAGCTTTTGGGCTTGAATCTTGGTTCTATCATATCCTATGTGGCTTTGGGAAAGTCAGTTACTTTGTTTGAACTCAGTTTCTTCAACTGTAAGGTCAACATCAAAGCTCCGGTTACAGAGTTGTTTTAAGGATTGGAAATACAGTACAAATACTAATCCATATAAGTGTTAAACAGGTTTTTAAAAGCTGTTTGGGGACCAGTGTATTGCCATTGGTGGACTGACTCACTGCACTGACATTCCAGACTCATTAGGATTGAGATTATAATTTCCTTATGTTAACATGTTAACTCCTGGCTTCCTGTAATTGCCGCTAGAAACATCCTCTGGTTGACTAATCTACATCTAGTGGGAAAGGTCAAGACCATTTATTTCTTTCATGTGTTTATCTTGCAGATTCCACCTTCTTTTTTAAAGCCAGAGCCTTTTACTGACTGCCAGTATTATTTTATTTTTGTGTAATGTGACAATATCCACTATTAATGGATTTAATGATCTTATGAACCAGGATGATTGGGCTCATTTAGAATGGTTAAGGGAATCAGATGATTTTCTCTCTAAATTCCTATCGATTTCACTTTCACCAACACATTCTTCCTTGTGAAAGTAGAAACTCCCCCTGCCTCTTCCTCCACTTCCTGATTGATGATTCTGTCAGTAGAGTAAGACAGGAATTTGTCAGAAGCTGTACTTTTAGCCAAATGGGACACCCTGCAGCCACCCTCCTGGTTGGACTAGGCTTCGAGGTTTGCTGAGATCTGGGTCAGGAGAGAGTGCTGGCTGCTGACTGCCCCACCCTGCTGTTGAAACCATGTAGTTATTTTCATTGTATGTTGATTGAGTAGTTATCATCCTGAAACATCTTTCATCCTCCCCCTAAGTTGGGTCCACTCCTTTCCAAATGAAATGTTTTCCTTGTTCTTAGTTTAGTCCTTCTTTGTGCTGGGACATGTTCTCCGGGAACTCAGACCTCTAGACTCACACATCCTCAGGATTGTAGGGACAGGAAGCATCCTTCTTAAAACCAGTCTGCTGTTCTCTTCCTTAGATTTCTACACAGCTCTCCAGCTTACTGGCATGTAGCTAAACTGCATCCCCTTCTATAGCAAAGTGTTCTTTTTTAAAATCCCTGAATCTAGAAAATTTTCACTACCCGCCCTCCTCCTCCATTCACCCTTTCCTCCTTAGCTTAAATTCCATCCTTGGAACGACTCACAAGACTCTCAAACTTCTTTTTTCCTTCCATCACGCTCACCTGGTTAAGCTCAGTCGTGATCATGCCCTCTATACTGCCTACATCCTCAAGTCTGAACATGGCTGGAAAAAAACATCAGAACCATGCTGAGCAGTCTCACTTTAAATTTATGACCACAAACCTCAAATGGGCACAGTGCTGCCTGGCACTGCCACTTCCTTTCCCTAGTAGTTGGTTTTCCACTCTCCTCATTGACTTTGCCCCACATCTTCTTACTCCTCAAACACCCAACACTCGCCCCTCCTTCGCCCACTGACTTACATAGGAATGTCTTCTCTGTTCCTTTTGCTTGTGGTTGACACTGCCTTGAATGCTCCCCCAGCCCACCTCTTGGCTGCAAGATTCACTCCTTCAGGTTCCTTCAGGCCTTCCCCAAGCACCTTAGCTACAAGGGCACCTGCCATTGCCAAGTCTTACTCCCTTTTGCCTTCATGATATTTTTTTCTAAGATTTAATTTCCATATATATATGTGTGTATATATATCAGACTATACATATATGTATATACAAATATGTATATATAATATATAAATATATATTACACTATTATATACCCATACACTAAATATAAATATGTTAATTTATAACTATCTATTAATTTTTATATTATATATAATATGTATTCTATATTACTTATTCATGACACAAATAATATATATCATGTTACATATATATCATTTACACTACATATTAGATTTTACATATGTAACATTTTCACTTGCATAATTTCCATATGTATATTAATTCTTTCTAGATATTTTGCATTGCCATCCGTGAAATCCCCCCTACTAGATTTGGATACCTGCATCCTAAGCTCTCATCCAGCAATTCAAACTGTATAGCTGCTCTCAATGTAGGTTGTATAGTTATCATCCTGAAATGACTTTCATCTTCCCTCTTCTAAGTTGTAGCCACTCCTTTCCAAATATAATGTTTTTCTGTTTCTTAGTTTACTCCTTCTTTGTGCTGGGACACATTCTCTGGGAACTAGAATCTCTAAACTCACATATCCCAGAACTGTAGGGACAGGAAGCATGAATTTCCTAAGTGGGTAATTGGGAACTGCAGTAAGCAGAGCCACGCCTATTTCCCCTCTTTGTTTTCCAGACCCATTTATTCTACCTGTTGGGGACACAAAAAACTATGGTGGTTGTTTTATTCAGCTTTTTCGCTGCTGTGACTAAAAGACTTGACAAGAACAAATTTAGAGGTGGAAAAGTTTATTTGGGGGCTCACTGTTTCAGAGGTCTCGGTCCATAGACAGCTGGCTCCATTCCTCAGGGCTTGAGGCAAGGCAGAAGAACATGGCTGAAGAGTGTGGTAGAGGGAAGTGGCTCACATAGTGATCAAGAATCAGAAAGAGAAAGAGAAAGAGACAAGACTCACCAAATAGAAGATATATACCCCCAAAGACACACCTCCATAGACCTACCCCCTCTAGCCACACCCTGTCTTCAGTTTCCACTCACTCAGTTAATCCCATCAGGAGATCAGCACACTGATTGGATTAAGACTCTCCCAACCCAAGCATTTCTCCTCTAAACCTTCTTTTGTTATCTCACATGTGAGCTTTTGGGGGGGTACCTCACATCCAAACCGTAACATTCTGCCCCTGGTCCTCAAAAGCTCATGACCAATCTATCTCACAATGCAAAATATATTTGTCTATTTCCAAGAATCCCCATAGTCTCAATGGTTCCAAGAATGCCCAAAAGTTCAAGATCAAGGTCTCCTCTAAGACTCAGGGCAAGCTGTCATTGTGAGCTCCTACAAAAATCAAAATCAATTTACAAGTATCCAAATATATAAAAGGTACAGAATAAACATTTCCATTCACAAGAATAGGGGTATCGAAATAAGGGATAGGACCAAAGCAAGACTGAAATCAGGCTGGGCAAACAAGACCTGTACCTCCATATCTGGCCTCTGGAGCACACGGTGTGTTGATGTTCTGTTCAAAGGGTTTGTGAAGCTCCACCCCTATGACCTTGTTGGTTGCAACCCAAGTGGCCTATAAGTGCCTAGGTAGTTGGAAAATGTTCTAGGCTCACTTGGGCATAAGTGGTACCCTGCTGGTCTCTTCTCAAGAGAATTTTTACTTTTACTTCCTTGAGTCTGAGGTGGATATGATAGTACCTATTCCTGAGATGCCCTCAAGTAAGTCATCTTTCTTATTGTCTCTGGGCAACGTCTTTATCATTTTATTTTATTTCATTTCATTTCATTTTATTTTATTATGCTGGGAATTGAACCAGGGCCTTGTGCATGCAAGGCATGCACTTTCCCAACTGTTTATCATTTCTTAATGGGGGTAATGCCCTTAACAACTGCAACTTCCTTAGCCCCAATTTTACTCTCATCTTTCAAGTCCAAGTTTTCAAATCATTCTGCTCTGCTTTCTGCTCCTAATTATCACAATAAATTTGGCTAAAAGCTGCCAGCAATATCCATGCCACTGCCTGAATACTATGCTGTCTAGAAAGTTCTTCCACCAGATTAAGAAGCCCACTGCTTTTAAAATCAGCCTCACAGAAAGTCTCAGGACACAGACAAAATTCAGACAACTTCTCTTCAAAGCATAACATGAAGGGCCTCTAGTCCAATTAGCAATAGTGTTGTCCTTTTCCTCTAAAATCCCATGAGCCCAGTCTTTACTGTGCATGGTCCTATTGACATTCTGGTCTTCTGAGTTCCCACCTAAATTGCCCATTAAGCTCTACCTACAACAACATAAAGCATTTCCAGCTTGCACTGCTAAGCATCTCAAAATTCCTTCCACCAATTTCAATAAGCTCTGAAAGCTTCTGAACCACCTCATCAGGTTAGTCACAGCAACAACCCCACTCCTGGTACCAATTTCCATTTTAATCAGCTTTTTCACTGCTGTGACTAAAAGACTTGACAATAACAACTTTAGAGGAGGAAAGGTTTATTTGGGGGCTCACTGTTTCAGAGGTCTCAATCATTAGACAGCTGGCTCCATTCCTTGGGGCTCAAGGTGAGGCAGAAGAACCTGGTAGAAGAGTGTGACACAGGGAAGTGGCTCACATGATAATTAGAAAGAGGAGAGAGAGAGAGAGAGAGAGAGAGAGAGAGAGACTGACTCCACTCACCAGATAGAAAATATATATCCCAAAGATACACCCCCAAAGACTTAAGCCCTTCAGCCCTACCCTACCTGTTTTCAATATCCACTCAGTTAATCCAATCAGGAGATTAATTCTCTGATTAGGTTAAGACTCTCATAGCCCAATCATTTCTCTTCTAAATCTTGCATTGTCTCACACATGAGCTTTTGGAAGACACCTCACATCCAAACCGTAATAGTGGTCATTGATTTATAGCTGCTGTTCTCAACAAGGACTCTCCAAGAAAATTAAGCCCTAATGCCCTAAGGTATCCATTGTACATAATGAATTAAATTTCCTTCTAAGTGTCTAGGATAGTATTAGCCATGGACCATCTATGGGAGAGTAGAGAAAATAGCACTCAAATCATTTTCAGTATGAGTTAAAGCTCCCGTATAATCCTGATTGAAAAAGACCAAGGGTGTATTCTACACCCTAGAGGATGGCACCTGTCTATACACAGGAAACACTTTCAGGCTGGCACTACCCTTCAAAACATCATTGCATCACCCTGCCAAGCTTCTAGCTAGGGGAGTGTGTGATAAGACCTTCTTCTTTGCTATAAAGTGCTGGTTCTCTAACATTAGTGTACTTCAGAATCACCTGGAGAACTTGTTAAAATTCTAATTTCTGGGTCCTCAGAGTTTTATTTACCAAGTTTGAAGGAGGACTCAGGAACTGGCATTTCTAAAGTATTCCCAAATAATTTTGTTGCTACCGGACTAGAGGCCACACTTAAAGAACCAGTATGGTTTCCTGCCTTCCATTCACCATATTCCAGCTACTCTGGCTTATTTCCTGTTTCAGACTTTGCAGGTAGGGCCCTCCCTCAGCTCTGTTGCCTGTGTGGTTCCCTCTACTTGGACCATTCCACCCCATCTCTCTACACTGGATCCATCCCACAGTCCAGGGCTCAATTCAGATATTACATTCTCAGAGATGCACCAATCACTTCCCTGTCTAGGTCAACTGACCTCATCACTCTCTGTTCTCTCTCTCTCTCTCTCTCTCTCTCTCTCTCTCTCTCTCTCTTTTTCATAGCACAAATTACTATACAAAATTTCTTATTTATTAAATTGCTTACCTGTCTATATTTTGTCTTTCCTCCCATTTTTTTTTGAACCTCTCTCACTGAAATGTTCTTGTCATTCTCATTCAGGGCTCTATCCTCAGCATCCCAATAAAGTAGTTGCTCAATTCTTGTTTGTTGAATAAATGAGTCAATATGAAACCCTTCATTTGATTTGTGAGTTTCATTCTGCCCAATTTTATTGACATGCGTGAAATTAAGTTCAAGGATATATTTATGACCCAGCTCTGGGCCTTCTAACAAGCCACTCCCCACTCATCACCCTCTACCCGCCTGCAACACACATGCCCTAACCAGTTCTCAATATCCCCTGGCAACCTGGAGACAAGTACAGCCTACTTCTTGGACATTATGGAACCAGATTCACAATCTGTTCCTGCCTCTTCACTTCCTAGCCTCTTGCTTTATCCCCACCTGAGCTGGGTCCTTGTTTTAACATTTCTCCAGGATCCAGAAAAAGGGACAGATACCTGAGTCATTCACAGCTCTCCTCCTGAACTCCATCACTGATACTGAAGGCTGTCACCCACCCCTATGTGCAACTCACCATGACCTTTCCTACACTATTTCTCCTTTCCAGGTTTCTACCTGCCACGTTCCTCAGTAACTGTTTTCTCAGATTTATCTCTTTCCCTCCAGCATTGTGTTGAACCTGCATGTGAAATGTGAACCACCCATGCCCAAAAACCCAGTATTGCAGCATCCTAAGCCAAGGCGCCCCAACTCCAAATCCAGTTCATCAACATTACCTGGGCAGGCATCATTGATCTCAGTTCTTTCACTTTCATCTCAAATCCACAGTCTCAGGAGAATTAAGGGATTTTTAAAAAAGCACCTGCACCCCAAGTAATTTTTTTAAATTTAGACTTTTTATTTTCTAAAGACACCTTCCTGAATGCCTCTAATTGTTTGTTTTCAGACCCAGATTCTGCCTCTCTTTTCCCTTTGCAACAACCAGGTTTCTCTGTGAACAGATCTAGGCTTTAAGGGTCCCTTTGCAACTAACTCTGAGATAGGCCAATAATTTCTTTGTCCCCATATTTCCATATACCTCAGAGATCCTTCCATAAGATATACCAGAACTGTTCATGCTTTAAAATACCATCACCTTAAGGTGGTGAAATCCTGGATCAGAGATCTGCATGCCCCACACAAAGGAGAATTAGCAGATACAAACAAAGAGAAGATACTAGAAGAAAACTGAGCCCAGTTCCTACACAAGGACTATGATGTCAGTAGCTATTTGAGAATGTCTAAAATCCCCAAATGGAGAAGGAAGAATCAATGAGGTTGCCTCATGCTGTACTTTTTGGCCCTTTATCATGGGTCATAAACTTGGCAGAACCATCTCCCTAAGAATTAATTTTTTTTTGGAATATCTTCCACTTTAAAGTTATAGATACAATATTAAACAATAATAACTACTGGGAAATGAGAACACTGAGCTCTTTTTTCAAACTAATTAGTGACTTTATTATATAGTATTGAAGGCAGCTAATGTTTTGAGCTGCAAAGCTATAGTGTCAAGCACTTGAAGAAGAAACGGGTGGTTCACAACAGCTACCACCAAGGGAGTGAAGTCCAGCAGGAGCAACTGAGGGCCGAATGTGGTGCCCTCAGCACTGAGCTCCGTAACATTTATTGTCTCTGACATTACAATATCCTCAGAGAAAAATGGGGGTAAAGATTTTTTTTTCTAGGTTGTTCTGAGGATTTAGAACATAATAAATGGGAAATCATCAACACAGTACTGGCAACTGGCTTTTTAAAAAATGTTAATTTACTCTCTTATTCCTACCAGTTTACCATTCCAAACCCTTGAGATTTTAGACCCCTTACAAATGTTCATGCATAGCTATATTCCTATAAAAAGTAGAGGAAGTAGTTTGTTTCCTCTCCTTTGAAAGGTCAGCTGGGCATGATGAGGCATTCCTATGATCCCAGGAACTTGGGAGGCTGAAGCAGGAGGATTGCAAGTTTAAGGCCGGTCTCAGCAACTTAGTGATACTCTATCTCCAAAAAAAAAAAAAGAAAAAAAAAAAAAAAAGAAAAAAGAAAAGGGCTGGGGATGTAACTCAGTGGTAAAGTGCCCCTGGGTTAAATACCCCATACTGCCCTCCTCCCAGAAAAAGCTATTGGTCATAACAACATTCTTCTGCACCTATTCAATAATGGTTAGAAAGAAAAAACTATAGCTTTACTATCACAGAGATGCATAATTTTGGAATATAGAGAGTGTCGTATTTGTATTCAACCAAAAGGCAATTTTGATTTAGGCTTCAAACCAGAAAAATCTAATCCTATCAAAAAAGTGTGTACATGGAAGAGGAGCCAGAGAAGTAAGTGAATCACAGCTCCTTGAGAACAGGGTCATCAGGTGCACTGCAGGAGGGTGTTCCTTTGTTCAGTGACTGAGGTCTAGCCTTCCGTATTCTTAATTTGCTGAAGATAATTTTGTGGCCCAAATTAGTAGAGTATAAAATGTAAAACTCTGGTTCTCATTTCAAATTACAGGCTCAGTCATTCTCAGCAGAACATTTTGCTGTTTTCATGAAATTTGTGAAATCTCCAAGTTAAGTAAAACTCCAGGAAGATCAAAGTCACGGCCATGGCCAATGTGCTTCCCCCTTCTGTTCCCACTTTGAACGTCACACTGTGGCACTTGAATATGGTCTCAGAATTGCAGGTAAGATTTGGGGGCCCAGAAGGAGTGAAGGTAGGCAAGCAGCCCTAGCAACCATCTCCATCTGTCTCGGTGTGCTGCTCCCATGTTGGCCGTGGGTGGGGCTCCCTCCACAGGGATGGGGAGAGACTGGTTCTGTCAGGTGGTGTCAGTAGGTATTGTTACTGATTGGCTCCAAAGAACTGGTTTCTCTGTTTCTGCTCCCTTGGCTTGAACTTGTGACCTCAAATCCTTGTATATCACTGGTTTTGTCCCTGCCATCCTGAGCTCCAGGACCGCTTCTATGTAGCACACAGCTCTGCTTCCTCCCTGGCCCCCACTTAGGTCCAGAGCTCACTTTGGACCCCTGATCTTGTTTGCTAAACACAGGTCCCTAGGTTTTCCCCAGCAACCAACTGTTTTGTGTCACTCCTGCTGGCCAGGGTCTTCTGTGGCTAAGCAGACAGCCACTCTCAGTTGTCCTCACCTGGTCTGATTCACCTGGTTCTGGGAAGCTGCCTCGTGGGGCCCAGCCTTGCTTGCTCTGGCCTTGTCTGCCCTTGGCACTGGGGAGTCTCCGCAACCCCCAGCTTTCCTCAAGGGACAGCCTGTACCTGAGTTGGTCCAAGCCAAGAGGGTGGCCTCCTCTTCCTTTTCTGGATTTGTGGTTCACTAGTTATTCCTCATCCCTACCACAGTTGCCTTGGCGGCAGCCCTCCCTGGGGCCTGCTGGGAAAATTCCACACTCTGATTTGGCACCTGTTTCTGGTAGCAGACAGGCCTGAACTGCCAGGGAAGAACACAAGCTTGATGAGTTAGGTACTGACCCGATCGGGGCAAGAGCAGAGTCCCTTTTCATGAAAGTAGCCTGCAGAGCAGAGTAAAGGAAATGGCTTATTTTCTGTCCCCTCTTGGCAGTGAATCCCTGCACCCCAGCATGGCCCCAGCTTGGCAGGTTGATGCTCAGATGATTTCTGATGGCCTACGTGCCAACCGCAAGGCAAGCTCAAGCGCCGCCAGCTCAGCCTCCACAGAGAATCCCTTCTCTGGGGATGAGAGATGCCGTTCCAAACCCCAGCGAGCTGGAATGTGTCCACTCCTCCCCTTGCATGTAGCTGCAGTGCACAGTGGACAGCCGAATCAGGAGAGCAGAGGGTGGCCTGTCTGTACGGGAAATGTTAGTCTATTCTCTGAAATCTGAGACATGAAGAGAAATTTGGCCACGGAGGAGCTGTGGTTCCAGAACTGATAAAAATGTTCCAAAGTCTTGCTCTGTCATATGCTTGATTACCCCAATCCCAGAGATGGCAAATGATCTTCCATCTTAATTATAGCTTCGGAAAAATACGTAGACAGTTCTTTAACTCCTGTTTTACTCTGTCCATTCCAAATAACTGCTTCCAAAAGGGGGAAAGGATGAAGGAAAGAAGAGACATAAATACACTCCATGGGCTGTCTCATTGGCTCTGGAAAATCCCCTGAAAGGTTAATGCTGCTCCATGTGCTTCTGAGCATGTGTGGGTCACATGCTGGGGGTTTGGAAGCTGCTTCAGGCTCCTGCTGCTGAGATGCCCACCCAGGCGGGCAGAGAAGGACACCAGGTGGCACCAATGTGAGCCTGGGTAAACCTCTGTGATTTCTGGGGTTTGTCCATAACTAGAAATCACAAGAGAAGGACAATCTCAGCCTCCCTCCCTAGGAGAACAGAGCAAGACAGAGAAGGGAGGAGTGACTGATGCCTTCCAAGTGTCCAGAATGAAGGAATCTCCTCTGCCAGTGAGGAATGAAGCTGCTGCCTGCCTCAGGTGACACTGAAAGCATTATGAGCCCCAGAGAAAAGGGAGACTTCAGTTCCTAGCTGGCAGACAGTGGATTTCCAGTGAGCAGTATCCTAACCAAGGCATTCTGTGGTGAGGAGGAGAGGGGGTGCTGGGCCAAACCCTACCAGAGACAGTCTTTGGGGGAAAGCTAAATGCTGAGTGTTAACATAGTGTCAAAGTCCTCAAGTCACATGCCAGGAGCCCAAGCCTGGCCAACATATCAGCAATAAGGCACCAAACAATATGGCCAGACTGGTGCTCTGGTGCAGGGAGGAAAGTCTCAAGAGTCCTACTAGGAGGAGTGGGTCTCCTTTTGGTGAGGGCATCCCTGGGGAAGGTATAGAACTTGCCCAAAAGAGGCAGAGATGTAGTATGAACAGAAAAAGCAAGGTAGGTAGAGCCACTGATGCAACTCAAAGGCAAGTGTGGCTACAACACAGCTACCCTGAGCTAACGGACAGACCAAGAGCCTCTGAGGGCAAAAAAGCAGATGCTGGGAGGCTGGAGGACTGCACTAGAGGACTGAGAGCCCCTTCATCTTGCCACTGCCCAGCCTCACGTGGCTCTCCAGTGTGGAGCAGAGGCTGGGATGGATGTGAAATCTCTCCCACTGGTAGTAGAGGTGGGCTGCATGCCCAGATGCCCTATGAATCACCTGCAACAGAAGGGGCTCATCACTATCCCATCTGCTGTCCCTGATTTCAGCCTTCAAATACAGCTGGCAGCTAGGAATAGGCCCAGGGACCTCAGCTTGCTCCCCCTTTTCTGCCCCGCCCTTTAGAAGCAAGTTAGTGTTGCATCACTAACTTTGGGGCTTTCTGGCAGTCCAGGGTGGGACTCCTGTAGCTGTGGGTGTCCAACCTCCAGCCTGTTAAACACTCCTGCACAAGTCTATGAGGGATCCATAATAAAGTACTTCAGAAAGGTATTCCTGCACTGTTCTGCAGCCTGGAAGTCCATGATTGTATTGTCAGGTTTGGTTTCTGCAGAGACCATTCTCCTCCTGGCTTATGGAAGTCCAACTTCTCACTGTCCTATCATGGTTTTTCCTCTGTGCGCACATATCCACATATACCAGTCATATTGGATTAGAAAACACTGTTATGACCTCACTTACCCTTAATTACCTCTTTAAAAAACCTTATCTCCAAACACAGTCACGCTGGGGATTAGGACTTCAACACATGGGTCTAAATGGGTAGACAACCCCCTAGCTAGTGCATTTGCCATGAGGGACTCTGGAATGGGTCCTCCTGGAATTAAGAAGTAATCTCTCTGGGGACTCTAGGACCAGCACCTCAACCTTGCCAGCACATCAAGCTGCAGATAGCTTTATCTGCTTTGTGATCTGGCTGGGGATGGGGTCCAGGCACTGCTGTATGAAAAAGTCTTGTTTGCTTATCATTTTTGCCATTTGGGAAGGGGAAAGCTAAGAGGCAAATTCCTGTTGTGTTCCTACTCTACTAATATTCTTCCATGTCATCACATTTATTTAGGGAATGATATAACCTTAAAGAAGCCAGGGAGCTCAAGTGGTCTTCTTTGCCTGGTTGCTCACTTCCAGGGAGCTCTATGCCGTGAAATCATCCAGGACAGAAGAGAAATGATCTTAGCAGCAAAGATTTGTCATCCTCCCACTACCAGCATCTGCCAGATGCCCCGAAAATTTCACTGATGAAAGAAGTCACTCTGTTAACAACAATATGTGTTCAAACTAAATGTGATTTATAGAAAAGGCTAAGATTGATTTTTTAAAAAATATTATTGATATTTAGTATCTATCAGTCACCAGTGAAACTGAGGCTTGGAGATTTATGAACTTCTGAGTAGATGTAGCCAGCGGTCGAGAGAGTCAGGGTTGGAGTCATCGTCTGTTCCACTACTAGTCAGTGCTCTTACCACAATGCCATAGGAAGTAAGAGATCTGATTTTTTAAAAAGTTTAAAACCTTAATAATGTAATTTACTTTAATAATGCAGTTTCAAGAAAATGTATATCTGACTTGGAAAAATATCATTGCTAATAAAATTCTCAGGAGACTTAAATCCTATACAGTCAAATGCTTCTAAAATTCATGACAGCAAAATTTTCCCAAGCAAAGTCTGCATGGCGGAGACTGTTATGCTAAGTGAGATTAGCCAGTCCCCAAAATCCAAAGACTGAATGGTCTCTCTGATAAGTGAATGATGATGCATAATGTGGGGTGGAAGAGTGGCAAGAATGGAGGAAGGATATATAGCATAGAGGGAAGGGAGGGGTGGGGTCGGGGTGGGGAGGTAAGAATAATAACAGCATGTGTGACAGACATCATTGCCCTGTGTACATGTATGAATGCACAAATGGTGTGACTCTACTTTGTGTACAACCAGAGGAACAATAGCTGTACTCCATTTGTGTTCAATGAATCAAAATTAAATAAATTTTAAAAAAAGAAAGAAAGAAAATAATTTTGAAATGAAAAAAAAAAAAGTCTGCATAACCTGGGTAATTTGGTTTCCTGATAACTGGGCTTAGCAAAATCCTTTCTCTTGGCCACTTTCAATCCAATGAATATGAAGCCAAATGAGTGGGATCCCAACTAAGAAGCCTTCCTAGAAAATGTGGGTCAAATTCTCCTAAGGTGAAGAATTGCTATAGGCCTTTTTATCACTGACAAACTTTGTTCAAGAAGCCGGGAGTGGCCAAGTGTGGTGGTGGCGCACTCCTGTAATTCCAGCAGCTTGGGAGGCTGAGGCAGGAGAATCACAAATTCAAAGCCAGCCTCAGCAACTTAGAAAGGCTCTCAGCAACTTAGCAAGACCTTGTCTCAAACTCAAAAAGATTTTAAAAAAGGACTGGGGATGTGGCTCAGTGGTAAAGTGCCCCTGGGTTCTATCCCAGGTACCAAAAAAAAAAAAAAAAAAAATGGAGAATTGAACCATTATTATTTTCCTGTTGCAACTTTTGTCAGGGAAGATCAAAGGCTCTTCCCCAATTGATCCTTCTTGGCATACCTGCCACTTCACGGATGGCCAACTTGGGGAAGGTGTGCTGGTATCTCTAGTCTGTCCCCCCCGGTTGTCATAGTTAACCCGCACTGCCCTTTCCCTCTGACCTTTTATGTGATTCAGAATGTTTCACACTACAGCAATAGAGACAACAGTATCCAGACAGAGGGTTGACATGTCAACTGACACTCCATTGCTAACCCAGTGTTCCCTGTTCCTTTTGATTCAGAAGTGCAGAACCTACTCTCTTAAGTTTGCTCTTTATTTTCATTCAACTGTGATGGAGTCACAAATTTACTCAGCACATAGTAAGATGTGTAGATACAATGTAGTTCTGGACTGTTCTACAGTCACTCTGGTTGCCTTTACTGGACAACGGGCAAGGGACAAGGAAGGGTTCCGTACCTTAGGGCAGCACATCTCAAACTTTAACATGCATGTAAATCACCTATTGATCTGGTTAATATGCACATTCTGACCTGATAGGTCTGGAATGGATCCTGAGAGTCTGCATTTCTTTTCTTCTCTTTTTAATTTAGTATTCTTTATTTTTTTAATTGACACATAATACCTAACAGTATTGTATCATATAATTCGAAATAACCAGAAGACAGGATGTTCAATGTTCTTATCACAAAGAGATTCTGCATTTCTAAAGAGCTCCTAGTTGAAGCTATTGATTTGGGGGCCATATTTAAGAAGTAAGGCTTTCAGACAATAAGTTTAGGTATTACCAATAATCTCCTTATGTAATTCTTTCATCTTTTTTACATAAAATACTTAGTTGTTCAGAGTTCTGTCCCCTTCCCCTGCTTCTCTCAGGGACTGGTGTCTGGGTATATGAGGAAAGAGTGTATCTTCTGTGGTCTCTGGTGGGTATGAGTCTCCATGGGGTCTTCTGGATCATAGGGCTTTAAGGCAATGATTGAATCATGAAAGTTCTGACATCGTCAGAAGGTGATGGACTGAATGGACTCCAGGGAGTTGGGACCTAGTTGGAGGTAGCATGCACTGGAAGCATTTATCTTGTTCCTGGCCTTGTCCTCTCTTTCTGCTTCTTGGTTACCATGAGCTGAGCGCTGTCCTCCACCAGGCTCTTTGGCTCAGATGTTCCACCTAACCCCTCCAGCCGCGAGCAATGGACCTGGCTGACAGTGGACTGAGACCTCCGAAACCCTGAGCCAAAATAAACTTTTCTTCATCTCTCCTCTATTTTGTTCTTGTCATGTATTTTGGTCACAGTGACAAAAAGCTGACTAACACAGCCCTCATGTTTAGGGACAGGGAGTTTTCAAAGCCTTTCAGATCATAGGTGCCTACTTGGTCCAGTAGGGATAAGGCCATTCTGAAATGTCCAGTGTCTCCAAGCTTTAGCTCCTTTTTCTGTGAATATGACCATACCACAGGACTTCTGCCCCACATAGACAGTACGTGGTGTCCTCCCACAGCTCAGTGAGGCTTAGTGAATCTACTTTTGATTTCATCTCAATCCAAGCAAAATCTGCACCCTGTGGAAGTAAGAGAGTGGAGAGTAATATCAAATATACCTGAGGACTCGCAACACCAAATCTTGAGCATTGCAGGATAAAATATGTATTTTAGAATAAAATTTAACAATTGATAATTTTTTACTATCTCTAATTCAGTCACACATTCGTCCGTCAATTTAGCCATAAACATTTGTCAAGCATTTAAATATGTAACACAGCAATGTGCTAGATGTGAGTCATTCATTCTCTTTTTTTTGAGGTACACGAATGTATGAAGTTCAAGGCCACAATTCGAAAACACAAATTTCCCCTTGCCTTAATTTGAAAAAGGAATATAGCATAATTTCATTCTCACATAACACTTGCTTCAGAGGACTTAAGTCCTGTTGAAAGCTCCTTTAAGTAACATTCTACAGAGTGGCTGACATTTTCTCTGGAAGATTCAAACCAGAGGCTTTTAGACTGCTCCACAGATTGCTGCTGAGAGCTCCCATTTACTTGCAAATACACTCAGCTATCAAAAGTGAAATGAGGAGAGGCGCCAACGTCTTGTAAATAGAAAGAGGTCATTATTGCAGTGATGGAACCAAGTTGTTCAGACCTTTCCACCAAACTAATGAATTCTCCCGGCCCCCTTTCAGTTTGCTTTCTCATTTTGGAAGGAGGGAGCAGACAGATTGGGTGACTTGCCCAAGGCCACAAAATGTGCCACCACTAGAGTTTGGAATGAGACATATCGTTCCTGACTCTTAGACTTTTTCCTGACAGTTCTACCTCATTTTGGCTTGGCTACAGGGATACCACGGTCGCTGTGACGACAAAAAAGAAAAAAGGAACAAGAAGAATTAGAAAGTGTCATGCAGCGGTATTATTTTTATAGCCCTATTGCATGTGACATCTGCCTGTTGTGAATGTGCTCAGCAGATGAGGAAAGCTAAGGATTTCATTATTCGGATAGCAAATAAGGCCTGGTCACCAGTCCTGGGATTGATGGGAGAGCTGCCAGGCGTTGAGTCTTTGAAAAGGGAATGCTGATGGGCTTTGCCTACAGCATTGCTTCAACTTGAACCACACATGTCAAAGGAAGGCGACTGAGCCCTGCATATGGAGAAGAAAATTAACTCTTGGATGCTCAATGTTCAAGATGTAGGCTGCTGTGAATGCTCAAGTGTATCTCATCCTCAGATTCCTAGCCCACACACAATGCTGAACCCATTCACAACATGAAGATGAGTTGTCTTCCTTTCATTCTTATATTCACTAAGATGGGAAGACAGTCCTAAGATTCAAATGCCTTGAGTAGCTCCTGCTAAGTCCTAACCTTTGGGGATCAAAGTGCATTGACATCAGAGCTCTGAATGGACAGAACAACTGAAGCCATGCTGCCCTTCACTTCCCTGCACATCGCTCATGCATGGACTTCCCATTGTGAGCACATGTGCTCGGATCTATGTGTTCCAGGACTGAGGTCCAAATGCCCATCCACTGTGTGCATCAGACCTATTTGGCTGAGGTTGAACTCTGTAGCAGGGGTTTTCTGCTTTCATTCAGTCCTTCCTGTTCAGTTACTCCTCCTTCCCACCAATAAAAATTTTGGTAAATTTAGCAAGGGAGCCCACTCCCATTATGATAAGGGCAGTGAGAAGCAAAGGAAAGGACCACACAGCAGACACTGCAGGAATAGCCTAGGAGATGGCAGGGTGAGTTACACTGGCTCCCTTCCCAGGACCTATGTATGAGATTCTGAAGTAATGGCCTTGATCACCCTGAGGAATATAAGATGTGCAGTTCTCCCCTTGGACCTGGCAGCAAAGGTCCCTGCCAGGTGTCCTGTGCTTTAGAGGTCCCAGCTCTGACCTGACCTACTCTGATCCTTACCCAGATGAATGAGGAGACCACAGCCTGCAGCAGCACATCTACCAAGCACACGTGCTTTCCCCTCTACACTCTTTTCCAGAACCTTGGGGCCCTGGAATTCCTGTCCAAAGAGCTCAAGGTTCATTTCCAATACCTGCCCAGGGCCTTTTACCAGATTCATTCCTGAGTAGCAGCCGATGGGTGCTTTGTGTGGAGCGGGTTATGGGTGTGGGCAGTGCTGCTCAGGCAGGCTAGGGTATCCACGTGTACATGCACCGGCCCCACATGATGTGTTTAACGCCTCCATGTGTACCCCTGTCCAGGCATCCAGGCATTGGGAGAAATGCCCAGTCTTTTCTGGAATACCTTCTAATTCCCCTCTGCTAGATCAGTTCATCAATTCTCACAGGTTCCAATAGCAGCTTCGTGCTAATGATACCTTAAGTATTTATTTTTTTTCTGATGAATTCTAGAATATTTGATATTCCCACATGGCTACATCACAGATAACTCAGATTTAACATGTTAAAACAGATATTTACCCCTCCAACCAATGTGCTCCCCTTTCTGACCTTCCCACTTTTGGTAAATGGCATTACCTCCCATCCAGTTGCTCAAGCTAAAAGACCTAGGAGCTTTCTTCTCTGATCCTTCTTTTTATTCCTCCACATCAAATCCGTCAGCAAATCTCTTGGTTCCACCTCAAGTTCCTTTCCTTGCTCCCTCTCCACCATTTGGGCTCAGCCCCATGGTCTCTTGCCTGGATAACTGAAGAAACCTCCTATCTGGTTTTTCTGTTCCCACTATTATGGTCCATTCCCCCCAGTGACTAAGGTGCTCTTCTCTTCATGTCAGTTGGATCCTGCCCTTTCCCTGAGTGACAGGAGGAACCAGCTCCCATAACCTCTTGGGTGTGGCCCTACTGCCTCTCTGTTCCCATCTCAGCCTGCTTCCTCCTCTCTTACAGTCTTGTCAGGGTGGCCCTTTGGCTTTTCCACCCTTAGGTTTCTCCACACTCCCATGGCCTACAGCTTCTCAGCATATGGTTCCTGCTCAAATGTCATCTCCTCAGAGAGTGTTCACTGGGTGATCTACCTAAGGATGGTCCTCGCCCCCAATGCTGCTTTCATAATTCTCAGCTGCTTCTTTCCCCCTACATAGCAGTTATTGTGTTTGAAATTATTCTTTTATTCTTTAATTTTTTGTACTAGGGATTGAACCCAGGGGTGCTTTACCACCAAGCTACATCCCCAGCCCTTTTTCTTTTTCTGTTATTTTTTTTTAATTTTTGAGACAGAGTCTTGCTAAGTTGCTTGGGGTCTTGATAAGTTGCTGAGGCTGGCCTTGAACTTGTGATCCTCCTGCCTCAGCCTCCCAAGTTGCTAGGATTTTAGGCATGTACCACCACGCCCATATAAAATTCTTATCTTTTTCTTTTTAAAAAAATTTTTCTTGCTTAAAATTCTTATTTTAAATGATACATTTTTAAAATTATTTATCTTAGAACATAAGCGTTCTTTTTTATTTTTATTTTTTGGTACTGGGGATTGAACTGGGTGCTAACCACTGTGCAACATTCCAGCTTTTTTTTTTTTTTTTTTTTTTTTGAGACAGGATCTTGCTAAGTTCCTTAGGGCCTTGCTAAATTGCTAGTGCTGGCTCTCAACTTGCAGTCCCCCGGTCTGTCTCCCGGGCTGCTGGGACAGGTGTGTGCCACTGCAACTGACAGAACATAAGCTTTCTAAAAGCAAAGAGCCCCTGACTGCCTTGTCCACGATCCTCTCCCCATGCCCTGGGTGAGAATTTCTTGTGTGTGTTATGAATACCAGAGAAGGACTCTGGAGATGGAGATGGATAAGAATGACATCTTCTACATCCCTTGGGGAACTAGGCTCATTTTTCCACAGACCAAATAGTCAATTGCTGATTTTAAATCCCTTTTTCTCCTGAGCACTCGTGTTGGTTTCTAGACCCTGTTTGTGCCCTCAAAGGGCCCCTTCGAATGTATTTCTATAGAAAGAATTTAAGACCCTGGCTCAGGTTTAAGCTAAGAAATGCCACACAGCCTCGGCTATTGAGAGAAACGGATTGCCACCCTGAGAGTGACAGGTCAAGGCTCTGCTCGTGGGGACAGATCCATTCCTCAGAGAGCCCTGTGGGTCTGCTTGGGCAGGCAAATTACACAGAGCTTCTCTGTTTGGGGTGGGTTTTCTTCGCTTTGTTTTCGTGTGTGCTCAGTGGCTTCTCCCTAACTCGTGGCCAATCACCGCACTGCCAGATGGTGCGAAAGATTTACCGGAATTTCGTTTTCAAATAAACCACAAGCTTGGATGAGCTAATGTTGTTCCACATAAAAAAGCCACAAAACTGGACAAATTAACGTTGTTTCAAGAAAAGAAGCTAGTCCAAGCCATCAGCTCTGCCCTTCTTAACAGGCCCTGTTGGCTACGTTGGGACCTGGGGCAGGGGTCATTCTCGTGTGAGGCCACCTTGCCAAGGGCCTGGTGGGAAGGGGGCACCCTCTCCTTTATTGCTGCCTCCACAGAATAACCGGGGGGGGGGACTTCATGCTGCTGTTGAACTGAATTGTTTCTGTGAGGTCCATTTCAGTTACACCAAGGTCCCAAGGATGGCGACAGCCCCTGGAAGCCGGCAGCAACACAGACTTCCCTCCTCAAACACAGAGGGCCACAGGTCACCTTGTGGCTGCTCAGCAGGTCATGAAGGCAAATACTTTTTTTTTTTTTTTTTTTTTTTGTGGTGCTGGGGATTGAACCCAGGGCCTTGTGCTTGTACGGCAGACACACTCTACCAACTGAGCTATATCCCCAGCCCAGAAGGCAGATACTTTATAAACCAGGACAGCAGGAGGAGTTCTGGAAAGGCCCCACCCCCAGAAGCAGTGGCAGTGGAGCTTCATGGACAGTGCCCGAGACTGGAATCCTGGATTCTATGACCTAACAGCTAGGGGACCATGGAGGTTGCCAGTGTGGAAAGAATAGTTTTTTCATTGTTAAGATGGAGATAAGAATATTAAGCCAACAGGATTGTGTAAGGATGAAACTGAGCTGACATATCAATTCCTTTAGCACTGTGCCTATCATACCATAAGTGCTCCCTAAACATGGACGCCACATGGGGCCATGCTGGTGGAGATGATGTCAGGCGTGTGGCTGCCCCACAACACTCATCTCATCCGTCTGGCGCTAAAGGGCCAGTCTCAGAGGTATGTCATCTACTTTCTGTGGTCAGTTGAATTGAGCAGGAAATCAATCAATATAACTCAAGCTGAGCGTGCCCCGTTAAAGAATCCAAAGAATTGCCTCATCTTTCCTCCTTCCTTTTCTTGACCCACCACCGGAAAAGATGCCTTATGAGCTTTGTGTTAAATTAGAATTCTATGACTCTGCTTCCCCTTTGATATTTTATATCATAAACACGTGTAGAAATACTCTAAAGAGATGTTTGTGATCTGGGGGTTTGGAATTTCACTTAGCTGCATGGGATAAAGAAATGTAGAATTTGTGCACAGATTCAGTCCATGGACTTGGTAATTATAACCAAAATAGCTACCATTATTTGAGGGCTTTCTAAGCTTGATACATTTTATTATATTGAATCTTCACTATATGTTTATGATATCCCCTCCTTTTTTGTAGATGCAAATACTAAAGAGAAAATTTGTTAATTGTGAAAAAGCTATATCTAGTTGACCATAGATCTGTTCACATTTTACAAACATGTATTTTAATAGAAGTCAGGAGAGATAAATGTCGATGATGTGATGATGATGGTGATGATAGGTTTAAAAAGAAATCCTGAACATTGGAAAGGCTTTACAAGTTTTGCCTCAGTCCTCACAACCACCCTATGAGGTAGAGGCTCTCAATTCTTCCATATTGTAGATGAGGAACCAAGTAGAGGAGGAGCTAATTGTACGCCAGAAATACATAGCTGGCAGTAAGTGGCAGAGCACGGATCAAATCCAGACACTTTGACCTTGAGCTCTATGCTCTGCTACTTCTCATAGGCAAAGTTCAGCTTCCTAAAAGCTGGTACAGTGAAAAAAATATTTCCTTTATTGCTCATCAGGCAAGCTGCCCTGAGCGTCTCCGAGCACCACCATAAAGTAGACCCACTGACTCCACAAGAGAGTCTGCATGTCACCCAGATTTGGGTCCTGATTGCTGAAGAAGAACAATAGAGGCTGTGACTTTTTTTGCATGCTAGGTGAGGGCTCTGCTACTGAGCTACCTCATCAGGAAGGCTGTGACTTCTCCTTGGATATGTTGAAAAGCATAATGGGGTGGGACTGGGGAGTCACAAGGAATCATTTACTATGTAGAACGTCTATACATTTTGACAGAATTCCTTAGAAACAGAAGGGACAAGTAATTTCTGGCCCACTTTATTACAGGGCTTAATTTTGTTTTGTTGGGATTTTATTTATTTTTACCTTCGAATATAAACAATAGAATTCTCTCTTTCTCTCTCTGGCTGAAATCAACCCTTTTGATTTCTCACTTGATGTAAATATGCCCCTTTCCCCAATCCCTGAGACATGTTTCATTTTTGAGGTTTAAATGAAGTTTGGAGGGAATTTTGTTCATTTTCAAGCCTCGGTCTTCACTCCGGCACTGGTTGAGTCTTGGAAAAGTGCTTCAATCTCTAAAGATAGGAAAACCCCTGGCAGTTCAGCCACAGGCCAGAATAAACAGTGCCTCTCCTCACCAAGTGCCCAGCTGGGATTCACATGCTCCCACAGCCCCCTTCAGCAGCTTGCAGGAGCCCTTTGGGGGCTGCACTTTGGAACCTTTTCTGGTGCTTTCCCCCCCCCCGGGTAGGCCCTGCCGGGCTCTGACTCACAGCTTATCATTCTTTACTAGAAGTTCCGGATGAAGCAATACAGGGGAGAAATTCAGTGTTTCTGCTCCCTAACTCTGACCATGACTCATTATTCAGCAAACACCAAATGGTTCCACATCCTCCTCCCGGGAAGGAGGTGCAGGGCCCGTTACATAAGCAGCAGTCTACAGCTGCTCTGGGTAATTGAAAGTGAAGCCCTCTGACTGGAAGCCCTGCCGGGAGTGGCATGACTCTTTCCTCACCCCATGATACTGATCTTTATGAGGGGAGAAACCCTCTCTGGCGAGGGGCCCCAAAGCCAAGGTGTGCTGCAGGGGTTCGTTTTCAGCACAGTAGGCCTGATGTTTGCAATAGCTTGTATTTTCTGCCTTGTTAAAACAAGGCCCTTCCGTAGTGTCTCTGATCTTATCTCCTGATGAGCTGGAGCTGAGCTGCGTGAGGCAGAATCTGCCTGGCGGAATCTGCCTGGCGTGCTGAGCAAGGAGGAAACGTGGCGTGGGGTTTCTGTGCCCAGGGACCCACCCAAGAAGGACCACCCAGGAGCCTTCTCTCAGCAAGAGAATTCACTCGAGCTGTTTTTATATAATGAGCTCAGCACTGTGATTGTAGAAAATAGAGTTGAATTGCTAAGTCCAAGTCAAGGTGACAGTGGTTGATCTGGCTCAGGGAGAGGGGACATGCCTTTAAATGACTATTAAAAAAATAATAATAACAAAACAGAAAATAAACAGAGGGCTTAGGGGGCCTAGGAATCCCATTTTCTTTCCCAACCTGTATGAGCAGGGAATAACTTTAAAGGAATAGTGGGAAGGAAAACAAATTCTGGACCTCCATTTCTGGAACCTGTGTCACATAGAGGAGGCTTGGTTGTAAATACCACAGGAAGGACACACTGACCTGAGGAGAAGGTTATCTTTCCGGAGGCCACACTTAAGAGATTGGAGTGAGTGCACCATACCTGGCTGCTTAGGCAAGACCACAGTCCTCCTCAACTGGGCCTGTTTTGTCTGACTGGGAATGGCCAGGAGGGGAGGAGTTGTGGGTGAGGGAGCACGCTGGTCTGTGGGCTTGGCAGTGCTGCAGTCCCCCAGGGAATGTTCCAGGAAACATCCCCAGGACCGGAGATCCTGGAGAAGACCAGCCTAAGAAGCTCAGAAAGACCAGTAATATTGGGGACATTTTGGTAAAAAAGGGAGATAGAAAGGCATTACTGGGCTATCCTAATGTGGGTATGGTGCCATGGGAGGATATGCTGAGGTTTTCAGCCTTCCTGAAAGTCACAGACATGGTGTGACAGGTTGAGTTGTGCTCCCTTCTCCAAATTCGTGTGTTGAAATCCTAACTTCATAGCACCACAGGTTCGAGGCCTTTATAGAGCCTGATCTCATATTAATTTAATATGAGATCATGAAATGGGCCCTAATCCAATGGGACTGAGGTCCTTAGAAGACACACACAGGAGAGGTACTATGCAAAGGTAAAGGGAAGAGATGGCCATCCACAGGCCAAGGAGAGAGGCTCCAAAAGAAGCCAACCCTTCTGGAGCCTTGATGTTAGATGTTGAACTTCTAGAATTGTGAGAAACTACTTTTAATTTCTGTTGTTTAAGCCACCCGCCCACAGTCCTTTGTTATGGCAGCCGGAGTCAGCTATAATACATGGTGACACTGAAATTCCCCTGAACTTGGGGTCCTTGGCTTCTGTTTGTACCTGACAGCCTGTGTCTTCTATGGGTTATTCTCAGAAGACAATGAAGGCCTGCAGAAAGAGAGGTCTTCCTTCCCCCAGTATGGTCCCCGAGTGTGAGGGGATGCGAAGGTTGAGTTCCTAAGCTCTTTGGCAAAAACAGAAAGGACGGTAAGGCCTGGTGAGGAGATGTGTGTCTCCCAGAGGCCGTCATCAGGAAGCACAGCTACATGGGCCTTGCCCTCCAGGACACTGTGACCTGAACTGTGTGAACAGAGCGTACTCACCCCAGAGGGCATGTTTGCTGAGCCCCACTGCGATTCCATTTAGAGAGCCTGCCCAGGCTTCCAGCAGCCCCGGTGCAGTTAAGAAAATGCCTGCAGTGTATCACGGGAATCTCCTGTCCTATCTTGGCCCAGAGGCTCTCAGTGGGCGGCTCCAGGAGGAATCTTCATCCGTGTTAGCTACTTGGCTCCTGGATTTGGTACTCTAATTTGTGTTCTCTCTTCTGTGAGGTTGGTATTAGACAACAGACTCAGCAGGACAATACCCCCAAAGGATTAATGATTGGACCCCCACAACTGCTGCCATATAATTGCTCCAATTTCACTCTCTTCTAACCTTCCAGAAATCTGAAATTTTAATTGGATGTTCTGGTTTTTTCCCTCCTTTCTTCTTTTCTCAAAAGTCTCTTTTAATTAGATGCTCTTTGGTTCTGGCTGAGCCTCCACTGTTGGTATCCCAGTGTGGGCAGGAGGGGTTGAGTTCAAGCTGTCTTTCAAAGCTGCACCAGTTTCTTCTCCCTTCTCCCAAACCTGCACATGTGAAGATGCAGACAATAGGGCCTGTGGCTAGCCTCAGAGCCACTTCCCTCACACTGCTCTTCCCTTGGGACTGTCAGGTGTGGGTGGGACCCAAGAGAAACATCTAGTCTCAAAGTTTCATCGAAGACAAAACTTGAAACCAAGAAGCATTAACCCATTGAGTCCCAAACTTTCAATTCTGCAAATATTTCAACGAAATTGACATAGGTGCATTAACATAGGTTGAAAATCATAATCTAGAGTTAAGTATATAATTTATTATCATTAATGATACCATTAATAATATTAATGAATATTATCACTAATCACTCACCTATTACTTTTCTAAGAAGCACAGAATTTTTTCTTTTTTGGTTCCAGGGATGGAAACGAAGGGCGTTTAACCCCTGAACCACATCTCCAGCCCTCAACAGCATAGAATTCTAAAACCAAAAATATTTATTTCAAAGTTATCATAATCAGCATATTTGTTATTCGATTTTAGTTTTTTGAGTGTTCCATAAATGGGACAATGGGGTGTAATGGGTGAAGGAGAAAATAGTCATAATCAGCATCGTAGCACATACAGCAATTCAGAGACAAAGTACATTTTACAGGAAAAATTATACCCTAAACCCATAGGTACTGGCTAAACCCTGCCATAAATACTCATAAACTTGGAACTTCCAACACAGCCCTGAGAAGGCCGCTCTCTCCCACGCACTGGCGGCAGCCTGGCCTTTGGCCAGGGAGCTCAGTTGCAAGGCTGGAAACTCCCTGACTTAAAACAATGTCTGGGTGTTTCTGCTTCACAGGAGCTCTGAAGGAGGGTAAAAAGTTTAATAAATTTGTTGTTTAATTTGACTTCTCTCACTCTGTGCCACTGTGTGTTTCATCTGCCTTTATTAGCATGCCTATTAGAAATGTCCCACAAATAAAAGGCAGAGGCTATGAACAAACTCAGTGAGCCAAACCAAGTGGTTGCTTCATCTTTGTGGGCTGCTGCCTAGTAGCGTGCTTGGGGAGTGTACCAGACAGCCCAGTCCCACCCCTCAAACAGGGACCCTGCTTTCTAGGAGTCCAGTTAGATGACTAATCATTCCTCCAAGTGTGCATTTTTAAAACCCATTTCCCTTCTCATCCTAGTCCTCTTCTCTCCCCATCCTCCTTCCACTCGCTGCTCCTCTTCTTCATTGTGCTGAGAGATGAGCACACAGCTGAATTTTCATTGTTTTCAAGGGCAATGGGGGAAAGGAAATGATTTGAGTTTGTCCTTGAAGTCATTTCCCCTTCCCACCTCAACTTCTCTTTGCTAAAGCTGGCTTTCAGGAGGGGGGGACTATGAGAAAGGGAAAAATTGGATGTAAATACATCTCATTAAAAAGTATTTGCTAGCAGGGAAGAGTGTAGGAGAATTCAAAAATGGTGAGGCACAGAATTCCAGAGCTGGAAGAGGACTTTGGACGCTTGTAAACATATCCCCTCACTCATAGATAAGAGAAATGGCATGGGGCAGATTGGCAGTTTACCCAAGGAGAGAGAGTAATCATCAAAAAGTGTAGCCTCAGCACTTATTTCTACTTCAAGGCCCCTAAGCCATGACCATCTAGATATCAAACAAACAGGCATTTGGGAGGGCCATACATAAGCCTAATACCACCCCACCTTGACCTTCACCTGTGAGTTCTTTCCTCTGATCCTGTTACAGTAGATGAAACTTCCCAGGGATGTTACTGTGAGCCCCTGTCCATCAATTACGTCACTATGAAGATGAGTAATGTGAGAATGGTGGAATGGAGAGAACACAAGTCAGGAGCCATGGTCCTGACCTGCCCCCGATGATCCATGCACCCTTGAAGAAGGCATTTAGAAGAACAATCTAGACCGGTGCTGTTCAATAAAATTATAACACAAGCCGTGAATGTGAGCCATTTATGTAACTGAATTTTCTAGTACTCCCATTAAAAAAGGTAAAGTAAAACTAGTGGGATTAATTTTTAATGATATGCCTTATTGGAACTAATCTAAATTTTTTTTCATTTCAACATGTTCTCAATAAAAATATATTTATGAGCTATTTTACATTCTTTTTTGTTTGGTACCAAATCTTTGAAATTCTCTGAGTGTTTTATAGATACAACATGCCTCTTTTCAGACTGACCATTTCAAATATTCCGTGGTTACAAGGGACTAGTGACCACCATATTGGTTAGGAGAGACCTAGACCTGCTTCTTCATCTATGAAAGGAAGGATAGGATGAAGATTATCAGTAGCTTCAAACCCTATGCCAAATACTTCCAGAGATATTTTAAATATTGGACTTTTGTGTGATTTTGATGGGAGAAGAGGCTCAGAGCGAAATAAAAAGACTAAAAACCCTTGTACAGTATAACCTTCAAATTGCATTGTTAAGTCCAGAATCTGGATGGCTTTAAAGAGGTGAAAACAGTCTCCAACAGGAAAGAAAGGCCAGGTGACAAGCACAGGAGTGGCCCCACACTCCAAGTGCTTATAAAAGACATAGCCCCATGGCCATGGTTGTAAATTAGGATGTCAGGCACAAACTGACTCCTTCGTACCTGGACAGGTTAATGGATAACAGTTTGAATTATCGGATAAGGCTGTGTCTGCTGGGCCCGACCTGGGGCCTTAGCCTTTCCCATAGGGCAAAGTGTCTGGAATCTAAGCTGACTGATACACAGAGGTCACCAAAGGACAGGCTTTCTGCAGAACACAGACCCTTGGCTGTCTTGTTCCCTAAGCATTCCAGCATGAGGACACGTTCTGCCCTTGGGGGTTCTAGATGTGGCTTTAAGCATTTTCCCTGCTCTTTTCATTTTAAACTCCAACATATAAGAAATGCACACACCAGCCAAACAGCTGCAAGATTCCAATGGCTGTATCAGCAGTGGCCGCAGTTGTTGGAGGGTATCATTAAACCCAACTTCAAGCACAGCCGCCCGCACGCACACCCACTCACTTCCCAGGACCCAGCAAGCCTGTGTGAGACGACCTCATGGCTGCACTCCCTTAAAACCAACTGCTGAGGAAAGCACACATTTTTGTTCAATTATTCTCCTTCGTTTAATGTTATTAAGCAGCTCTATTGATTTCAGTTAGGTACATGGTCCCCATCCCTCTGGAACTTTTAAAATATTATAAATGAAGATCTTATCATCATCATCAGTTGGCTAAAGATGAGCAAAACATATCAGCAGTCCCTGATATGTTAACAGTGTCAAGGAGACAATTAAAAACACAGCTATACCCCCTGTCCTACTCTTTTACTTCTGTTTTTGGTGGTGTTGGGGTCTTTGTGTTGTGTACCGTGATATTATGATATGGTAAGAAATACATATTTTGGTCTTTATCCCCAGTTCCTGGCCAGAGTTCCAGAAACCCTAGGAATTTCCTAAGTGTTAAAAGTAATAAAGGTCTTTTGTTATTCATAAAAAGCTCCTTTCAACCACACCTGAGTTTATGTTAATGAGGCGATTTTTGGAAAGTCCCTAGAGATGGTGGAGGGGGGTGGAGGGCTGGCTGCCAAGGAACCAACCAAGTGATTCAAGGGTTGGAACTTTCAGACCCAACCTCCATCCTCCTGGAAGTAGAAAGGGGCAGGAGATTGAGCAAATCACCAAGGACCCCTCTCATCTACTCACTCGCTTTCCTAAGACAGAAAGGTCGTGTTTGCAGAGCTTCTGTTGCTGAATTTGCAGAGGTGCTGGGAGGTCTGTGCCCTTGAGAAGGCCTCTTCTCCCATCCCTCACCCACGTACCTCTCCATTGGTCTGTTCAATTGTATCCTTTAATATAGTGTTTGCAATAAATCAGTACTCTAAAAAGTAAAGTGTTTTCCTTATTTCTGTGAGCCACTCTAGCAAATTATCCAGGCCAAGAAGGGGGTGTTGAAAATCTCCAACCTGTAGCCAAGGTGGACAGAAATTGGAAGGAACTCAGGATACAGCACTTGCACATGGTATCTGAAATGGGGGCAGTCTGGCAGGACTGAACCCTTAACTGAGGGGTCTGCATTAACCTTGGAGTGTCAAAATTGTGTTGAGCTATGGGACTCCCAGCTGGTTTCCACAGAGAATTGGTGTGGAAAAGAAACCCACAGGCTTTGACAGCCAGAAATGAGGTGAGTGTTATAAGTGAGAGTATAGTCAGAAACAGTTTGTTTTTCAGATGCAAGTTCAAACGAATCCTCAAAGGAAGCTCGAGCTCTCTCTCCAGGTATAAGGGACAACACCGCCTTCCGTGTTGAGCAACATGTAATTAAGAATGAAAGCCCTTTCAATGGCAGGACACAGGCCTGCTCACCTCCTGTGACACATTGCTTCATTTAATTTCACAACATTCATCAGTAGCACATGATCTTCAGAAGAGGAAACTATCTCAGTGAGGACAGGAACCGTTCCCAATGTCATCAAGTTAGGAGGGAGAAGAACTGGGGTTCTAACTCAAGCATAGGGGACATGCCAGGGCTCAAGTACCTCATGCACAGTATTCTATTACCAACCTAGAGGTGACCCAATTTTCAAAAAGAAAATTCTATAGAAATTCTTCCACAATAATGGTAGAAGAGAGCACAAATAATTATGTTTCTGCTCAGTATTTATTAATAAGGGGAGGGGTATTAATAAAATAATATGTTTGATACTTATTGATAGATAAAGTACCAGCATTTGCAAGTATTATTGGTCTGGAGTAGCCCCTTTCTTTCTAACATGTATCTCTCCCAATCCCACTTTGTTGATTCCTTCCAAAGGCCTGTACTTGTGTCTTATTTCTGTAGTGGGGGAAAAAAAATTGGGACAAGTGGTTTGATGGATTTTTTTCCCCTGATACATGGATTTAATTATATTAAATCTTGCTAAGTTTTTCAATCAATTGTTTTCAGTTCTACATTAAACAATTTATTTTTCTTGAAAAAAAAAGGGAAGTGAAATTTAGATTGCCCATGAAAGACTGAGTACAGCATCATGACCCTGGGGAATCTTACTCTCAGCTGTCTCACAACTCAGACATTCTGATACAAATGTGTTATCCAAGCAAACCAGCTGGAAAGTACTTGCACTTCTCAGTATTTGCATTTTAATAGGAGCCTCCTGAAAATCCAAACTTTTCTAAACCCAAGTAATGAAACTGGAACAAAACAATGACCTGTGGTTGAGCTTTTTAAAATATTTTTGGAATACAGTCCCCATTTTCCTAGGTGTTCATGTCACAGCTTCTCTGGCCTCAAAACTCCATCACTTCGAACTTCTCTCAGCTTATGATCTTTTCCTAATTTCACTGAGAAAATAGAAGCAATTTGAAGGGGAACTTCCACAAATGCCAATCACATCTCCCCTGTGCATACACCTACTTCCATGTACCTCTCTATATTCAACTCCTGCCTTTCCTCCATTGACTGAGGTTGAAACCTCTCTGCATTGAAGTCCCTGTCTCTATCATCCTGTTTCAACTACCATTGAATCACTTCATTTCCTCTTTCCTGTATCCATATTTGTTTTATCTTTTCTATTGGACCATTTCTATCAGTGTACAAATATGCTGTTATTTCACTCATCTATAAATAAAACAATTAAACAAAAACAAACATTTCTCTCTAGACCCTATATTTTCCTCTGGCCTCTGTATATTTCTGTATTTATTTTATATGAAATGCCTCAAAAGCATTACCTTTACCTCAAACTTTCATCTCTACCAATCAAACAGTTCTTTCAAAGTAATTAAATAAATTCTCAGTCTTCCTTACTTGACCAATTTGTAGCATTCAACATAGCTGCTCTTTTCCTCCTTCAAACCATTTCTTCACTTGGTTTCCAGGATGCCAAGCTTTTGGGCCATTCCTTGGCTTTCTTTGAGAGTTTGTCCCCATATTTAAATACTGCATGGCCTCAAGCTTGCTTCTGATTCTCTTGTCTTCTGTATCATAATCCCTTAGATATCTCATCCAGTTTCATGGCTTAAAGACCACCTTTACATGGAGGACCATTGAATGATGATCTCCAGCTTAGACCTCTCTCCTTAGCTCCAGATTTGTGGATCCAGCTGCCTGCTTGGCATTGCTGTGTAGTTGTTTCAGTCATCTCAACTGTAATATCAACTTGAACCTCCTTTTCACAACATCTGCCCTAAGTCAATGTCAACTCCACCCTTCTAGCTTCTCAGAGCCAAAGCCTTGAAGGAGGAAAATGAGATTAAAAATAGTAACTGTCTCATAGGGCTATTGCAAAGATTAAATGATCGGTGTTTGTCAAGAACTTGGAACAGTGCCTGGTATATAATTAGTACATAAAGTCTTGCTAGATGATTAAAATAAATAATTGTGTTTGGCTCTTCGATTTCTCTCATATCCTATATCTAATCATCGGTTAACCTTGTTGTCTCTTCCTTAGAAATATATACAAAGTATGGTCATTTCTCCTCTCCCTAGCTAACACCTTGATCTCAGCCACCATCACCTCTTGCCTGGATTATTACAACAGTACCGTAGCTGGTCTCCCTGCTTCTACCTCTGCCCTACAGTAGTCAGTATCAAAACAGCGGCCAGAGTACTCCCTTTAAAACAGAAGTCAGATCATGTCACCTCTTTGCTAAAATAGGTCCGTATCGTTGAGCACATTTATAATTATTATATCTTCCTGAGTCATGATGTGGAAGTCTTACCATTTTCCATTTTTAAGATTATCCTGGCCCAACTGGGTGTGGTGGTGCACACCAGTAATCCCAGTGACTTGGGAGGCTGAGGCAAGAGGTTTGCAAGTTTGAGGCCAGCTTTGACAGCTTAGTGAGACCCTGTCTTAACATATAAAATAAAAAGAGCTGGGAATGTAGCTCTGTGGTAGGTTATCCCAGGTGAATCCTCAGTCCCCCAAATTTTAAAAAATAAAAATAATAGGTTATATTTTCCCAACTTTCTAGCTTGACTCAACATCTTCACAATTAAAATAGAGTTAATGATATTGGTGGGGCTCAGGATATACCATCCTAAAAGACACTGTTGAAGATCATATGCCACCCCATAATATATTTTTTGGGCAAACTGATTATTTTGAACTGGTTATTTGGAGAAACTGAAGACACAGGAGTAGCATAAAACATTATTTTGTAAGAGAAATTTGCATCTATAAAGGAAATCTCTATTTGGAAGAGTCTCCCCACTCCCCACCTTCCCACCAGGAGAAGGAAAACTAAATCCATAGAGACTCAGAGTGGAGAAGATGTCAACTCACTTCAGCATGGCAAAGCTCACCTTTGCTTTTTGTGCTTGTCCTGGCCATCTCATCTGAACCTGACTTTTCCCTATACTCTTCTTTCTTTCATTCAGAAAATAGCAGTATTTGAGCCTGAATTTTAAAGTCTTTGAGGTCTCCTCCAGAGATTTATTCATTCTGTGGATTTCCTCCATGTATATATGAGGCATGCATGTTAATAAATTTCTTTTTGTTTTTCTCTTGTTAACCTATCTTTTGTTTTAGGGAGTTCCAGTTAAGAATGATTAAGGATATGAAGAAATTATTCCTTTTCTCTTCTACAATATCTAACATGTTAGAGCAGGGTAACAATTAGTAACTTACCTGAAATGCGAGAGTCGGCTTTGAAAACAATTCTTAAAAGAGCAATTTCTTGCCTTACTTTTGCTTTTAGTAAATATTGTTTGCTATATTCCATAGGAAAGAGGCATAAAGGGCATCAGGAAGCTGGGAACCAGGGGTACAGCCTTGTTTTTCATCACTATAAGCTCCTGGAGAGCCAGCAGCCCAGCACCTTATTAGTTTCTGCACACTGTATCTCTCAATAAATATGAACTCGATCCTCCAGACTTTCTAGGTCAACTCATAGGTTTTTAAAGTCTTGATAAAGGTGTTTCTGTTTAGGTGATAATTAGAAACAAAGTGAAGAAATATTTGCCATACAAGTTAAGAAAGTTAAAAATTAGCTGGGCCCTGTGACACATGCCTGTAATCCCAGCAACTCATGAGGCTGAGGCAGGAGGATCACAAGTTTAAAGCCAGCCTCAGCATTTTCGCCAGTGAGGCCCTAAGCAATTTAGTGAGAACTTGTCTCAAAATTAAAACACACACACACACACACACACACACACACAAAAGGACTAGGGATGTGGCTGAGTGGTCAAGTGTCTCTGGGTTCAATCCCTGGTACCAAAAAGAAAAGAAAGCTAAAAATTAAAATAAATAGCAGCTACACTTAAGGCACAAGGAATCATTTCTGAGGGGCTGGAAGAGGGGCAGCAAAGCCTTTTGGTTGCTGGCAATGGGTTATTTTGACCCCGTGTTTGTTGTCTGTGCATTTGCTTTATTATTGCCAGTTAAACT
The DNA here is from genome assembly GCA_020662805.1 of Glaucomys volans. NCBI lineage: Eukaryota > Metazoa > Chordata > Mammalia > Rodentia > Sciuridae > Glaucomys > Glaucomys volans. The sequence continues at coordinate 806,525 of JAJEJO010049452.1, forward strand.
GGACATTTTTATTTTACATGATTTTTTATGGGTTTTATATTCCAGTTAAAATAAACAACTTAAATTAGTTAACCAAATGCTGAAAGGGTGCTGAACTACAGTTCTTTTTCCTGGTGCTGAAGGTTGAACCCAGAGCCTGCAAAGACTCCTGCATACTAAGCTCAGGCTTTGCTACTAAGCTAACCCATAACCCCAGCTGAGTTTCTGGCTAAAAAAGTAAGATTATAGGTCTCATTTACTAAGCAGCTACTGTATCCTAGGTGCCACTCATAGAGCTTTATACTATCTCATTTCAGGGGTCTTGTACAAAAGTATCAGCCGTGTGTACTGTCAGCATTCTAAAGATGACACCATGGTTCTGGGCATATAATCCCTCAAGTTTTAATAATTTAGCCATTTGCCTGACTTTCACTGCTAGGGAGTGGGGAGGCAGGATTAGAATTCAGGAGTGTTTCAAATTGGTTTAGTGGCACATACCTATAATCTCAGTGACTCTGGAGTCTGAGGCAGGAGAATCATGAGTTTGAGGCCAGACTGAGAAATTTAGTGAGACCCTGTCTCAAAAAATAAAAAGGTCTGGGGATGTAGCTTAGTGGCAAAGTGCTCTGGGTTCAATCCCCAGTACCTCCCTGTGCAAAAAAAAAAAAAAAAGAGAGAGAGAGAGAGAATTCAGAGTTTGACTTCAAAACTGGTCCTCTTCTTCATGGGACTATATAAGTCTGTGCTTAGTTTACTGGTGGAATTTTTCAGGGACATAAACTTTATACAATAATCTTCGATTTATTTGTACTGATAATTAGATTTTTAAAAATTAGTGGGGGAAAGAGAGAAGAGAGAGAGAGAGAGAGAGAGAGAGAGAGAGAGAGAGAGAGTGAGTTCAGGTATTTACCAGAAAGTTCTGGGTCATAGCTTTCTCCCATGCAGGGTCAAACCTCCCTCTGTGTCTCTCCTAGGAAGACACATGTGATTGTATTTAGGACCTGCCCAAATAATCCAGGGTAACCTGCCCATCTCAAGACCCTTACTTAACATCTGCAAAACCCTTTTTTGCTATCTGAGATAATATGTACAGGATCAGGAAACAGAACAGGGATACAAAACCTCACTGTACTCTACTCTTATTCTTTAGGTTTTTAATCATTGAACTAGTTTCTAATATCTGTCTCAATGAGGAAAATATTTCTAAAGTGAAAATGAAATTTTAAAGTCTTACTTATTTAAGACACTGGACACATAGTGAAAGTAAAATCTATGAAGGTGGGAAGCATCCACATTTTTTAGAGTTTAAGTATTTTGCTTATTTACAATAGCTTCTCCTATTTTATGTATATGCTCCCAATTTTATTTAATATTTGTCTTTTTTACTTTTTAAATATGTTGTGTTTTATTATGTATGTAAGTTATCAAAGGATAAATATGATGAACTGAATAAAAATCTATCTAAAAGCAGTTCATGCTTTTCTTTTAATTAATTAATTTATTTTTAAATTTTAGGTCATTGTACACAAATGGAGTACAACTATCATTTTTCTGGTAGTACACAAAGTAGAATCATACAATTTGCTTATTTATACATCTACATATGGTATAGATGTTTGTCTCATTCTATTATCTTTCCTTCTCTGCCACCTGCCCACCCCTCATTTTCGTCTATACAATCCATCCCTTCTCTATTCTTCCCAAGCCTCCCCCTACCCCCACTATGTGTCATCAACTCCTTATAAGAGAAATCGTTCGGTCTTTGGTTTTTTGGGATTGGCTTATTTCACTTAACATGATCTTCTCCAATTCCATCCATTTACCTGCAAATGTCATAAATTTATTATTCTTTATGGCTGAATAATATTTCATTGTGTATATGCACCACAGTTTCTTTATCCATTCCTCTATTGAAGGGCATCTAGGTTGGTTCCATAATCTAGCTATAGTGAGTTGGGCTGCTATAAACATTGATGTGGATGCATCACTGTAGTATGCTGATTTTAAGTCCTTTGGGTATAGGCCAAGGAGAGGGATAGCTGGGTCAAATGGGGGTTCCATTCTGAGTTTTCAAAGAAATCTCCATACTGCTTTCCAGAGTGGCTGCACCAATTTGCAATCCCACCAGCAATGTATGAGTGTACCTTTTCCCCCACATCCTTGCCAACACCTATTGTTGCTTGTATTCTTGATAATAGACATTCTAATTGGGGTGAGATGATATCTTAAGGTAGTTTTGATTTGCATTTCTCTTATTACTAGAGATTTTGTACATTTTTTCATATATCTGTTGATTGCTTGTAGATCTTCTTCATGAAGTATCTTCTCATTTCCTTAACCCATTTATTGAGTGGGTTATTTGTATTCTTGGGGTAAAGTTTTTGAGTTCTTTCTATATTCTGGAGATTAGTGCTCTATCTGTTGAGTGTGTGGCAAAGATTTTCTCCCATCTGTAGGCTCTCTCTTCACATTGCTGACTGTTTCCTTTGCTGAGAAAAAGCTTTTTAGTTTGAATCTATCACAATTATTGATTCCTGCTTTTATTTCTTGTGCTTTGGGAATCATGTTAAGGAAGTCTGGTCCTAGGCCCACATGATGAAGATTGGGACCTACTTTTTCTTCTATTAGGTGCAGGGTCTCTGGTCTAATTCCTAGGTATTTGATCCATTTTGAGTTGAGTTTTGTGCAGGGTGAGAGACAGAGGTTTAGTTTCATTTTGCTGCATGTGGATTTCCAGTTTTCCCAGCACCATTTGTTGAAGAGACTGTCTTTTCTCCATTGTATGTTTTTGGAGCCTTTGTCTAGTATGAGAAAACTGTATTTATGTGGGTTTGTCTCTGTGTCCTCTATTCTGTACCATTGATCTACCTGTCTATTTTGGTGCCAATACCATGCTGTTTTTGTTACTATTGCTCTGTAGTATAGTTGAAAGTCTGGTATTGTGATACCTCCTGCTTCGCTCTTCTTGCTAAGAATTGCTCTAGCAATTCTGGGTCTCTTACTCCTCCAAATGAACTTCATGATTGCTTGCTCTATTTCTATGAGGTCCGTTATTGGGATTTTAACTGGAATTGCATTGAATTTGTATAGTGCTTTTGGTAGTATGGCCATTTTGAAGATATTAATTCTGCCTATCCAAGAACATGGGAGATCTTTCCATCTTCTAAGATTTTCTTTAATTTCTTTCTTTAATGTTCTGTAGTTCTCATTGTAGAGGTTTTTCACCTCTTTTGTTAGATTGATTCCCAAATATTTTATTTTTTTCGAGGCTATTGTGAATGGGGTAGTTTTCCTAATTTCTCTTTCAGAGGATTCACTTATGAATAAAAATGCATTAAATTTATGAGCATTAATTTTATATCCTGCCACTTTACAGAATTCATTTATGAGTTCCAGAAGTTTTCTGGTGGAATTCTTCATCTCATCTAAATATAGAATCATGTCATCAGCAAAAAGGGATAGTTTGAGCTCTTCTTTTCCTATTTGTATCCTTTTAATTTCTTTGGTCTGTCTAATTGCTCTGGCTAGTGTTTCAAGGACGATATTGAATAGAAGTGGTAAAAGAGGGCATCCTTGCCTAGTTCCAGTTTTCAGGGGGAATGCGTTCAATTTTTCTTCACTTAGAATGATGTTGGCTGTGGGCTTAGCATACATAGCCTTTACAATGTTTAGGAACGTTCCTACTCTCCCTATTGTTTCTAGTGTTTTGAGCATGAAGGGGTGCTGGATTTTATCAAATGCTTTCTCTGCATCTATTGAAATAATCATGTGATTCTTAACTTTAAGTCTGTTGATGTGATGAATTACATTTATTGATTTCCAGATGTTGAACCAAACTTGCATCCCTGGGATGAAACCCACTTGATCATGGTGCACTATCTTTTTAATATGCTTTTGTATGCAATTCGCTAAAATTTTGTTTAGAATTTTTGCATCTGTGTTCATTAGAGATATTGGTCTGAAATTTTCTTTCCTCAATGTGTCTTTGTCTGGTTTGGGTATCAGGGTGATATTGGCTTCATAGAATGAATTTGGAAGGGTTCTCTCCTCCTCTATTTCATGGAATACTTTGAGGAGTATTGGAATGAGCTCTTCTTTGAAGGTCTTGTAGAACTCAGCTGTGAATCCATTTGGTCCTGTACTTTTCTTTGTTGGTAGGCTTTTTATGACTTCTACTTCACTGCTTGAAATTGATCTATTTAAATTATGTATATCCTCTAGATTCAGTTTGGGTGGCTCATATGCCTCTAGGAACCTGTTGATATCTTTGAGATTTTCTATTGTGTTGGAGTATAAGTTTTCAAAATAGCTTCTAATTATGTTTTGTATTTCAATAGTGTCTGTTGTGATATTTCCATTTTCATCACGAATTTTAGTAATTTGAGTTTTCTCTCTCCTCTTTGTTAGTGTGGCTAAAAGTTTATCAATTTTGTTTATTTTTTCAAAGAACCAACTTTTTGTTTTGTCAATTTTATGAATTGTCTCTTTTGTTTCAATTTCATTGATTTCTGCTCTGATTTTAATTATTTCCTGTTTTCTACTCGTTTGGTGATGAACTGTTCCTCTTTTTCTAGGGCTTTGAGCTGTAATGTGAGGACATTTATTTGTTGACATTTCATTCTTTTATTGAATGCGCTCCATGCAATGAATTTTCCTCTTAGCACTGCTTTCATAGTATCCCAGAGATTTTGATATGTTGTATCTTTGTTCTCATTGACTTTTAAGAATTTTTTTGTTTCCCCCCTAATGTCTTCTGTTATCCATGCATCATTCAATAGCATATTATTTAATCTCCAGGTGTTGTAGTAATTTGTTTTTTATTTTATCATTGATTTCTAATTTCATTCCATTATGATCTGATAGAATATAAGGTAGTATCTCTATCGTTTTGAATTTGCTAAGAGTAGCTTTGTGGCATAACATATGGTCTATTTTAGAAAAAGATCCATGAGCTGCTGAGAAGAAAGTGTATTCACTTATTAATGGATGGAATATTCTATATATGTCTGTTAAGTCTAAGTTAGCATGTTATTGAGTTAAGTGTAAGTTACTGTGTTATTGAGTTCTAAGGTATCTTTGTTCAATTTCTGCTTGGAAGATCTGTTCAATGGTGAGAGAGGCGTGTTAAAGTCACCTAGTACTATTGTGTTTTGGTCTATTTGGTTCCTGGAATTAAGAAGGATTTGATTGACGTACATGGATGCACCATTGTTTGGGGCATAAATATTTATGATTGTTATGTCTTTCTGATTTATGCTTCCCTTAAGCGGTATGAAATGCCCTTCTTTATCCCTTCTGACTAATTTTGGCTTGAAGTCCCCTTTATCTGATATGAGGATGGAAATCCCTGCTTTTTTACTGAGTCCGTGTGTGTGGTATGTTTTTCCCCATCCTTTCACCTTTAGTTGGTAGATATCTTTTTCTATGAGATGCATCTCTTGGAGGCAGCATATTGTTGGGTCTTTCTTTTTAATCCAATCTGCCAGTCTATGTCTTTTGATTGATGAGTTCAGTTCATTAACATTCAGGGTTATTATTGAGATATGATTTGTGTTCCCAGTCATTTTGGCTTATTTTTGTTTTTTAACTTGACTTGGTTTCTGCTTTATTTGGCTATTCCTTAGGGCAGTTCCTCTGTAAGCTGACTTGCATTGTCGTTCATCATTTCTTCCTCATGGAATATTTTGTTTAAAATGTTCTGTAGTGCTGGCTTTCTATTTGTAAATTCTTTTAGCTTTTGTTTATCATGGAACTATTTTATTTCATCTTCAAATCTGAAGGTGAGTTTTCCTGGATATAAAATTCTTGGTTGGCATCCATTTTCTTTCAGAGCTTGAAATATGCTGTTCCAGGCCCTTCTTGCTTTTAGAGTCTATGTTGAGAAATCTGCTGATAACTGTATTGGTTTCCCCCTGAATGTAATCTGATGCTTTTCTCTTGCAGTCTTTTAAATTCTATCTTTATTTTGTATATTAGGTACTTTCATTATAATGTGCCTTGGTGTTGATCTGTTGTAGTTTTGTACATTTGGTGTCCTGTAAGCCTCTTGTATTTGATTTTCCATTTCATTCTTCAGATGTGGGAAATTTTCTGATATTATTTCATTGAATAGATTATTCGTTCCTTTGGTTTGTATCTCTGTGCCTTCCTCAATCCCAATAACTCTCAAATTTGGTCTTTTTATGATATTCCATAATTCTTGTAGACTTTGTTCATGATTTCTTACCATTTTCTCTGGTTGGTCGACTTCATTTTCAAGATTAAGTATTTTGTCCTCAGTGTTTGAGGTTCTGTCTTCCAGGTGATCTAGCTTGTTGGTTATGCTATCTATTGAGTTTTTAATTTGGTTTATTATTTCCTTCATTTCCAGGAATTCAGTTTGGTTTCTTATTCAGAATCTCTATCTCTTTATTGAAATGATCTTTAACTTCCTGTAACTGTTCTTTTAACTGTTGATTGGTGTGAAAATTCATTGCCTGCATTTGCTCTCTCATCACATCATTTGCTTTTCTGATCTTTTTAATTATGCACACTCTGAACTCCCTTTCTGACATTTCTTCTGCCCTGCTATCATTGGATTCTATTGATGTAGCATCTAGGTTTGTTTGAGACACTTTCTTCCCTTGCTTTCTCATGTTGCTCCTGAATCTTCTCCTCTGTGAGAATCTGAGGTATTGTAGCTTCCGCCCTATAGACTTGTGTCCCAACAGGTTTCCAATACCTCACCTCCTAGTCTTCAGTAACACTAGATCATGGACTGGGGCCAGGGTAGGGTATGTCTGGGCCTCTGGGCTGGTCCTCCTTGCAGCTGCCCCCATGCAGAAGTCCCACGGGAGCACTCAGGTCCGACATACCAGGTGCAGAAGTCTCAGGCCTCTGCACTGGGCTGAGCCTGATGTCTGCGTCTGTGCCTACCTCCCAGACCCGGAAGTCTCGCGGGACTTAGCTTGGCGGATTCCAAACCTCTGAGCTGAGCCTCTCCAAGTAGGAAACTCAAGTGTCCACTGTGCCCGCTCACCACACGCTGAGGTCTCCCACTTCTGGGCTGTGCCAGCTGCCCCTGCACGGAAATTCCATGGGAGCACTCAGGGCCAGTGTACCAGGTGCAGAGGTCTCAGGCCTCTGCGCTGGGCTGAGCTTGATGTCTGCCTCTGTGCCTCCCTCCAGTTCATGCTTTCATATATTCTTTGCTAACAACTACTTCGTTCAAGTCTACTGTAGTTTTCTTTAGATCTCAGCTTTGCTTTTATTAAATTTTTTTTTTTTATTTTGGCACCAGGGATTGAATCCAGGGGTGTTAGCCACTGAGTCACATCCTTTTTTATATTTTATTTTGAGACAGCGTCCCACTAAGTTACTTAGGGTCTTGAAAAATTGCTAAGGCTGACTTTGAACTTGGATCCTCCTGCCTCAGCCTCCTGAGTCACTGTGATTATAGGCATGCAACACCATGCCCAGCTTGCTTTTTTAAAAAAAGAATTTATTTACTTTTTGTACATATTTGTTTAATCAATAAGAAACTATGGATATGAAGTTTCTGCTTATTTGTAGATGAGAGAGTGCCTTTAATCATTGGGTGATTTAAACTCCATCCTCTTATAAGAATAATATTATGTAATTTTTGTCATATCAGACATAATCAGAGTTCATAATAAAAATCATCCTTCCTCTTCTCTCGGATTTTTTCTGTCTTTTCAAAGTTCTTGAAAGAAAAGAATGGAAGAAAGTCATGTAGAAAAGTACTTGAAGGAGTTTGTCAATACTCCCAAACATTTTCTTGCTCCAAGTCCTTTCTTTAACTGGGCCTTCCAAGGTGCCCCCAGTGTCCTGGGACAGAGAGGGGCCATTGTGGTTAAACAAGTGGGTGAAACTGAGGGTTCTCGTCTGGATCTCAGAGGGAGGCCTGGTGCCCTGTGCAAATATGAATAAACTTTGGCACTTGCAAATTACTGGTTTGGGGTTCCTTAAACCAAGCTGTGCCTTTTCTCAATGGAAATGAAAGGGAGACTCAGTGCAAAAGTCATACTGCTTTTTCTTTCCTGTTGTGTCTCCGTTGTAGCCACAGCAAAATATCTTGAAGTTTGGCTTTGAAAGGTCAATGGGCGACATGTTATGTGTGGATGGTGCTGTTCCATTTAGGCATTAATTTTCTAAAAGGGCTTCAAATATATACTTGCCTTATTTTCCTTCCTTTTGTACTTCTGAGAAATTGTTCATCCTTCTAAAGGTCAAATTTGAAGTCCTAGTTATAAAACTGCTACAAACAATTATAAAAGCATAATATAAAACAATTATAGAAACACAATATTTTCACAACCCAAACTCAGTTTCTCCTCAACCATATATTTTCCCTTATGCACAAGAATATGTGTGTGTCCATGTGAATGGCAGAGAGGATGGACTTCCTGTCACTCTACTGCTTACAAACACTCAAGTGGCACCCAAACTACTTATTGTGGCCTACAAGTGCCTCTGTGAACTGATCCATGCTGACTCCTTCATTCTCATTGGCAGCAGCCTGCCCCTCAGAAACTGTGATCAAGGTATGCTCACCCTCTTCCTGTCCCCTCTATTGCTTAACCTCACACCTGCTGTCCCTTTTGCCTGGAATGCTTTTGTCCCAGATCATCGCCTGGCTTGCTCTAGCTATTCAAGTTCCAGATCAAATGGCATGCCCAGCAAGAGGCCTTCCCTTCCACCCTGCCCAGTGTTGCCCTGCCCTTCACTCTCTCCAGCAAGAAAGCTGTGTTCTTCCTAACTCTTACCTTCTGTGTAAAATGTGCTGTTTATTTTCTTATCTTTTCATCATCTGTTTCTCCCTCATGAATGTAAGCTTATTTATTTTGTTGATCTCTGTGCATCATCCAGCTCCTAGAATTGTGACTAGCACAAAGCAGGGGTTCTGTAGACATTACTGAAGTATTGAATCTTTTACATTTTCTTTCCCTCTTGGCCTCATTTTTTTTTTTTTTTAAATCCTGGGAGTAAGATAGAGGGATGTTCTGGAGAAGCTCAGAGCATTCAAAGATCCATGACTTAGGTTATAATAAAAGGTCCTCAAGCAGAAAATGAGGGAAATGGTTGCAGCGGAGGACTTGGGGATTTGGGAATGAAGCTAACACCTTCCCTTCTGTCCACCACCTTCCTACCCCCCACCCCAACCCCAGTGGGCCTGGCACAGCTAAGAAACATCTTTTTGACCGTCTCTCCCCTCAACGTACATGGGGATATGAAACACATGAATAATTTAATGGTCCAGGGCTGTGGGCCATTTCTAATAGATGTGCTCAGGCATATCGTCATTAAGCAAGCTGGACGGAGGGTGCTGCTCCTCCAGCAGCATGTTGCAAATGCTCTGCTTTTGTTCTCACCTTGGAAGGGGCTGTTTGATGAGTTGCTTCAGGTAAGGGGGAAGGCAGGGCCAGAGGAGATGCAGTCGGCACAGCCTGCTTCAGGGCGCCTGTGTTTTTCCTGCCTCCAAGGTGGAGAGCTGAAATGGCAACTCCTGGCTAAATAGAATTGAGTGGTGGGGAGTAGTGATCCAGGTGGGCGATGTCTGCTCAGCCTGAATTGCTTTCATTATTGCTCAATTTCAGTTAGGTTAAAAGCAGACAGATTGTCTCCTTGAGTTCCCCCCTTTCAGAAGGTATCCAGAAGTCTAGAAATTGATATAATTTAAAGTTAATGAAAGGAAAGTTCAGCAGCTGCATCTTATTTTGGGCTATTCTTTCCTCCTCCTTGGGTCTGGCCTTGCCCGCCTCCTGTGGCCTGCTGTGGTGTTGCCAAGGGCACTGTGCAGTGTGGCAGAGAAGATCTAAGGCTGTGGCAGGCCTCCCTGGGTGGAGTGCACATTAGTCACTTACTAAGATAAGCTGGGGCCATGTCCTTTTTTAAGTGGAGCAGGTGAGGAATGTTCCAAAGTGTTCTGGTGGCATGGCCAATGATGGTGTGTATTTCTGTTTTACCCACTGGCCCCCAAACCCAGTGCATTTTAGCTTTAGTTGCATACTTGGTACTTCTTTCAGATCCAGTGGAGAGATGAGATTGAATTACTGTGGAAGGACGGAGCTTATGCAGTTAATGGGGTCCTCCATTTGTCGTAGGGGCTGTGTTTGCTTTAGTGGTTATAGGGAAGACACAGAAATCTCAGAAACAGTGATGGCACTCCTGCTGCATGGTTTCATTTGTGTGACCAGGAACCCTGAGGTCATTGCTTTTCTTCCCAGCCTAAAACAGCCTTTAGAATGCATGGGTGTCAGGCCAATTAATGGTCATTGGAAATTTTCTTTAAATCCCCTTTTACTCTTGTTTGTTAGTCATTATGGGATACATCCTGTGTGGTCCTCTACAACACCAGTACGGGCTAAAGAATTGACATGGCACTGGAAAGCTTGAGGACCTGACAGAGAAGAGAAGAGAAGGGAAGGGAAGGGAAGAGAGAGAAGAGAAGAGAAGAGAAGAGAAGAGAAAGAAGAGAAGAGAAGAGAAGAGAAGAGAAGAGAAGAGAAGAGAAGAGAAAGAAGAGAGAAAAGAGAAAAGAAGAGAAGAGAAAAGAGAAGAGAAGAGAAAAGAGAAGAGAAGAGAAGAGGAGGAGAGGAGAGGAGAGGAGAGGAGAGGAGAAGAGAAGAGAAGAGAAGAGAAGAGAAGAGAAGAGAAGAGAAGAGAAGAGAAGAGAAGAGAAGAGAAGAGAAGAGAAGAGAAGCACTATTTGCTTACCAGACCTTTCAGCGAAGCTTGGAAAGGCTGACTCTGAAATCCTGGGGCTCTTTAGAAGTATAGCATGCCTCTCTCCAGAGGACCAGTCCAGCTTTGTATAGGACCACTAAAAGCCACAGGCAGGTGGCTGGGCAGGAATAGCCCATGCTCATTGCAATAGAGACATTAGGAGCAGACTAAAAGCCAATCCCATTCTGAAGACCTGGAGTAGGTAAGACTGCCATTTCTGATTGCAGATCTGGTGCCACAATGAGGAAGTCCAGTACACACGAGTTTCAGAGAGGGTTTGTTACATTAGCAAGAAACCAGACTTCAGTTAAAAGTCTGAAACCTACCAAAGATTTATCTGAGATGGCACGTTCTGGAAATTGCTAATTCAAAGGTGAACTGCAGGGATGTGTGCTCTTAATGGTGTAAGCTGGGTGGAGATTGATGAGAAAGGACTCCTCACTGTCACATGAGGTCATAAATGAATTGCTGATCCAGTAGCTGTTTGTAATATTCAAACAGAATATTACAACTCCCTTCCTCTTGCACCTCTGGCCCTTATCTTCAGAGTCAAAGAAAGGAAACAGGATTGATAGGAGGAAATAATAAAAAGCATAGGTTGAGCCTTCGAATGCTCCAGACGCTCTTCCCAGCACATTACAGATACTAATGCAAGTGAGCTCCTCCAGGAACATGTGAGGGAGGTGCTCTTGTTATCTCTCTTTTGTGGGTGATAGAACTTAGGAAGAGAGTAGTCAAGGAATTTATTCAAGTATCTCTAGCTGGTTAGTGGTAGCAAAACCTAGACTTGGACCCCAGGCAAAGGCACTGGGCTAGAGTTTGTTTTTAACCACTGAACCACACTGAGGCAGACAGGAAGCTCCCTCGGAGAGTACAGTTGCCAATGTTGTCTATCAACACCAAGGCATATTCTCAAAGAAGAGGCTGTTTGCTCTGCTCCTAGTATTTCCTAGTCACCCTTACAGCCAGCCCCTCTGCAAGTGGGCTCTTGGGAGTCCCCATCACCTTGCACTTCTTCCACTCACTCTGGGTTATTGAGGCTTGGAGAAGATGAGCAACTTTTATTTTATTTCATTCTAAAAGAAACATAGATTAAATATCCTGGGACATATGAATAAAATTAATGTGTAGTTTTCACCCAGAAAAAAAATGAGTTCTTGCCTAGCCTCCTCGAGAATACTGAACAGGGGTTTTCACCCTGTTGAAATTAGGGCATGCACAATTGTAAACCCCCCAAAAGACAGTACAAATTTTAAATTCATATGGTCAAGAATCAAGAAAAAGGGGGAAATGAAAGCTTGTGCCTGTTTTAAACCAAAAGTTTGTGTTAAAAAGCAGTGAAAGAGAGAATCTTGGGTTGAATGACCCTGAGGGAGTCATTTAACCTCATCTGGCTTTAGTTCTTTCTTCCATTAGATGAATTAGGAAGATTCCTTCTAGCTCTGATGCAATAATTTTAAGATGAGAAATAACTTTTCTTCTTTTAAGGAGAATGTATAGGAATAAACCAAAAGAGGTTGCAATAAAATTTTATTTTCCCTTTTATACTTTTTCTTATTACAGTAAAATAGTAAAAATTAATTTTCGACTCTTAGTAACAAATGTCAATATTTAAAACTTAGCAGAAAGGGATTTCTCTCTTTTGCTTTATGTCTAAGGGTTCCAAATGTACTCAGGGAACAATACAAAATATACAGGGTAGAAGGGAATCTGGGGGTAGTGAAAGGGAATCTGGGGGTAGCAGAAGAGAAATGCTATCTCAAAAATTATTAAAAATTTAGTAATTTATAAAACCCTCATGTAACACCTAATTCCTCATTTTTTTTTTTAAAGAAAGAGTGCATGAACCTTCAGTAAAACCTAACTTTTCAAGGAACAGTGTGGAAGCCCCAGTGCTTATCTTTAAGTACCACACATGGTCATTCACTCTGACCTTCTCGCTCTTTCTCATCCAGAAGCTGCTTTCTCTTAGAGGAGGAGTGTACACAAAGCTCTGAAGGCAGGTACACAAACCCCTGAGGGTTTCCATGCCTTCTCCCTGGCCCTTCCCCTGCTTTGGGTTTTTCTTTCTTCTCATGAAAGAACTGCGGAGGAAGTGAGTATATTTGGGCCAGGAGGGAAAGCAGTGTGAACTGATGGATTGGTGGTCCCATCTTTATTTTGACCTCAGGGATCTTTGACTGTGGATGGAGTATCTGCTCCTGGTCAGCTCAGAGCCCATGACATTGCTCCTAAAGGCAGGGGAGGCATCTCCACTCCCCATAGGATTGTTTGGTCATGTCTGTGTTTAAGGTCTATTTTTAATTCATGAGCATGCTGTGAAGCTAAATCTCATCTATCTTAGCTCTTTAGAGTCAGTTTATAGAACTCTACATTTAGGTTTGGACAGACTGGGCTTGCATGTGTAGCCCACTTCCGGCACCACCCCATGGGGCCCTGGGGACAGGCAGTGTGGCCCTCTGAAGATTTTATCTTTTGGATGCCTGGGCTGATCTTGATTGTCAGGACATGAAGCTGTAAAATTCAAGGGTATCACTTTTCCATGAGCCATGTATTTTCACACAAAGTTCCTTGCCAGAGCTTTGCCAGGGTCCTGCCCCTCCACAGAATCTGAATCACTGTGCTGGGACAGAGCTAATGGATGAGTAGAAAGAAAATAACTCTGCCAGCTGAATTCAAAGAAAAAAGGTCATAATGAATTTGTGCAAACATGTAGTTCATAGACCTACCAGAGTCTCCAAGGCAAAGATGGTGGGGTTGCCCTTCCCAGTGTAGCAAAGCATTCCTGAAAGCATTCGCTACCTTTTTATTCACTTAAAGGCCATGGGAAGTACTTATTATAATGGGAAGCACCCACATTTGTGGGTGTAGGGGAACAGCCACAGGCTGGCTCTGGGCTCTGAAAATCTTTTTCTGGTCATGGCATATCATTCCCACAGGTCACTGAGCCTCAGGGTTCCCAGATGCCAGGACTTGGAAGCTCTGATCTGGTTTTCTCATTGAATAGAGATCATGACTGGGGAAGAAACACAGGAAAACCATCGGCATTGCACTCTCCAATGTTTGCAGGGGTCAGAAGGACTGTTGTTGAACTTAGCCTACAGAAGACAGAAGCTACTGTGTAATTCTGCAAAGTGCTCTGCCATAGGGACTTTAGGTGCTGCCACTCTTCCTGGTTTCCTGATGTGCCCTGCCTGTGCTTTTCTGGGTGATAGTTTATTGTCATCAACATCATCCTCCCCACAGGTAGCGCTGGCCGCGGGCACTGTTCTAAATCTCTTACATTTAATAATTTATTCATTCTTCACAAAAACCCTATCGATATCCTTCAAAAGAGCTGATTGGGTTGGAGAGGCCAAAGGAAGTATTTGGCTTGCCCAAGGCCTCATTGGAATTCAACCCAGGCACTCTTATTGGAGAACTGTACCTTTCATGACCACCATGTGTAGCCTTCCAAGTACATGTAGACCCCGAATTCAATGACTCCTCAAAATATCATTCTGGGATTTCCCAAGTATAATTAAAGAGGACCACGTGTTTACATATTATTTTATGTATTAAAATATGTAGACTAGCTGGGTGAGGTGGCGCATGCCTGTAATCCCAGTGGCTTGGAAGGCTGAGGCAGGAGGATCATGAGTTCAAAGCCACTCTCAGCAACTTATTGAGGCACTTAGCAACCCAATGAGACCCTATCTCTAATAAAATGCAAAATAGCGCTGAGGACATGGCTCAGTGGCTGAGTGCCCCTGAGTTCAATCTCCAGTTCCAAAAAAAAAAAAAAAAAAAAAAAAATGTAGACTATACATATGGGATTTCTTTACAAAATTTTATTGTTACCTTGAAGTGAAAATTAATTGTTATTTCAATTCTACTCCTTTCTACAGTCACTTAACTTTTCCATTTTTCAAACTGTCTCCAAAATGTACTAAATCCGAAGTGTTTTTAGAGATAGACAAGGCCAGAGGACAGATAAGAAAGGACAATGACACCATTAGAAATCTCTGTTGGTTTGGTGAATTCCCATGATTTTTCAGTTGGAAAAATTTTTTTTCTTAGGAGCTTTTGGATAGTGTTTGAATGAAGGCATTGTAGAAAGAGAGTATGTGCTATTTTATCAATGATTTTCAGAGAAGATAACTTTCTATTCTGCAGAAACGGGGATTTTACAAGTTCCCTTGGTAATTTCTTCCATATCTTACACATTTATAGTTAGGAACTTCTTCCTAATGTCTGGTCTAAGTCCTCCCTTCTTGTCCAGTTAGCAGTGAGATAGACAATGGATTCGTAATGTCACCCCCAAGCCTGTGTTGAGCACTGCCTTTTGAGCTATTGTCCTTGCAGTATAAGTAACTCCTGTTCATTTTTGGATGCAAGTTTTATTTAAATAAAATAGAAGGAATCTAATCTTCTCATTTTAGATGGACTTGAACCTCACCTTGTTTCCTGCAAACAATCAATCAAAAGTTGATTTTTTTTTTTCAAATTACTTAAAAATTGGTGAGGTCTTCAAATTACAGGACCTAAAAATTTTCCCTGTAATATACACAAGTAGCTCTTTTTAAGAAGCTTGGACCCAAAGACTAAAGGGGGTCTTCAAATAATTACCTTGCAGAAATCCCTACCTTAAAAGTCAGAGTAGGATGCCCCTTTTATACTCAGCTTTTTCACACTCAGTGAACTGAATATTATGAGACCTGAGTCACATTTTCACCCAAAACTCAGCATAGCAAAAGCTCTTGCTTTCTGAGTTTGGCAGCTGCTGTCCAAAGATACATGCACTGAATCTGATAAATTGGTGTCCAAGACATGGAGGCGATAAGGGAAGTGGGAAGAACAGCAGGGGCAAAGAGAAACAGCCTCTTGCCTCTTGTCTCCATGCTGCCTAGGTATGAAACTCAAAGCAGATGAAATAGTTGCACTTTACCAAGCTCAGAGATCCTTTCTGAAAGCTTTTCCTAAGACTCACGTGTCACAGAGCAGGCAAAGAGATGTGCCCCCACCTCAACCTAGTCACGTAACTGGTCCCAGATGAGAAAATGTCTGTGGCAGAAAGAAATAAGAAAGGGCCTGAGGAATCCTTGAAAGACCATGAGGTCCATGGGGAGGACAGAGCAAGTTGTCCCCCTCCTCTTTCTAGCTGCTCTCCCCAGGGCTGCTCTGGCAGCAGAGCCAGATGGAAATGTCACCTAACGCAGAAGTGTTTTATTCGTCCTGGTCTACACCCCTGTCTTGCACAGTGAAAGCTCCCTGGCAACAACATGCAGAGGTTCTTTTCATTTTTAATTGAATCCTAAGAGGTATGTTTTTTTCTAGAGGTGCCAGCTTTAAGTAATTACTAGAATCCCCAACAGGGCTAATCAGAGATTCATAGAAAATAAAGATGGTGGAGAAGACCTTACCCAGTGAGTTCCTGTCACTCTGTTCAGAAGGCTCTTGCAGTCCAGGACAGACATCACAGTTCTTGGCATTGCAGGCTATTAATAGGACTCTTGAAATAAATCCCTGCCCAGTGAGATAAGAGAAACTGATTTCACTGCCTGGGTATCTCTCCTCTGATGACCAGACACCTCCCATTTTCATCAGCTGTTTATCAAAATCAGATTAGTAAAAGGATAATCAGATCAGAATTGTTTATGTCTGCCTCAATCTTGAATTACAAATGACTTTCATGTGCCTCTTGAGCGAAGCTCCATGACCTATAGATGAACTAGCCTTTGTGATCCCTGTACCTTGTACGGAAATTTTAAGTCACCCAAGACCACAAGCATTAAATCTCATTGTTGATTAGGTGGGATAGGTGAGGCTAGCTCTGTGGGGGCCGTGGATGTGTGGGTTGGAGATTCTATCTTTGTGATAAATCATAAGTCACTAATGGGTTATTTTGAGCTCTCCCAAGTGGAAGACAATGGAGCATTTAGTAGGTTGTGGAGTTACGTAAGAAGTCTCTTTCCAGACAAAAAAGAGGCAGGACACCCAGCCAAAGGGTTGAGCACTGGAGGCTGTGTGGTCTGGTGGTTCCAGGGAGAGACATTGAGCCAGGGCTTCCTGGGTTCAGCTACCAGCCGAGACTCTGACTCAGGGGGCAGCACAGCCAAGTCTCTTGGCTGGAGGCAGATAGACTGTAAAACCAGGAGAGACGAAACCACAGGGCTGTGCTCAAGGACTCGGGGGAAAAACACATTTTGGAAATTAACAACAACCAAAAAAGATCACCCTGTTAAGTTACACTTTGGGTCTTTTTCCAACAAGAAACGAGCATTTCTCCTACTTATTGGCGAACATGTCCTGCTCTGGGCAGCAGTGTGAAGCCAAGCCAATGTCTGAGGGTGTGGTGGGTGGTGAATAGAAAAGCTGGGGGTCCCAGCAAAGCTGCTCAACTTTGGAGAGTGGTAGTGGCGAGTAATGCTCAGGGAGCCAGGCGCCAGGGGCCAAGAAGTTCTGTGTGGATTCCTCCCTCTGCTCATCCTGTCTTCCAAAGTAAAATGCCCTTTGAAACAGTGAAGGGAAAACCCTTCCCTCTGATTTACTGGATGCCTCCTTCCACCAGTCTGAGCTGAGGTTTGCTCAAATGTATCAAACAGCTGGCTTGCAAAAGCAAGAGCTGGGCTGATGGGAAGTGTCCTCCAAGTCCCGTGGGCTCTGAAGCTGCATGAGAATCCTGGGCAGACGGAGTAGGTGGCTACACGGCTGGGTGTGAAGGACTCTTGGGCAGGTCTCCACCTGATTTCTGTGAATCTGGAAGCTTTGCTGATCTTTAGTAATGGCCTAGTAAAGTGAAACCAGTGCCCAGCGGGGTATCTGTATTAACTGCTAGCATTTGAATTAGCAATGCCTTTAGTAGAGTCTAATGAAAATGGTACCAGCAATGGAGGAGGGACAGAGTGGCTGCAGTGTGTGTGTGTGTGTGTGTGTGTGTGTGTGTGGGTGAGGGGTCTTCTTCTGAAGAGTAGAGGGACCCCAAGAGAGGGAGAAGATAAAGATCTGGAAGTGGAGGTAACTATCTTGCTAATTTTTCCCAGAGATGTCTGGAGCAACTTTAAAATCAGGTGGTGGGTGGGTGTGAGGTTTGCACTAGGATGGCTGTTCTGACTCTAACCCAGCCAGGCCAAATGGAATCCAGGTTTTCATTTGTGGTCACCTCATCCAGCCCCCAAATTTACTCATGATGTCACTCCTCCCTCCATTTGTCTAAGTGCATGTTCCCAGCCACTGGTTAAACAGTCAAGCTCAGAGTCTCAGGTCCTAAATTTCCCTGTATTAAAACAAAGCAAGCCTTCTCTTTTTTGAAATTTTATGCCATCCTTTTGTCACTTTATTGCTCTCTAGGGGGGAAATTAATGGAAGAATAAAGCTATCTGAGGTAAAGCGATCTGAGGGAACAGTATGTGAAATCTATCCTGAGTGAAAGGGAATTTAAAATAACCTGTTGAGGTCAGTGATGATTAACCCCACGTTTCTCCATTCTGGTCTCTGTTTGTGACAGTCCACTCTTGTTGGCACATCACTTTCAGGTCTTCGCTGGGACACAATGGTCTAAGAGATGTGTGTTTAGGAGGATGTAGGAAACCAATTAGGGGGGGATTTCACAAGATTGCAGTCATCTTCTCTGGTCACAGTGCCCCTGTCCCCTGTGGTCCTTGAGTCATCATCTCACTCTCTACAGTCACACCTGATCAGGCAGAGACAAGACAGTGAGTTTCTGGGGAGAAGGGTCTGGGTAGGAAGTCAAATAGAGTAGACAGGGTGCCCTGCCCAGAGAGGGGTAATCCAGTCTCCAGGTTCAGGGCTCCAAAGTGCCAACTGACCTCGTGTGGTTCAGTCCCCTCTTGGGGTGTTGCCCAGTCTCCTCCACAATTCCTGGTAGCATCAGGTGGGCATTCACCCCACTGCAGGGGACCTCCCTCCCTCTCTCTTCCTCCCTCTCCAGCAGGTTTCCAAGTGAAAAAAAGAATACCAGTATGGGTCCCAGGAAACCCCAGGCCTCCTATGCCCTGCCACATCAGATAAGCTTGTTAAACTAACAACTTCGTATCTCCGAACTTTTGCCTTTGGATTGCTGCTGAAGTATCTGCTTAGATAAATAAATGTCTCACATCCCTTTGATTAAAGGATCTTTCTAATGGCCTTTCCAAACAGAAAGGACTACCTCTGAGTTCCCATGCTTTGGAAAGGATCATCAATAAATATATAATATTAGTTGGGGAAAATGAAAAATTAAATTGCTGTCTCTGAGCTGTCATCCACATATGTTAGTTTTATTTTTGCTTTCAATTTTTATTTTTAAAAATGTAGGATAATATTTAATATTTATATTAAAACTAACTTAGAAAAGATATGAATGTGTTAAATGAAAAAATATAATAATTTATCATGACCTATTAAGATGGATAGACTTTATCGAGGGAAAAAGTAGATGACTGTATAACTTCAATAACTAAATTGCCTACAAATTTAATGATTGGCATCAATGTTTTCAGATCCATGTTGGAGCATAGAGCCCCATTTGGTATTTTCTTACTATGCTCAAAAGTAAACCTTCTATGATTCTTGAATGAGAATCAGTGATTCAGAGACAAGCTTGATTGCTGGCTTTTAAGTCAATGAGGGATTGTACACTAGGACCTAACATGCAGTGGACTGGTAACGTACAAAAACTCAATAAAGTTTTGTTTTTAAAAGTTAGGGTTAAATATGTCTCTATTGCATTACGTTAGAATTTAGATGAAAAAATAAGAGAAATGTCTCAGGTTCTATTTCTGCCTGAGAGAAGAACTGAGAAAAGACAGACACATTTAAAAACATCCACATGCAGAAAACAACAAATAGAGGTCAGACCAGCATAAAATTATGTGTGTTCTCTGTCTAGCAATAAAAGTTGGTGCTATCTTATTTTAAAAGCACAAATTCTGTCTGAGGACCCTTTGATAATGTTTCTGGTTTATTAAAAGAATTTTGCTGAAGGTGATAACAAAACAGAGCTACTTTTCTAGTTTGATGTGGGAACAGAAGCCTGCATCACTGAGGAGAAGTGTCATACTCTACAGAGAATCCGCTGGAGAAGGAAGAAACCAAATGTGTACTAAGAGCTCTCTAGGAGCCCATCCTTTTGCTAAGTGCTATTTCATTTAACCTTCCCCATGATGCTGTGAAGCAGTTAGATTTTTCTCTACTTTACATATGAGGAAACTAAAAGCCAAATAGCTTGTCCAAAGTCACACAGCCAATAAATGGCAGTCAGAGCAGTCAGACTTTCTAGCCTCGGCTCTACAGCCCCAACTCTGAGGACAGCCAATCAAGCTTGGAGAGTATGTCCTAAATTGTTAGCTTTTTCTGCAAGCGTTCTACAAGCTTTCAAACTAAACAAAAACAACCACTGCATTTTACCATAGAATTAACTCTTTCAATGGCCTTGGAGTGGGTAAGCAGAGGTCTTCGAATTCTGACTTGAAATGGAAAAGGTCATGTGACTCAAACGTGTGACTCTCAGCATGTATCTAATTCTTTAGGCCAGGCTTTACTTGACCTTAGATGATACAAGTTAAGAAGCAACATTCCAGGTTCCTTTCAAGAGATTTTTTTCCAGTTCAGACTTACTACCTGGGGAGTGATTATAATCTTGACTTCTATGATGGACCAGAGTCCCCAAATAGGGACAGTCCCTGGGACAAGAGTCAAAATAGGTTTTGCCTATTCCCAAGCCAGATTTTTAAAGTAAACACTAACCCGAGAGATTTTGTGTGGGCAGTCACTTTGAAGCACATCTCAATGCAGTGTGTCCAAGGATTATGGAAATTTTATTAATAAAGAAAATCTGCTTATACACATCTCCTTTAAAAACCACCACCTCAAACATGTAGAAACACTCGGTATTCTACTCACTATGTGATCCAGGTCAGAAGAATAAACCACAACACCAAAGCCAGATGCTATTAGTTTCGAAGGGGATGATCATTTGAGATAATAAAGTAGTAGAAAATCAGGAACAAAACCAAATCAAGGTATTTATGTCAAAGACTAAACCACTAAGTCTTCCTCCAAATGAATATTTCCACTGTGAGACCACTTGGCCATTGTATATCCTGAATATACAGTGTACATCTAAAAACATGATGAGATTTTTGAGTATGGTAAGAATTGATAGCATTTACAGAAATGTATGGCCACGTGGCTATCATTCAGAGATAATCACTAGAAAATATAAAGGTGTGTTTCACGTATGATTTGTTTTGCAGGGCAGCTTTTAAACTGATTTTTCAGTAATCACAGTTGTCCCTGAGAATCTTCCTTGGACACCTTTACTAGCCTTTACTACGATTTTATAAATGTATGCCAAATATACTGAGAAGTATATGAGGAGAGAAGTACAAGAATATCCAAAGGTCCTCAGGTCTTGGACATGAATAGAAAATGCCTATATAATGGATTTTTCCTGTCAGAACAACACTCTGATGTGTGCAGATGGAATCCCCTCCAAAGAGATCATCTACACTTTTCATCCAAAGAGGAGAAAAAGTTAGGCCTATTACTTGACTACGGTTTCTAGGGCCCTGGTGTAGCTGTATTTTTAGGCTTGGCTCCAAGGCTCTGCCTACACACATTTGGATGGCGCGAGGGAGGCACAGATGGTGGTCACGTGAAGGCACAGACCCATCGAGTGGGCTTTGTGACAAAGTCTGTACGTTTAGGCTGCTGTATTCCTCCTATTTCAAGTACTGCCAAGTCCCGGCTGTTTCCTCTTCTTTCCAAAGTCTTGATTCATTTAATACTCCTGAAGGAGGTGGGAGAGGAGGAGGATTGCGCAAATCTTACTGTTTTATGGTTTAGAAGAGGAGACAGTCACCATCTTGGCTCCTTGTCAGATTTTCAGTGTAACATTTTGCTAAGTGTAAAGCTGTGTGTCTGTTCCTTTCCTCTTGCCCTTATTGTAACTTCAATATTTGCAAAACATAACATCAAAATACTTCAAATCCAGCCCAAAGCAGTTTGTTATTCATGCAACACAATTCTTACACACATCAATATACAGCAAGCTCTCAGCAAAGGAATTGTTTCATTCTTTTTGGTTTTGTTCCTTCTTTTCATTTACATTTTTTCCCCTGGGGATTTAAGAATGATTTGATTCCACAATAGTAAAATCCCCACTATACACACACACACACACACACACACACACACGCATGCACACACACGCACGTGCACACCTCCTGACTATTCAACGTACTATTATCAAGCTTATTACCAAGTCAGTTTTTATTGGTTGCATTATTTATACAAAGGAAGCAAAAAAGCTAAAGATTTTCTAACATTTAGAATACCCTGTGAATCATCTGAAATCATAGAGCACCTTAATGATGTGTAGAATCTCAATTTTCTAATATAAAAACCTATAGAGTTCACTATAAAAAGTTGCTAAAGATATTCAGGGTGTGCTTCCAGGGGTGCCTGACTGAGGGTAGCCAGCACTCAATCAGTACTTTCTTACTCTTGTAAGGACAACCTGCAACATTCCAGATTCTCTGTCATTTTCTTCTTCATGTAGCAAACATTATCAAAAACCAGAAAGGATTAAGTTATTGGGATTTTTCTTAACAGGGCACAAAGGACTTTTCAGGTCATCCTCAAGAGGCTTGGTATTCTGTCAGTGTAATTTCTGTGTGTAGTCAATTCTGCTCCAGACTCTTACCCACTGAGCTCGCCAGTGTTCCTCCATGGCTTGACCTAATGTGCAGGAAGACCATTTGTATAGCAGGTCAAAACATAAAAAGATTTTTAACATCTGTTAATCAAGGGTTTTATCTAGAGGATATAAAAATATATTTACAATCCTCTGTGACTATCTTAACATTTCCTTTTTATTTGGATATTTGTTATGCAGAAATCGACACCATTATCATAACCAATGGAATTATTCATCTATTCTCAAAGAACGTATTTGCTTTTTGGGTTGAACTTTGTGATTATTAAAGTTTCTCAATAGCAATAGAAAGAAGCAAACTGTGCTCAGTCATTACCTTGCATTTCTGCTTTCAACAGAGTGTACTAATAGAGAAAGTTCTTGATAGCATTTAGGCTGCATGAATTTCCATTTTAAACTCCTTCTGGAAACAATTATATTGTTCAGAACTTAATAATAGTAACAACAACAACAATAATAATAATAATAATAACAACAACAACAACAGAGCAAAGCCTCCTATCACAGGTTACTTGTTTTTAGTCATAGTCAGTCGAAAACAAAGCAAGACAGAGCTGTTTACAGTGGCAAATGCCTATAATCCCAGCTACTGTGGAAGTGGAGATGGGTGATCACTTGAGCACAGGCGTTCAAGTCCAGCATGGGATAAATAGTGAGACCTTGTCTTGAAAACAAAACAAAAAAATCAATGGACTTATTTCTCAAATAAGCACTTCAAAACATTGAGTCTTGAAGTTGAGTATGCATACAAATCAATAATGGGATTATGTATCAAATATGGTTTGATGAATAGAGCTCATCAGGAGAACCCAATCTTCCTCAAAGGTACTTAGTTGCCAAGAGAGATGCTTTTCAACATATCACAAATGTGCCATTTATAGAACATTTTCTATGACACATGCGTTTGTTTTTGTTTAAGTGAGTGCTTTTAATCTATTAATAATTTTTCTTTTCTTATAGTGCTTGGCTTCCCAAAAAAAAGAATCTTTAGGCATCTTCACTTGTGAGAGTAATTTCTCTTAACACCAGCAGTGCTGCCTAAGTACAGCCAGAGCTCATTAAATAGACTTCTGAGCATAATTATAATTAACAATTAGCTAGAAATTAGTTTTAATGATTTGTTTTAGATGATAGAATAGAAGCATAATGTAATTATTTTTAAACCTTCTACATCATTAAGAATACAACTACCACCACCTTTCAATTATTGAGAAGCAGACAATCATCCAAAGCATTCGGCGAGTGATCTACTCATACAGCCAAACCCGGGAAGCTAAAAAGACCGCCGCCCCAGCCCAGGTGGTTATAATTATTTAGCCTTTTGCAAAGTCTCTTCCTTTTCTACTCTGCTTTTGTAAAGCTATTTCATGCCTTGAAGACATCTCTACCAGGGAATACAAAACGATTCAGCCTGGACATTTGGCTCTTCCTCTACCCTGCCTTTCTCCAAGACACCACGAGAACAGTGGTACAAGGTGGCAAGGACCAGAAGATACTACACAATGTAGCAAGTGGGCCCAAAGTGCCAATTGATTCCACCAAACTGGACTAACAGGAAAGAAGGTTGTGTAAGGGATAAAATTAGCGTCAGGAATACGCTCCATACTGCAAAGATAGATGTGTGTCTTTCATTCCCTGTTCAGTGTTCTCTCAACTTCTAATATTCTCTAAATCAATCTGGATTTTGTTTCCCTCACAAGAATTTTTAAAATGCTATAGAAACCTGAAGAAATGCTCTTTTGTTTTCCTGAAAAATAGAAAAATATTCATTTAGAATGGCAAATAGTATTTATTGTCAAAACTTTTTCTTTCTTTCTAAAAAACATTTTGTTTCCCCCTCATCTATTCTGTGTGCTGTTTGCTCTCCACCTCTGAGCAAGACTGTTAGACTTTTTGCTGTTGGCTTTCTGAAGTTGTCAGGGAGCACATCCTGACACCCACATAAAAGACCTGGTACCTATGTTTCCACATCACAAAGCAGGCCAGCAAGCACACAAGGCCACAGACCAAGTTCAGCACCATCTGGACGAGTAAGAACACTTTGAAAGTGCCAGTGACGCTGGTACAGTCAGTCACATCCCGGTAAACAAAGGTCCTGCTGAGTGGCTCTGAGGAGGGCAGTTTGCACTGGCAGGAGTCAAGCGCAGTCTCACAGGTGAACTGTTCGAGCAGCGAATAGTGGTGGGCAGCAAATGCCACCGCCAGCACGCAGACCGTCAGGCCCAGGGCGCTCAGCACAAAGTACATCAGCTGCAAGAAAGCAGAAGAAAAACTTTCTGGTTACAAAGAACATGGGGTGACTATTTGCAAAGTTAATTAATGAACACCGCTCGTTTTCTTCCTTCAGGAAGTTCTCTGACAGAAGGGCCCTTCTGCTCAGAAACATAGCACCCAAGACATGAAAATAACTTTCATGTTTATTTATTAGCAAGCAATCCTTAAACCCTCATATACCATTGGCCCTTTCGGTGAATGGAGCCAACTGTATTAGCTTCATTGTGGAATGATTGGTGTCTAGATGGAGTCGTTTAAAATTAATCCCAAATGACATAGTCATGCCTGGATGACATATTGTGCTTATTTTTAAATCAAGAGCTGCTGATAACAAGACTAGGAAGTCAAGAACAGGTTTCTGTAATGCAAACACTGTGTTGGCCAAAATTATCAGTAATTGATCAACTAACAATACAGGTTAATGAAAAACGACTGTTCCACGTGGTGGCTGCCAGACTACGTCCAAATACCAGGGACCTAAGCAAGAGTTTACTGGGAGAAGAAAATTATGGCTCCAGAAGGAAGGTGACTTGATCTTAGGTTCGTCACCCACATTCCACTAAAAACATGTAGTTCCTGGGCATGAAAATAAACTCGAAATAGCTCCCCAGCCACAAAGGCTCTGAGCATTGTTGACCTACTTGCTAGCTTCGGGATTGAAAGTGGCTACTTAAAGTTTTAATTCTTCTGCAAAAAACTGTAGAAACTCTGAACAGTTTAGTCATTTAACTTACTTAAATCTGAAAAATTGTTGGTTCCCGTTGATATGGCCACAACAAAACCTCTCATACAGGACCAGAAATGTTCTTGTGATTAGACTCACCTACTGGAAATGCTTTTCTTAGTGGTGCACCTGCTGAGGTTCTAGAAAGGATCAGACTTTGCAGACCTCAGAACTAGCATCCGCAGTTTGTAGATTAAGATTCATGTTACCACGGTCAAAAGTCAATCTTTAAAAGGAGCAGTCCTCCTCGGGAACTTCCCAAAGTAAGGTTAGTGCCAGTCATTTCTTCAGATTAGAGTAGCTCAGAAAAGATTATGCCCTCCTTCCACTTCCAATTACATGTCAATTAAAATAAAACATACATAAAAATATAAAATATATATATGAAAGTCATCTAAATGAGTGATTTTCCAAACAGTGACAATTTCAAGTATTTTCAAATATTAAATATGGAATAATCAAATTTTTATTTAAGGTATGTGTGTGCTGCAGGTGCCCTAACCATGTATTTCTGTTTGCCTGTGAAGCAATCTATTTGAGATCACATGCAGCTTGATTGGATATCTGCGGTCACTGGAAAAGAGTGGAACTGGTTGAAGTCGCTTATGTCTTAGTGTATCTTAAGGGGCGCATAAATTCTTTGAATATTCTCATCAAAGATAATCTATTCAAACCATTCACAGGGTTTTCGGATATGACCCAAGTACCTTCATCTGTGAAATAGTTTATAGAAGCATTTTACATCTCAGGCACCTAACAAGGATAATTTATAGTCAATATGTTTGGTGTTCCTTGGAGGAAGTGAACCAGATAAATACAAAGTGGCAGTATTGTAACATTTAAAAAGGAAATATGTAATTTGCTATATTGAGAGCAGTGTTTTGTTCCTGTCCCCAGTATGTTTAGTTACTATATTTTATACAAAAATGGAGTGTTTAGGCTTAAAGATATGGGTTTATTGTGTGCAGCTAATAGAACAGAATCTTAAAATGTTCTGGGTTGCTCTGAAATATTCAGACTTGATGATCGACTTTAAACATTTGATGCCAAGAGCCAAATTGTATTGGCCGTGTTGTGTGAGCACACCCACTGCAGCTGTTTCTGGTGTAGCCAGCAGAGAGCTGGGACCTATTTGCTCTGGGAACATTAGTTCTTCATTCATAACTACCAGCAGAGAAGGCCCAAGTTAAAGTGATAATTTCCCATCAGCTAGTCATCTGCTTAGTAGAAGGACCTCAAATGGAGTTTTTTTCCTCTCTATATTTTACTGCCACCAATGAATGGAATGGGCAGATCTTGTAATTACCTCAACACCTTCATAAACCCACACCCTTAAATAGTAGATTTTTGTAATACTCACTGGAGACAAAAGTCCATTTGCTGAAAATGGAAGTTTTATCTACTTTTTTTCTTCTTCTTCTCAGTGACTGGGTACTGGAGACTGAGCCCAGTTTTCCACTGAGCCACATATCCAGCCCTTTCTGTCTTTTGAAAAAGAGCCTTGCTAAGTTACTGGGAGGTTTTACTAAATAGCTGAAGCTGGTCTTGAACTTGTGATCTACCTGCCTCAACCTCCCCAGTTGCTAGGACTATATATGAGTGCCATCATGCCCTGCAATTTTGCTTATTTTTAAAAGGATACTTCTTTGGCTCAGAAATTAAAAGATTTGCTCAAGACCTTTTAATAAATGCACAGAAGTTACTGGGTGATAGTTAAGAGCATGAATCAAGGAGCCAGACTGTCTGAGATAGAACTTGGCTCACCCCTCAGAAGATATGGTCCTTGGCAAATTAATCAATCCATGTGCACCTGTGTTTCTTCATCTGTAAACTTGGAATGATGATCATAATAGCACCAACTTCATAGGAATATTATCTGGATCAAAAGAGCTGACATCTGCAAAGGGCTTAGAACAGAGCCTGGTGCATAGTAGCACTGTTTAGGTATTTGTGAAATAAATTAGTAGAGAAGGGAAAGGATTGCCAGTCCACAGGACTCTTAGCATATCAGCGCTAGAGTCTTTGTCTTATTCTCTGTCATGTGGGAGTAACAATACATACTTGGCTTGTAGAATGGATGTAAACATTAACACAAACACAGTGATTGCTCAATTTTAATTGAACCTTTTAAATATGCTAGAAGCCAGCAAGAGTACAAGAAGCTATCATGCCCCTTAGCTCCTTTGAATATGAACAAATTCACATACACGTAGTGCCTCTGCTTCTCCTACCCCGAAAAACATCAGTAAACAGGAGGAAGCCACAGAATCAAGTTTCTTATCCATTTTAGGTCATAAATATAAACTTGATCCGCCAGAGCCTGTGGGCTACATCTGCAACGCTGTAGCATTTTTCCTTCATGGTTTTAAACTCATCTGACAGCAACAAGCTTCCGGGTTAGAATCCATAATTTAAAATCAAGTGGCTTGTTTTACCTACACTGCACGAATAACTATCAATGAAAGTGTGTACGATGACCTTGGGAATCCAAGCAAATATATCTTGATAACAGCCCGGCGCGGGAGGCATTCGTCTTGCGGGTGTCAGCCAGCGGTCTGGCGCTCCGCGGCGGGCGGAGGCGCGGTGGCCCGGGTGCTTACGTAACAGCAGCACCAGGCCGGCCTCCACTTGCTCGCTCCTTCGCTCCCTGCCTCTCTCTAATTGGTACCCGGCTGCGGCTTTCACGTTGGGTGACTTCGGGAGAAGGGTGGTTTTGCTTCAATTTAATTACCTTCCCCGGTGACCTGAATGGTAAAGGCCCCTCTGCACGCCCAGCTAGACCGTGGTGCAGTCGCGGCCCAGGGGCCTCCTAGCTGTGCACCGGAATGTTCCCGCAAGCACATGAACTCGACACGTTTCGGAAAATCCAGGTGCACCCCAAGACAGGGGTCACGGGGAAAGGCAGGAGGCGCCATCCACAGTCAGATGGACGCCAAACCCGGGGGCAGAGGCCAGGGAGAAAGAGGAAAGCGTTGGGGGCATCAAGGACCTGCCAAAGGAAAAAGGAGTGCAGCCGGGGGCGGCGGGGGGGGGGGGGGGGGGGGGGGGGGCGCGCTCTGGCCACAAGGAGATTGTCATCATCATCGCTTGATTGCTTGCCCTGGCTACCTGGGAATTCGACAGAAGGAAAGAAATTCTCAGACAAAGCTTGATCCAGGGTGCCAATATGGGGGCACTCAAATGCAATTGTGCTGGTGAGAAACACCTAAGATGCATTTCATTCCTGCCCCTCCTAAAAAGGGGCATAAGAAGCACAGGGTCCTGTTGGGCCACTGGAAAACCCGGAGTCGGGTGAAGCTCATTTTGGACCTGAAGGTGCTATAGCCAGCACCTTAGATTGCTGGCAGCAAGCATCACTAAAGGTCACATTCAGGGGAAGAGAAAAGTGCCTCAGTATTTGTCAATGTCTGTCACAGTTGAAAAAAAGTAGGTAACTAATGAGATCTTCCTAGTAGGGAACTCTCAACCTGGCTGACATTGGCAGTGACTTTTTTCTTTCTTTTCCTTTTTTCTCCTTGCTCCTTATTTTAACTAAGGTGCAGACGTTGAGATGCCTTTAGGGGTCTCTCTGAAATTGAGGCATTTCCTTCTGCTGTTTTCTGGGATCATCTGTGAGGGAAAATGAGGGTATTGCACATAAATTAATGAAAACCTAGTTTAGGGGGTTTTTCACCTACTGAATGAAGTTCCTGTAATTTAACAGACCTTTTAAAAAAAAAAATCAGGCCAGCTGGCTTGCTTCCTTCTATCACTAAGCCATCCTTTAGTCAGACCTCAACAAAACTTGAACTTGAACTGAGGCTCTGCTTATCAAGACTTCTTCTTTTAAGGAAAGTCCTTAGACACAAAAAGTAAAATTTTCAAATGTAGATATTTGTACCAAAATCCTAACCCTTCACAATTTTTAAAAGGGAGCATCTATTATTTTTTAATTAGAAAAGTTTTGTCTCACTATTGGAGAACATTTTAAAACTGGAGAAAACTATAAAATGTTGCTATAATCTCATCACTCATGGATAACTTTTTTATGCACCATGAAAGATTGTCTTTCTTCTGTAAAATCATATAAATTTTGTGTAAGCAGTTCTTTTTCATTAGTTAATGTCATGTAAACTTTCTTTGTTCCATTAATGTCCTTTCTACATCATGATTTTTAAATTTTTATTTATTTGTTTCCTTATTTGCAGTAGAGGGATTGAACTT
Organism: Glaucomys volans; assembly: GCA_020662805.1. Taxonomy (NCBI): domain Eukaryota; kingdom Metazoa; phylum Chordata; class Mammalia; order Rodentia; family Sciuridae; genus Glaucomys; species Glaucomys volans. Next base: position 836,128 of record JAJEJO010049452.1, read on the forward strand.
AGGGGTGCTTTATCACTGAGTTACATCTCTGGCCTTTCTTATTTTTTTATGTTGAGACAGGGTTTCACTGAATTGCCCAGGCTGGCCTTGAACTTGCAATCCTCCTGACTCAGGCTCCCAAGTCACTGGAATTACAGGTGTGTGCCACCACGCCCAACAACAGTATGATTTTGAAAAGCATCAGCACTTTGCTCTTTTACATGAACAGCTTCAATTATACTATAATATTCTAATACATCTTATTTTCTTCATCTTCATAATTTCCAAATATTGTTGACTTAACTCTTATGCCTTAGGTTTTCTTGTTGAAGTGAACAAAAAAAATCCAGTTTTAATGGGTTTTTTTGTACATTTTTTATTTGTGCATTATAGTATACATAATGATGGGATTTGTTGTTGCACGTTTATAAAATTTTTATGTTTTCTTATAAAAGAAAAGCAAATAGTGTGAATGGACAAAAAAGTCATAAACAGCTTTTTATTCTTTGCTATAATAGTTGAGAGAAAATGTAGGAATTTGATTTCTACATTTTGATTACTTGGTTCAGTATTTTATGTCCTTAAACTCTGAAAAGGCAGTATCCATGTTTCCCTTTGGAGAATATTCTGTTCACTGAAAATGCTGTGCATTTGAATTGAGTCCAACCAAATTCACTGTCTTTAACAGAAAAAAAAATCACATAAATGAAAGACACATACACTTGCCAAGCCATGCATATCCCAACCATTGCCCTCAGACTCCTGGCACAGATCATTTGGATGCACCCAATGTACTTTTTCTGTCTCAGTGATCCCACCTACGAGGGGAAATGCACTTAAATTGCTTCTTTATTAAAATACTCCAAATAACCCCCAAGATATGGAAGTGGGCACTGAGAGAGACACCTTTCCCTGGCCAAGTGTTTTGTTGAGCTGATGAATGCTCAATATTCCTTTTAAGGGCATTAAAGGACACACTTCACATGCTCCATGCCAGCCCAGCTCATGGAAATTAAGACTAGCATTACCTTTGGGTCTGGATCAATGCCCTCCTAAAACACTTTTTGGCCTGCCTGAAAAATGTAATTTCTAGACTCATCAGATAGGCAACCCTTTAAAAAGCACTGCTTTATTTTATACTTGTATTTCTATCAATGATAAAGAAAAGAAGCATAACAACTTACTTTCATAGAAAACTGGATACATGTCCGTTCATCAACTTGATATGAGACACAAAGCATAAACAAGCCAAGATAGGCCACTAAGCAGACCTGCAAGGGAGAACATGGAATAAAGGATGTTATCAGGGCAGTCATGGTTCTAATGATATCTGTCTTGGTGTCTTTCACTAATAACATCCATGTTATCAAGCTGTTCATTTCATTTTATTTATCTTTTTGTGTTTTCTTAATTTGTGGAAAAAAGTTTTTTTTTTTTAATTTTTATTTTTTGAACCAGGGATTGAACTCAGGGACACTCGGCCACTGAGCCACATCCCCAGCCCTATTTTGTATTTTATTTCGAGACAGGGTCTCACTGAGTTGCTTAGGGCCTCGCTAAGTTGCTGAGGCTGGCTTTGAACTCGCGATCCTCCTGACTCAGCCTCCCAAGTCGCTTGGATTAC